>JARYHS010008075.1:119255450-119590305 GCA_031002005.1 Vandiemenella viatica | reverse complement strand
TATGCATAGATATCAGCAATCTTAGCAAAAGTATTACATTTTATTTTGATACTGGCCTTAGTTCGGTTGTTGTTAGGATGCAAACTACAACGATTTTGTCACTCACTTACTCACTAACTGACTGATGATCATCAAAACTCTAAGGTTCTTCCCGTAGCCGTGGGAAGCTGAAATTTGCTACACACATAAAATTTTACTCACATACCAACCAACTCGTAAATTTCCATATATCTACCCCTTACTTACCCCTAACGTGAAATCGCCTCCTACCCTAATAACTTTATACAATTCAGATTTCAATTGTAGAGTGAGCTTACTAAGTTCAACTAATGTGTTAAATGTTACTTATTTGCCTTTCTTATTCTGGAAGTTATTGAAATTCAAAATTTTATATTGAGCACGACACTCCGACATCAAAATCCCACTGTACCTCCAGCCATCCCAGAAACAAGTAATTTGGTACACATATATGATTTCACTCCAATATCATGAGAAAAGTCTAATATTGGAGTTTTCTCCCGTATTTATTTAATTACAATCCCAAATATGAAAAATTCTGGAACATATTTGTGGCTTAATTGCTTTTCTCCCGTTGAAGCTACATGGCTGAGAATTTTTAATGCAAAGAGATAAGCACTTTTAAGTGACATCTTAAATTTTACTTTGGTCTTATGCTTAGTTTGGAAGTTACTAGTAATTTATTTATGGTGGTAGTTAAGCCAGCGGCAATCTGCATTGCTCGGTATCAATTGTTTTCAGAGATTGGGGCATTGTTGGTAAACGTATAATTATATCTAAAAATCTGAAATGTTCTTATTAACCGATTTTCAAATGGAGTCATTACATTTGAGCGGCGATTCAGGATAAGTGATAAACCTACAAAAAGAGATGAGATCCCACAAAAACAATTCTTGTAAAAATAAGCCATGTCTCGTGTTCGTGCAGTGACAAAAAGTTATAACATCTTCCTTTGAGCCAAGTCGACACTTTTCAGTGTATATTCACTTCACTTTATGAAACAGAATGGTTTCTCTCGGTATCATAGATCGTTTATTTAGGATAAAAAATCTGATGACTTGGCCATTATGTATGCCATGTTTTAGTTAACGTACACAAACTTATAAATACGTAAAGGCCAAGATTTCCATCGCTCTTTTTCGAATTTGACAAGTATATATATTATGCCCTCAATTTAAGTTCAAATTATGACATGCATAATGGCCAAGTCATCAGATTTTTTATCTTAAATAAACGATCTATGATACCGAGAGAAACCATTCTGTTTCATAAAGTGAAGTGAATATACACTGAAAAAGGTAGACTTGGCTCAGAGGAAGATCTCATAACTTTTTATCACTCACGAGACTTGGCCTATTTTTACAAGAATTGTTTTTGTGGGATTCAGTTATCTCCAAATTGTTTCATACCTCTGGAAACTTCTGTTAGCAACGTGTCCTAATCTTTTTCTTCTTCCAATTGGTGAGGAGTTGGTGGTTCAGCCTGGTTGAATTTACTCTAGAAATTGTGATTTCTGTAATTTTTTTGGTGCAATTATACAGCAACATCCTGGGTCGGCTTTTGTTATTACCCGTTCTTCAGCGTATTTCTCTCCTCGATTTACACATTGTAATTCACTTCATTTCTGTAGTGTGCTTAACACTCTCTAACGGCATACGGGGTTTATGGGCTGTAGACTTCCGAATATGGTTTTGTGAGAGAGACAACTTTTTTGCTAATGCTACTACTTCTCACAGCTTCGAACCATATTTCCAAGTACTTCAACCTGTTCGATTTTTTTCTGTTCTTTCTATAGTACTCTGGGGGCCATCTTGTTATTATAGCAAATTTTTATCTTAGTTAGTGATACCTGAAATATCATCTTAGTTGGCTGAAGATGTTGTACTGAGCTGCTTCACTGTTATTTCTTTTGAATTCATCGTCATCGACAAAAGCTAGTTAATCCTACGTTAATTCTTATTGTGTCCCATGTAAAGCCCATTTTGGACTTTCTTAACTAGTTGAAAAGGATGGCTGACATTTCGACTCTGTCCTACCTACTGTATTTATTTCAGTATTTTCTCTGATTTCCTCTGAACATTTCACGTGATCTGGAAGTAAACATCGATGACGGTATTGTTTATATGCTTTCTTTTCTTAAAGAATTACAAGAATTTAAGGATATGTACTTCACTAAATAATTCTAGATTTGTTGGCAAATTATATATTCCCAGTGCCAGCGAGTTTGGCGTATGAAAATAAAAGTTGTTTTCTAGTCTGATTTATGCAAGTTCTACCATCACAATTTATAAACGAGAAATATTGCTGTTAACAAAAAAATATCACGGCGTGTATTTAAGGAATTAACCATCATTATTCCGTAATGTGATGCAGGAAACTAATTAGGTACTTCGGGCGATGTTCCAAGCGACGTTGCCATGTTTACGAGGAAGTAGAGGTTCGCTGAGAATTTCAGACAATATAGTTGCCGTTCACAGGATGCTACACAATATGTACAACACTACCATCAAAAACAATTTGTTACGAGAACCGACGTCATGATCACATAGGGTCTCTACAAAACAGTAGTGGAAGCGGTTGTTGCAACACGGTAAAGCTCTTAACCATCTAATGGGAGCTTTAAATTGTCATCTTAGGTCGGTATATTGTTACTATAACTGGTCTTTCACTAGGACAGACTTAAATTTTCTGGTATCGGTAGCTGATAAGTTGGTAAAGGAAGCAATAAAAGAAACAAAAGAAATTTTTTAATATGGCATGAATGTTTAAGAAGAAACAATCAGCATGTTGCGATTTGCTGATAACATTGTTCTCTTAGCAGAACAAATTGAGGATGAGAAGTTACTGAATACTTTGGACAAACTACGTAGGGAAAAAATTTAGACTAAACCAAAGCAAGACAAAAGTCATACAATTTAGCAGAAATAATACCTTTAACAATGACAGTAGATTAAATACAAATATAGGATCAGTTATAACTGAAAAATAAAGTTTTTTCTGTAATTTGTAAAGTAATATTTCAACTGATGAGCAAAGCAGAAAGGGTGTTAAAAGCATAACAGTACTAGTGAAAAGAGCCTTTTTGAAGAAATCTTCAATTTTTATCTGGACTCAGAGAGAACTTTTTAAAACATTGTGTGTGGGGCACAGTACTTTATGGTGGTGAAGCAATGATTTTAAAGATACCAGAAACAAGGAATAATTAAGCATTTAAATAAGGTTCTATAGAAGGATGCTGAAAATTAAGTGGATATATAAATAATGACATGATAGTGTTTTAAAAATAGTGGGCGAGGAGTAAGTTTATGGAGGAGCCTCACTGAAAAAACAGAGTAGTGTAGTCGATAACATTTTAAGACATGTGTGACTGGTTAATTTTTATTGAAGGGAACAGTTTAAGGGAAAACCTGTAGAGGAGGATAAACGTTAGAGTGTATGAAGCAAATATTAAGGACATGGCTGTAAGTGGCATGTTAGCTCAAAATAGTAAGAGAAACTGGTAACAAAAAATACTAGTATTGTATGTAGGATTTGTCAGATGTGTGGGGTAGGAGTGGAGATTTGGGAGGGGAGAGAGGAATTGATAGCTAGTAAAGTAACCCATTAAATTCTTCAATTGGATTGTTAGCACTACCCCAAAATTTCTATTAGTCGTAAATGGGAATTTATTATTCCAGTTGAAAGGCACTGTGAGATTGTCCATCACGCATCGTAAATGCGATATCAGTGATACGATAGTAACTAATTGAAAATAAGCTTTATCATTAGGAAAAATAACGGTACTCTATTCGGAAGAAAATAGGTACTTTCTTTTTAAATTTTTCCTGCATTATTCGCATGGTAACGTTTTATCGCTGAAAGTGATAGTAAGAAAATTGGCGTTACTAGGTAGAATTTTTAACCACATATAAAAATACAATCACTGCCATCAAATAAATTCAGTACGGCGTATTAAGCACTCCTATATAACAATAGAATTGTTTTTAACAACAAGCAGAACTAGAAAAAATTATCACTACTATAAAAGCGATTCAAAACAATATATAAGCTAAACATAAATGTCTTATAGTACATTTACCGAAAGAATAAACTTCAGTTCGTGGAAGGGTGTAATTATACCGGTAAGTGAACCATCCTATATAATGAATTAGACGTCGATACGGTTTCCTAATCATTTGGAGAAAGTATTCAAGATAAATTTCATGATAGGATCTTTGTATTATCTATCAGATGATGGCCATAATAGAAATTGCAAATGGTGTATCCGTTGATTTGCGTACATGCAAACATCAGGACGCGACTTCATTTGCCAATATCGACCAGGGTACACAAAACTTATGGAAAGAATAATCTCTCGATACATTCTCAGAATATCATCTTGAATCGCTGCTTACTGAACTAACGCGTTAAATCCTATGCTTAAAAAAGGCCAGAATTATTCACAGATATTGAAATGAATACAAGAATAAGTCGACACAAACCAATCCGTGAATCGATAACCAATTGGAAAAAGACCGCTAACAGAATGAAAAAGGTTCAAAGGGATTTTCAGAGCAACATGAGAGATACATAATATTCGTCGAAAGTAACTTGAAGCACCACTGAAGAGGATGGAATGGTTTATGTGTATAATCAGTGAGAATATCGACGTACATAAACAGAGTGGAGAGTCGCAGAAGGCAAAGAAGCTCCATGTTATGCAAGAGAGAGTTCTGAAAACAGAGGACAATGCACCCACGCTAGGAAATGATAGGCGATGTAGTTACCTAGAAAATTTAGTTAAAGGAACAAGTTGAAAATGCAATGCGCGAGACTTCAACACTGTTGCATTCCCTTTCTGAGAGACTAATGTAATTTTGCTCATGTGTAAGTACGTAAATTCACTTGTGTTTATAAGTGTACGCTGTGAGAATAATGAAAGTTTCGGCAAACCTGATTTACTTAATGCATTCATTAAAGAAAATACAGTTTCCATACACATTTTTGACGTTCTGTGGAGTTAAAGATAGACATTTTAAAAGCAACTGGCGCCTCTGAATCTCAGAAAGCATTGTGTTACTATGGTATCCCAGTAAAATTACTCTCATATTATGGGACTTAAATCAAAGTAGTTGTATCTGACTTATACCGTAAATCCTTAAAAGATGAAAATTCAATTTTAGATTGGAAAATCACGCTAATAACTGCGATTTCCGTGAGGGGAAATTCCATCCACCATCATTCATCTCTCTGACTTTTTATGTAGCAAAGTTCTGAAACTCGTTATTGATCGAATATTATAAAATTATTACAAGAAACTAATTTACTAAACAACACGAATGGCCCCGGGTTCTCAATACTATACTGCGAATTATAGGTAACATTTTGAATAGTTGTATCATGACGCAAATGATATAATTTGTAAAGCTCTTGCTTTTCTTCATCTATTGTGCTGTTTGGCATCCATATTGGAATGAAATGATTTGGCGGTATCAAGAAAATGCAGAGGAGAGCTGCTCGTTTCGTGACCAACTGTCATAATTTAATTGCGATGGGGCGCTTGCTCCGATAGCAATTTTCATAAAAACCTATTTTCCCCTTTCCTTTTTCCATCTAAATTTTCCCTCTACTAATTTTAACTTTAAATTCTTTTTGCGTTTTTGATAAATTATTCATAATTTCTCTTGTTAATTAATTCCAACCACCTCACACACCTACATGTGAAACAAAATTTTTCCATAACGTTAAGCCTGAATTCTAATGCAGTTAGTGATCATGGTCATCATTTTCCTTCAATACAGCTCTCCTAATTATTCCATCAATATATTCCCAAGCCTCATCGCCAATATGTGCCTTGATTATCTCCCATGGCACTTTTCACCCTCCTCCTGCCTTCCAGTGAATTCCATTCCAGCTCCTTTATCATATCACTTACTGATTGTGGTCTGTCACAATTTCCAGAGGCAAATCTAGCAGCCTTGTTTACACCCCCATCAACTCCCGTATTTTTTATTTTTTTTTAATTTGTTATTGGCAATGGGCCATACAGCCATACAGCCATAATACAGCTTATGAGTATTATTTTACCAATATGTCCATAACACAATTCCTAAGTACTATCACATATAGTACATGATCACTATTGCCATACAACATTAAGTACATAATTTCAGTTACAAGATAACTCTCAATAGTTGGAAACTCTAATGTTCATAGGCATCTGTAAGTTCATATGTCCATCTCACAGTTTTTTAGAAATCTGCATAGCAGTGTGTAGATCCTGGCGTCGTCGGTCGCAAGGAGGTGTGACACTTTTGTTGGTTGGCCGTGACCTAGTTTTGCAAGTTGTTCTATTAGGTCTGTGGTGTTGTTGTATCTGTTCTTGCAGCCGAACAGGATATGGTCCATGTCCCCTATGCTCGTCTCGTCGCATCCGCATAAGGGGCTTTGCGCTATGTTTATTCTGTTCAGGTGTGCGGGGAAGCAGCCATGGTTGAACTTTAGTCTGGAGATGGTTACGATAGCCTTTCTTGTGATCTTGAGTTGATGGTGCCAATGCTGTTTAGGGATGACGGGGTGGATCTGTCCGTAGTGTTTTCCTTTGACCAGTTGTGACTCCTCCCACTCTCTGTTCCATGATTCTCTTGCATCTTTTTTTGCGATTGTCATTAGGTCCCTCACAGTTACAAACGGATAGGCACTGCCTTCCTCGCATGCTCTCTTCGCCAGCTGGTCCACCTGTTCGTTTCCTTCTAGGCCGATGTGGGCTTTCACCCACACGAACACAAGCGTTTTGCCTTTCTGTTCACCCGGTATGCTGCTTCCAAGATGTTGCATAAAATACTGTCTTTGTTGGCAACTTGCATGTGTCCTTGCAGGCTGGCAACGACGAGCGGGAGTCTGATATTATGACCGATGTTGTGTCCACCGAAGCCTCAGCATACTCGATTGCCTTCTGAATTGCAACCATTTCCGCTGTGAAGACGGATGCTTCTCCGGGTAGTTTGAACATACCATATCGCTTTCTCTTTAGATCCAAGTATGCACAGCCCACTGATGAATTGGATTTCGACCCGTCTGTATAAATGTGGGATGCGTTTGGCCATTGCGCAAGGAATTCTGCCAGCTTAGCGGTACTGCCATGTCTGGGGTCTTCCAGATTGATGTCGGTTCTCACGTTGAGTGCTGTAATAGATGCTTCATATGGCATAGCAAACTCTGGAAGGAGGTATGTCGACATTATGTTGTTGTTGTATCTGTTGATTTCTTTTAGTGCGGTTATTAGTATTGGGGTCTTTTTGCGTGACCAGTATCTTCCGCAAGTCAGTTGGTTTCCAAGGGCCTCAATTTTCCGGATGAGGGTGTTGTTATTAATCTTCTTTTGTTTAAGTAGGAACTGTTTACAGAGTTGCATACGTCGTATATGAAGAGGTGGCTTCTAATGCCTCTACCAGTAGCGCATTAGTGGGTGTTGACGTCATAGCCCCTGTGCATATTCTTAGTGCTTTGTACTGCAATCTGTCGAGGCTTTGAAGGGTGGTATCCGCTGCTGATCCATAGAACATACCGGCGTAGTCAAAATGTGGTCTGATAAGTGTTCGGTATAAAGTCAGGGCAACTTTCGGGTCTGTACCCCACCAAGGTTTTGTGGTTGCTTTCATGACATTAAGTGCCGTCTCGCATTTGCTTGAAATGTCTTTGATTTGGTGTTTCCAGTTAAGCTTGTTATCTATTGTGACGCCCAAGTATTTTACAACTCGTCTATACGGGAATCGGTAAGATCCGAGCTGTACCTCGTCCATATCAGGGATTCTACGTCTGCTGTAAATTGACACTACTGACTTGGTTTGGGATATGTCCAAGCCGTTTCCTGAGCCACTGCCGTAGACGATCGACCAAGTCCTCTAGGGCGTTCTTGCAATCAACTAACTCGTTCATCATAACATAGAAGCATAAGTCGTCTGCGTACTGGAGTATCATTACCTTTCCTATCACCAGTCTTCCGAGGTCACTCGTATAGATGTTGAACAACAACGGGGAGAGTGTGGAGCCTTGAGGGAGACCTCGGGTTGCTATTCGAGGGCCGACTATTGTACCATTGATGTGAATCTCTAGCGATCTCCCTGCTTGCAATGAGATGAGGTTAGCTACAAATTCGCTGGGTAGTCCCATGTCCAATAGCTTCCTAGAGAGAACTGATGGCACCACATTGTCATAAGCATTCGTTAGATCCACATACAAGGCCATGAGATACGCGTTAGAGCGGTAGCATTCGTAGATATCTGTTATGAGGTGTGCAACTACCTCTATGGTACCCTTGCCTTTCCTGAAACCCATTTGTTGACATGGTAGTAGGTTGTTGTTTTCTAGATACCACTCCAGCCGGTGTTTAACCATCCGTTCAAGGGTTTTGAGGCTACAGGATAACAGCGATATTGGTCTGTACGACGAGGCGAGTGTGGGGTCTTTGCCATGTTTCAGAATGGGTACTACTCTTACGCGCTTCATCTCTGGTACATTCACGCGTTTGCTCCACACGGCGTTCATCAGTCTTAAGAGTATGTTCTTCGCTTGGCTTGGGAGGAATGAAATCATGCTATAATGGATGTTATCTGGGCCAGGGGCACTGTTGTTGTTGTGTTTAAGTGCCGCATTAAATTCCTCTTCCGTGAAGGGTGCTAACAGAGTGTCATATTGTCCTCCCATCTTCTGTGTTCACCACCTCCTCCGAAGCTGTGGCTGGGGTCAGGTTGCGTAGAATGTCCTCCGCAACCAGTATAGATGGAGAAGTATTACGTGTAGTTCCCGCAGCATTCTGAAAGCATTTTACTTTCCTCCAAATCTCTTTTATTGGAGACGTTCTGTTCAAAGAGTTGCAGAAGTCGGTCCAACCTTGGCGTTTTTTGTCCTTTAGTACTCTTTTGGTCCTTGCTTCTATCTTCCGGAGATAAATATAGTTCTCTTCTGTCGCCGAGTCTTTGTATCTCCTGAGGGCCATCTGTCTTTCTTTTACCGCTAGGTGACAGTCTTTATCCCACCAAGGGGGTGGTTTCCTATGGTAGGTGCGCGGTCTAATCTCGGGGATAGCTTTCATTGCCGCCTTTTCAATGGCTGTCATAAGGGATTGGTAGTCGGCCACTACGTCATCCGAGAATTCGAAGCCCTCGAGATTTCTTGTTACTTCTGTATCGTACTTCAACCAATCGGCGTTCCTTATCTTCCAGCGGTATGGCGATCGTATCGGCGTTGTTGTTTGTGTTCCCTCGACTATCTGATTAGAATGTGTCATTATGATGGGAAAATGGTCCGATCCCGATGGGTCGGCAAAGATTTTCCATTCTATATCGAAGGCCAGATCCGGGGAGACGAGTGATATATCCACTGCCGATTTACGTTCTGTGGGTCTATGGTACCTCGTTTCTGATCCGTCGTTCAGTAGGACCAAGTTCATTTCTTCCAGTAAATCTATTACCATTTTGCCTACCGCACAGTTGGTTTCGCTTCCCCACTGTTGGTGGTGGGCGTTAAGATCCGCCATGATTAGCATTGGGGGGGGTTAATTGCTCTATTACCTGACGAATTTCTCTTTTAGAGACTGGAGTTTGAGGGGATCTATAGATTGAGGCAACTGCTATTTTTCTGTGGTTCCTGCTGCCATATTCTATGTTAGCTGCGCAGGCTTGTAGACTGCGAGCCCTGCATGTTGAGCTGTACTTTCCTCGTACTGTATTCCGTTTTTGATCAAAAGGGCCACCCCTCCGTATCCATCTACTCGATCCGACCGAATCACTTTGTATCCTGTACAGAAGAATTGGCAGTCCGGTTTCAACCATGTTTCCATTAGTCCCGCAACTGCAATGGAATTTTCTTGGAGGAGGTATACTAGATTTTCTTTGTTAGACCGGATTGACCGGATGTTCCACTGTATGAAATTATTGCATCTCCCCATTATTGTTGGGCACCAAGGATTTTCTGATAAAATCTCTAATGTCTGGCATAACGCCTGAACTGACCATCTTTAAAAGCGAGGAGACAATGGAGACCACTTTGTCTATGAGTGGATCTTCATTTTCGACGCTCAGGGGCCTGTGAGGGTTGTAGCTTATCGGAGCCGATGTGGAAGGTCCGTGATCAAAGTACAGTTCTGATGGAATCCTTACATGTTGACCTCTGGTTTGTTGTTGTTTGGGTGAAGGCTCCGCTCTGGCTTGCTTATGGAGTCTCTCTTGCAGATTAGGGGTAGGTTTAGCTACTGCTTGTGCTTGTGTGGGAGTGGTTGTTAACCTTCCGGATTTAGGCGTGCGCATTGGCGGGAATCTGGATGGATCTGGGGTAAAGGAGGGGCTGGCAACTTGTTTAGCATAAGAGGTTGGATTTTCTAGTGTTGAGGCTTGTTCTAATGTGAGGTTATTGTAGGCCATAAGGGTCTTGATGCGCTTTTGTTTCACAAACTCTGGGCAGGAGCTTGATGTGGCTATATGGTCTCCTCTACATAATGCGCAGTGAAAGTTGTCGGTTCTGTTACATCCAGATGTTTCATGGGATTCTCCGCATTTGGCACATCGAGCATTGCTGCGACATTGCTTGTTGACATGGCCATATCTCAAGCATTTATAACACTGAGTAACTCTTTGCACGTATGGTTCGACTTGACATCTAGTGTAGTGGATGTAAACGTGTGGTGGTAGGCTCTGTCCTTTGAATGTAATGCATACCATTTGGCGCGGGATCCACTGACAGTTTCCGTCGATTATGATCTTACGTTTTAGTCTTCTAACTGCTATTACTTCGATATCTGAATCTATTACATTTAGTATTTCCTCCTCAGTTAATCTTGTGTCTACCCCTCTTATTATCCCTTCTTTAACGGTGCAATAGCGCGGTATAAAGAATTTTATGTTCTGGGGGTGGTTGGTGACTGATGACAAGCTGTTTGCTGCCTTATAGTTGTTGAATTCGATCTGGACACGGTTCTTCCCCTTAGCTGATATGTTAAGTATCGAATGTTTCATTTCTGGGATCGAGTTCCTAATAAATTTGCCAACGGACATGGGGTGTAGACGTCCGAGGGCGCCTCTATTTGGGTGGTCTTCCGAGTTCGTCTGTTCTGCATAAACTATGAATGGACCAGAATCGCGTTCTGAATACATGAATTTATCTTGTCTCAATGGAGTAGCTGCTTGAGCATTTGTTGAATCATCTGTTGGTAAATCCCTGGATCCGTTAACTATGGCACTTTGGTTGCTATTGCTAGTATAAGTTGTTATTGACATTTCTGATTGGGCTGTCTCTTCACTTGCTGTAAGGCCTGTGGAAATTGTGGGGTTATTAGGCATGGATGGAACTCTATCGATATTCATATTTAGGTCAATTTCCCCAGTTGGGGTTCCTTCATATCTGGTAGTTATGCAACAATTCTGTTCTAAGTCGGCATACGCAAGTAGCTTACGCTTCTTGATGACTGTTGTCTTATCAGGATCTGGATGTGCAATGGGCGGCGTACTTACGGGATCGACTTCGATCGGCGCATAGCACGCTTGTAGGGCCGAGGCGATAGCTTCGGCCGTCTCCTCTGTTGTACCTCCCTCCGAGTCCTCCTGCATTTTGTAAGCCCGCGGGCTTACACCTCTTTCACTATTCACTCACTATCTTCCACCTGTTGTGTTGTTAATCCGCAACGGTAACTTGAGATTGAAGTAGCACTACAGCTGTGTTGCCACGAAATCCAATAGCTAGCTCACACCACTTGGAACGGCACGCGCGTAAACAAGGAATGCGATCCGCACTGTTCAATGGCTCAGAGCGAACTCCCGTATTTCAGTCTAGCTTGAGCTTTCGTAACGACAACTTCCTCGTTCGGAGCGAACTTCCTCGTGTGAGTCTCACCGTGTGCGCGACCAGCCTTCCGGCATTCTGCGATTCCGCGAGAGTGCTTATACCACAGTGTAATACGTTGTTTGACCTATCTAAGTGACTTAGTTAGGTTACAATATAAGGTTCCGTGATCCTACTAAACGATGGATGACCCGCCGGACACGGGTCAGACGGTCAAGACAGCCTTAGATACGTGCTACATCAACGACCAAATTCCCGTCCCACATCCAGTGAACCATATTACGAGTGAAATGCCACTTCCTCAAGCAGAAGTCTCACAACAACAACATCAACAACAGCTTCACCGCCTACAGCCGCAGCAGCAACAGCACCAAGAGCAGCTACATTATCATCAGCAGCAGCATCAGCCTCATCAACAGATTCATCAGCAGCAACAACAGCAACAGCCTCTACAGCAGCAGCCTCTAGAGATGGAAGCCGGCCCGGGAGGCGTTCTGCCACAGGCCCTGCATCCTCCAGTAGGCGCACCCACTTATCACACGGCTTGGAGAGAGGATAATCCTGCAAGCAGCGGTGAGTCGAACCCACCTGTAAAACGTAGATGTGTGCAGATAACAGAAACGGGGCAGCCCAGTGTAGTTCCACAATCAGAGCAGATGGAAGAAGTAGAGATGACCGACACAGCAAGGTCCACTGAGGTTAATCTATCCAATGCCGCGGATTTAGAGCAAGCTAATATCAATAAAACGCACCCCGACACGATAGCGCCAACGTATAGAAGCAAAAATAATAGATACTCCCCCACAGACAGTGGCCCGTACCATATTTTTGTAGAGAGCATAGACAGGAAGGTCGGGAAACTACATCCTATGGCCATCGGTAAATTAATATTCCAACACAGTGACATACTCAAAACGGACGTAATCAACATTTCACCTTTAGGGAAAAATCGTCTCAAAATTGAAACAAGATCTGCTGGTACTGCTAATTCAATAGTGCAATTAGAAATTTTCAAAACCAAAAACCTTGAAGCTTATATTCCGAACTTTCTAATACATAAACAAGGAATAATTAGGAACGTTGACACCTCATTGAGTGAGGAAGAACTAGCTCAAGAAATAATTGCCCCTGTCCCAGTAGTGCGCATCAAACGCTTTACCAAAAGGAGCCATAATAACCAAGATCTCATATTACCTATTCCTGTTTGCTTGGTATCATTTCGATCCCAAAACCTACCGACCTACGTCACGATACTAGGAACCCGATGTGCGGTGGAACCGTATGTCCCGCCTGTGATCCAATGTACGACTTGTTTACGGTTGGGCCACCGACAAGGTCAGTGCAGATCCCGCGAGCCACGATGCAGCAGGTGTGCTGGGCCTCACTTGTTGGTCAACTGCGACAACCCATTATCGATCTGCTGCGCCCTTTGCCGCGGCCAACATCATGCCACGGACAGAAATTGCCCTGTGTATCTTAAAAACCGGGAAACAAAACAAGCAACCGCACTCAGATCAAATGCTGTATCTCCTGATACAGAGCAGCATTTCCGGGGCTACGCGCAGGTGACCTCCTCCCCACCTCAAATAACGAGTTATACGGAATATCCGCCTCTAGCAGCACGACTTCCGTATTATTGGCCTACTATCTCTCAATCTCAACAGATAATGCCAACCAGGACTCAGGCTCAGCCTCAACACCCGCCGCTACAGATGCATCAACCACTCATAACACCACAGCTACCCTTTCAGGACATGACACCCGAAGGTCCCCAGGCGCCTTCTGACTTTAGCGGTGGACCACCACCCACAATAGCAAACACTGGTAATGTTTCTGAGATTGCCTTGCTACACAGTAGTGGAAATATGGTGGCCAATCAATATATGGCAGAGAGTAGGAGCGGTACACAGCCAGAATCAACAAGTTCGCTTCAGAAAAATTTGGATTCAAACACCAGTAATAGGTACTCATGGACTAGGGCCCCTAAGTCGTATAAAAATCCTCGATTCACCAAAGAAAATCCATCTTTAAATACAAAACAATACTTGTATTCATACAATGGTCCTATGTCTCCTATTATAACTAGTGACCATCACTATCCAACCGCAACTAGCTTCATGGAGAGCCCCCAAGCCACCTTCACGCTCTGGGAAGGTGATCAAGCCATTCGTAACATACAGCCCACAGCAGCACAACAATCAAATTCTCTCAATCAACCTACCGAGATAACCCAAACTAAAAATGGACCATTATTCGAAAAAATTCTTAAATTAATTGTGATTCTGCTCCAAGAAGCTAATTCGCCAATGAATATTACAGCAATATCAGGAATGCTCTCAAATATTTTCCAACAAGATGGCGGAAACTAAGCTAGTACAATGGAACGCTCGTTCACTCAGAGCAAATAGTGAACAATTTCAGCGAGAACTTCTTACCAATAAGATTGCTATTGCTATTATAGCAGAAACCTGGCTAAAACCAAACACACCGCTATCAATCAAAGGATACCATATAGTGCGCAAAGACAGGGATGATGGCAAAGGGGGAGTTGCTATTCTAATACAAACAGACATCCCTTTCGCAATAACCCACATTGACCTCACTCATATTGAATCTTTCGAAGTGGTGGCAGCCAGAGTACGGATCCAAAACTTGAACGTATCTATTGTCTCGGTCTATGCTCCCCCCAAAACAAAAATTAATACATCTGAATGGCGCCAGCTCCTACAACAAATAGAAGAGCCATACTTAATATGTGGGGACTTCAATGCGCATCACATGTCGTGGGGTTGCGAGTGGTCTGACATATTCGGGGACGCCATAGTTGAGATTATAGACGAATTCAACCTGTTCGTTCTTAACGACGGATCCCCCACCTTAATCTCTAAACCTGGTCACCGAGTATCCGCAATCGATCTAACCCTCTGCTCCCCCTCTCTCGCAACAGAATTGCGATGGGAAACCTGTGCAGCAGTCGTGGGGATCTGACCACCTGCCTATTCTAATAACGACCAAACAGTCGGATGTGAGACAGGAACGAAACAAAAAAAAAAAAAAAAAACTCCCGTATTTAATACTCAAAATGTGGATCCCAGACTTGAGACATAGATTGGGTTGGAATTTCCTGGCAGACAGACGATGTATTTTTCAATTCAATCGCATTTTGAAGGAAACATCAACGCATTCGAGTAGATTGATGGTGGAAAAGAATTTGGATGGTTCGACAAGCATTCCAACACGTCCTTCCTAATGTGAAGTCTGAACTTTACCGCTTATCTACCACGCTCTGTTTAAAACCTCGACCTGGCCATCCAGATTTTGATTCTTCACGGTTTCGCGAAACCACTCCATGTTCCTGCATGGATGATTCCTTCCAATTCCCCAAGTTCCTTGCCACCTCTAATGACCTCGATATCGACAAGGCGCAACGCCATTAGATGAATAATTTTTCACCCTTTGGTCTTGTTAAAGCATTTGGTCTATGGTCGCAATATATTAAAGTTATATTTTGATTGTTCTTCACACCTAAAAGTGGTAAAGTGTAACATTTCTGAATCCGAATTTAAGTCGGTAGGAGGATCTGTCTCTATAACGACTATCGCACCAGCCCTTTTTTTTTTTCTTTACTGAATGGCTTATCCAACATTAAGCAGCAGATTAAGAAGAAATTTTTTATACCAGAAGCCAGCTTTTTTAAAATTTTTACCCTCACACTCTAGCAACAATGATTGTGTACATAATGTAACCATATTTCCTTTGTTTATTGTGTATTGAGGTGACTAGTGTCAATAAGTTTTGAAGTGCGTAACAGCCAAGGTACTTGATAATCTTCTTCCCGCTGAAAATATCGGTTAAGTCTGGATCACCGTTTAATATGACACAGGTTTGACCTCCGGCTCCACCATCCAATTTTTGTTTTCCATGATTTCGCGAAATCAGTCTAGGATAGTGCTGGAACGGTTCCGTAAAAAAGCCTTTCTGAAAGTCCTTGATATTTCTTGCAACAATATCTATCCCCTTTTGTTCTCATGATATCAACGCTAAAGTGTCACAGATAATTAATTTTCCTGTTGATCCCAAGTCTGATGTATTTGATTACTTTCAGCTTCAGCGTCATAGAGGCACCCTATCAGTGTCACTTGAAAAGTAGTGCAGGGATTTTCTAGTTAAGTAGATATAGCAACGATAAAATTTACTATAGGAAACAGATGTGAAAAAACTCGAAACAAGTTTGATTGCTTCGATAGATGCTTATTAAATATGCTGGGTGAGGCATAATATCGAGAAATTTTAAAAACCGTGCGAATCAATCTGCGCTGGAGAGAGGTGGATGGGATAGCCTCAGTTAAGTTGGGCGCGAAATAGCATTCGGTCATAATGGAGCGCTGGACCCCACAACATCATGCGTACGATGTCAAAACATTTTATCAAAACGGTAGTTTGTGCCAGTTGGCACGTCGTGCATTCCGCAACCACTTCAACATTAATCGAAATTGGCCGGTGCCATCTCTCTGTTCGATTAAAAAGTTGATTGAGAACTTTGAAAAGACGGCGTCAACGACAAAGAAGAAAATCGGTAGATCAAAAACTGTGAGCACACGTGAAAACATGAAACGTGTAAGAGTTGCCATTGAGAGAAGCCCTCGTCGCTCAGCTCGCTGGCACAGCGCTACACTTGGGATTTCAAACAGAACGGTAAGAAGAATTTTACACCAAGATTTGCACTTCCACCCCTACAAAATCCAAATGATTCAGGCCTTTAAGGAAACAGATTATGTGAGCCGGTTCTGCTTAGAATTTATGGTCTTGATTAATCAAGACGAGGACATTGTAAACCGTTCGTGGATGAGTGATGGAGCTCACTTCCATCTGTCCGGTTGTGTGAACAAGCTGAACTTTCGATTTTGGAGTAACGTTAATCCTAAAGAACTGCATCAGCAGCCATTTCACTCCGCAAAAGTTACTGCATGGTGCACCATGTCTTCATTAGGGATCATAGGACCATACTTTTATGAAGATAGCCTTGGCAATGCGGTAACAGTGACTTCGCAGATATAAGCAGACATGTTGGAAAACGTTTTTACTTCACAATTTGCACACTACGAAGTGAACGATGAGACATTTTTCCAGCAGGACGGAGCAACCTCGCACATTGCTTGAGTAAGCATGAATATTGTCAATCGTTTGTTTCCACAACGTGTGATCTGCCGAAATGGGGATACTGCATGGCCCTCTCATTCACCGGACCTCACAACATGTGACTTTTTCTTGTGGGGTTATTTGAAAAGCAAAGTTTACCAACATAACCCTCCTCGAACAATTGAAGCCCTGAAAGAGCGAATCCGACAGGAAGTTGTTCAAATCCCACTGGCAATGCTGCGCAGTGCGATGAGTCACTTCAAGGTCCGGCTGGAGGAATGTGTGTGTCTAAATGGACGCCATCTTAACGGAGTTATCTTCAAAAAATAACCATTGTTTTACTATTTCATGTATTTTATGATTATGATATGAAAAAGGTTTTTTAACGAAGTGTTTTTACTTAATAGCCTTTTAAAAATCGCTCTTTTTTATGTCTCACCCTGTATTTAATCTTACCACTGTTGTTTTTACTGTCGCTTAACAGTGTTGCATTAATTAAGAAAATAAATTACTGCCCACCTCTTTAAACTCTTTATATTACAAATTAAAACTTAAACAGCTACAAGATCTTGTAAGCATTTATGTCGTTGTATTCTTATTTTTATAATTAGTGGTAAATTAATACTTGTAAAAATATGTTCTCACAAAAGACACAGTTCTGGTTAAAGTTTGTAAATTATTCTCACACAATTTGTGACAGCCCTCAAAACTAAAATAAAATGGAATTGTATTTCATGAAGCATTTGAAGTAAGCTAGAGTTTGGTTGAATATGATGTTGTATGTTTGGTTTTTCAATTAACTTTAAATCACTGTATATAGACTTTGTTTTATGAAAATAAATTATTTAGAGGCCGTTTAATATGTTTAAGACCAGAATTATGCAAGAGAATTGCTTAAATGTTTGTAATTCCAAGTACTAATGCAAGTTACGACGTCTAAATGACAATTTGCTACAGTTTAAAATGATTTCTGTGAATAATTTTGTGTTTAAATATCTGTAATTTCCATTTGTGACCATTTTGTAATGATTGTAAATGATTATGTATTAATTCTGATTGTTTTTAATATGTTTCAATTGTTTAAGTATTGTTAATGTTCAAGAAATATCTGGCGGGAGCTTTTGTAGTGTTCTAGAAATTTCGATGGAGCCTATATAAAGAAATTAGCAGAAAGACAGTCTCAGTTTTCACTGATTCAATTTACGACGGCCAAGGACTGTATTGTCTGTGGAAGAAGTGTTGTATACAATCGCTGGATTGTATGTATGCATGTAAACAGTATCTTTGACGTCGTGTTTGTGAAAATAGAAGCAAGTTTAAAGTGAACTGTATGATGGACTGGTTATTTATCATATTAATTAAACCACAAACCATCTAGTAAGTTCCAGGAGTAGGTTAATCTAATTTTAAATAGTTCGTTGTCACTGTAGGTCGCCAGGTAGCGTACCAAACCAGCCCGACACAAGAGGTGGATAGATAATTAAAAAAAGTCATCAAGTACGAGATCATAAACTTAAGTCCACCACACATTTATTGCGATAACTTAGAACATCGAACGGGTTGGCCACTACCACATTTTGAATATTAAGGCTAATGGAAACTTCATCAACCGTAGATTTCAAGATTCTTCAGATAAAAGGAAATTAATAATTAAGTCAGCTTTACACCAAATTACTTTCAATGTCACAATTAATGTTCTTCTGTATTCCTACACTTTATGTAACACACGCATTGTCCCGGCTAAACACATTCAGTCTTCTTCACGATGCTGAATACACGGCACCATTAGTATAGCGTCTCACACTACGCGACGCAAGCCGTCCGTCCCCATAGTTAGGTTACTACTGACTTGAAACAATGTATTCGTCCGATTAACCAAGTACTATTTGCCAATCGGCGGACGAAGACTGTGATGTTACAATCTTTTGCTTTTTCTTGGGGTGCTGTGATTATATTTATAAGCAACTTTATAAGACTATCATTTGCCCGCTGTTTCGCACGAGTGTGCTTTGATATATGTAAAAAAAATTTACCGATTTGATTCTATTACCAAATATTGATTTAGACGGGCATCAATTGTAAATGTCTTCTGAAACCTTTCTCTTGTTTCAGTTGTAACCAAAGGTTCTTTTTTCATACTGAGTTTTGTTTCATTCATATTTCCATATAATAAATTTATGAAATGGTAGAAAAGCTGTCTGAAAAATTAACTGTACTAACTCGTATAGGTAATTATTGTGCGAAGGAAAACAGTATATTGTTTAAAATGGCTTTATTTTTGTGTTATATAAGTGAGTGTTTAAGAGAAATAAGATTTTACCTTTACCTCACTTTGTAGGTCGATCACTGTAATGCCTCTGTGCAGTTTTTATGTGCTGATACCGTAGATTACACGATAAAGGAGGTGTCGCAAATTTATATCGATATAGTAACTACCTGCAACTTCGTACTCCTGGAAGTGTAGTATAAGAGTTTTCTTTATTAATAATAACAGTAATAATGAGAAATATTTCAAAGTAATAATAACAATTTATTTAAGTTCTATAGCAAAAACAATTGATTAACATTTAACCTCTGAAATATATTTTTTCTGTTTAAATATTGGTTTTATTATGATAAGATGTTGATTCAGTTAATTATTTTTGCTGTAGAAGTTTACGTGGATTAAAATTAATCTTATGCGGCTTCACATGATGAGAGTTATTTTTTTATTTCCTTCGTTTTCAAATTGGTGTACCACTTATGCCATTATTTGAGCCACATATAAGTAATTCCACCGTGTCAAGATTCAATCACGAAATAGTAGTAGTGTATGTATTAATGCGCATGTGACTGAAGCTATGATTTCCGAACGGTAATATTTTCGGAGGTTTTTGGTGCGGTTGAAATGCAGCCTGATCCTGAATGAAAGTTGATACGCTTTATTAAAACTTATGGGACGATGGATTTAGCTTTGTATTTTATGCGATGCAGCTTTAGGTTATGTATTTTTTTAAATTGCTTTCAATAACTGATGTCATTTGTCGAATATAAGTACTTCCAGGGCCAAGTTAAGATGCCGAAATAGTGAATGTATTAATTAGCATGTGACAGAAGCTATGGTTTTCGAACGGAAACATTAGCCAAGTTTGTGATTAGATTGAACTGCAATTTCATTTATTTCGTTTTTTCACTAACTCAACAGCTTATAAGGTAAAGGTAACATCGTATTTCTTATAAACATTGCTTCACTAACTTATATTACAAAAATAAAACCTTGCATACATCGGAACTTAAAAAAATGTCCGATCAGCTGGTATTTGGTAAATTCGATTCTTAAGCGATAATATTTGGCTGAAGGTGTAGAAACTAAGCTTTTGAATATTTTTATTTAATAATAAAAAGAACAGTTTATTCTACTGGCTGTGATTTCAAAAGCAGCGAAAATTTGTTCACACGTTCCTGGAGCGATATTATTCAATAATATTTGCAAATTATTGTTAACAAATATATATTAATCCAGTAAATTCCAGTCGAAATATGAGTAGTTATTATGAAACAAATACATATTGTTACCTGTTGATATTTATGGTATCTGTTTCTCCCTTCGAGAAAAAACTAAATTTCTAACCCATAATGATATTTAAGGAATAATTAGCAGTGAATTAACGTCTTTTATTGTACATAGTTTCGCTATCACGGAAGATATATTGTACTAGAGACAAATTGTTTAACATTCTACCAGAGACAATATATGTCGACCACATAAGTAATCTAACTCATTTCGCATAGTAACTGATCTGTTATGATGGCAGGCCAACGCTTATTACGTTTGATTCACCTATTCCGTTTATTTTAAAGTAGTGCCATCCAGAAAACCTAATAACTAACAAAAAAAAAACAACATAATCCTTAGTTATTTTATATTTTGTCATAGTTTTGCGAAAGGATTGCCCGTCTGAAATTCACAGTGATCCATAATTTTATGTTTAGAAATTTATTTAATTGCTTCCTCTGTTCTTCGTTACATATAAGTCATTAGCTTTTTCCGCAGATTTTAATTTTGTCCATTAGCTCTAAAAATTTTAAAACACCATCAAATTTCCTACGATAGTTATTACGCATTTCCCGTTCAAATAAAGAGATACGCGCAGCTATTTACAATAGTGTAGGTTTGTTTGCTACTCACACTCCCGTTCCTCTTCTGGTGTTATACCGTCTCTGGTAATATGTTTTCTACCTAGTATAATCCTGAACTCCAGCCGTAGAAAACAACAGTGAAAAACTGATAGCAAATTTAATTCTTACAGACAAATAAATACCTAAATTTTAAAGAAACCGACCTATAGTAACTGCATACAATTCAGACAAATGTAAAATATATTTTGAAGCATTTTTTGTACAATTTCTCGAAACGCTGGAGTCTAATACAAATGTTTTTCAACACCAAACGTGCACCCAGAAGTGTACAAACCAAATGAAATTTTACGGGTTTGGTTGGTATGTAATGTTATTTCAGTGATTACAAAATAATTTACGAAGGACTTTCCAGTATGAGCTCATCACATATAATGCACTGATTGGTTGGGAAGGGTGTCATAAAACGGTTATCCTTCCATGAGGTAAGCTGGCCCACAACTGTTGTCCTGATATCCTGGATACTGGGTCTGGGACGAAGCTGATGTCTGAGCTGGTTCCACAAAGGTTTGATTGAGAACAGATACGGGGACTTTGCACGGGTGTGCCTCAACATCAAACAGTAAGTTCATAGAAACACGCGCGTCTGTGGACGAGCATTCCCCTGTTTAAAAATGGCACCATGATACTGTCGCATGAGAGGTAACAGTTGAGGACACTAAATGTCTGTGACATACCGCTGTGCCGTCAGCGTTCCCTGAATCTCTGCCAGCCGTGATCTGAAGTCACACCCGACGGCTCCGTGCAACATGACGCCGGGAGTAACACCACTGTGCATCTCCAAAACATTTGAAAATGGGACCTCTCCTCATGTCATCCGAGTTAGGGCAGAAGCGATGAATTGCAGATCTCCACTACTTCAAATGACCATCGTCAGCGAATATAGTGGCTATCTGGAGCATAGTGGCGTTACTTCTAACTGCAACATGTAGGCAGCCATCGGATATGACTTCAGGTCGCGGTTGATATTATTGAGGAACCTCTGACGTCACGTTGGAACATTCTACGTGATAATTGCACTAGATATGATGAATAATGTGTGAAGATAATATATGAAAATACGTTATACAAAGATAATTTAAAATATGTTTACTATTGTGTAGAAGTTAAAGACAAAGATATTGAAGCGGGCCTGGTCACAAAACAGTTACCAAAATATTAATCATAAATATATAATACAATTATATATATATATATATATATATATATATATATATATATATATATATATATATATATTAAATATAAGTATATATTTAAGATAATTGCTTATAACGCGGAAGGGAAACATCATTACAGTGAAATGGATTTTAAAACAGTTTATGAAAATAAGAATGGAGAAAGAAGCGTTTATCCAAATACAGGGATAAAAACCCACACATACCAATACTTGGATATGATAAACCTAAATAGATTGTAATGAAGAGAACATAACACAGTTAAGGGATAGTAAGGAGTTTGGGATCACTTGAAACGACTTAACTAAGAATTAGTAGCAGCAAAGATGGTAGCTAAAAATGGATTTATGAAGATAAATATGGATTACAGTGTTAACAACTGTAGCTAATCTAACTCGTAACCTGTCTTCCGTTGATTCTTCTTTTTTTATGAGTGTCGGAGTACTCAGACTCATCGGAATGGTATAATAATTCCGTGTGGCCGTCAGAACCTGGTGACAGGGTTTCTATTGGCTGCGTATTCCGCTCCTGTCGTAGCCGCCTTAACCTAACCCAGAAATCCTACCGGGTACAGGGAACCTACAGTTTAACGTGGAATTCGAACCACGGAAGCGTTCTGGCGTACTTCACGTTACACAGCCGGGGACCTTTTGATCATCAGTCAGACGCCTTAACCACTGAAATACCAGACCGCTCTTCAAAATGGTAGTCGACACGGTATACCATGTACGTATTATCTTGCAACAACTTGGTTGAACTGATACGTATCTCTCAACACGCGTTTGACCCATTCCCCAAGTTCTGATTTTGAATGAGACTTTTATTAATATATGAATAACTCAAACTTAGGTCAAACAATGGGTAATATCACAAAACATCACCACTTGAAACTGTGTCCTAGCAGAGCCGACCGCCGTTGTGCCTGAAATAATAATAATAAAAAGTAGATAAACTAAATTTCATTTTCGAGGAAGCGTTTGTGACTATGGCGATGGCAAAACTGCGGATACTATTTAGTAAGCCTGTCTATATTGTAAAATACATTCTCAATTTGTCTAAACTGCGAATTTACCTATTTCACTATGTACTCGTCATTCTGCACTTTTAGTTGAAAGCTGCCTTTCATGGATCACAGAAAGCTCTACTAATTTGATGGCCTACTGTAATCCATATGGAGCAATGAAAGACAATAGGTATCAATTCGACACCCGGTTATAACGTCAAAAATAATTTCGGAATAGACTCCTGTAATGAAAAGTTTGTTGAAGTATGAAGGATGAAGTGAATGGTTAACAGACTGAATTTTGATGCTTTGAGGACTAAAATGTACCCATTGTGACTAAAAATAAGCCAAACCTCTAAACGGGATATCGTTTGGGCTGGTTTGTTATCCGAAATTCAACTATCGTCGATTTTCTATAATCTACATGAAGAATCCGCAAAATGCATCACATCAATCAGACCTCTACTGTACTAAATGAGTTGATATATCCAAGATTGGTTTGACTGAGTGAAAATTTTTTATTTAACCCTGAGGATTTTGAAACCTACCATAAGACCAGAAGCCTATGAATGTATAAATAAATTTTTAAGTGTCAATGTTTGAGTCAATGAAGAATACATATTGCTTTTATTTGTCAAAATGTACGCTGCGCTGCACTGTACATAATCTAGGTTCCTTTGGTATAAAACTGTATATTATTATTTGAATATTTGAAAATATTATATACTGTACATCGTGTTAATAAGAATAAGCTGCATCACTCATTCCGCTCATCAGTATGATGACTATCAGCTTGTATTCACATGGGTTCTAGACAAGAGATGGAGGTTTTTGTTTTAACTAAAGTGCATTCTCACATTATCGGTACGCATTGTATATATGTGGCTTTACCGGCAAGATATGCTAACGACCCATCTGTTTGATGACTGACGCAATACCCCAAAACGCTAATAGTATTATCTTCAGAAAACATAATCTTTCCTACGTACAGTAATAAATCAAAAACATGCCACAATATATATCAAGTGATTGGAAAAAGTACGGTGATTCCAGAATATAATTAAGAGCCACGTTTTTTTGCAATATTGCTGATTCTTGATGCCCATCATTACTTGAAGTGAAGTGAAGCATTTTACTGAAAACAATCTTTCACAATGCTATGAAAACGTAATTTTGATCACAAATTGGTGGGTAAAATAAATAAATAAAAAAAACAACAAGAAATTGATTCCATGTTTTTACTTATCAATTCCTATTTTAAAATTAATGTACGTACACATCTTTTAATTTACATCTTTGAGATGCTCCTTTAATCATTTACCGCTACACGGTACTTCGAATGTCAAATTTTTAAATGCCTTAGTTTCTAGTTTTACCTTAGTATAGTTTAGTGTTGTAATGTGGAATGAATGACACTCATTCACATATTATACATTCTCAACGTACACAACCATTTTTATTTTTATTTTTTTTACATCTTAGAACGACAATAGTCACGTAGCACCTTAAACGAGAACGTGTTTACAAACTCATTGTTGTTCTGGATAACTTGAAAACTCCATGACATCTTGGTACTGATGTCTGTAGTCTCTGCAGCCTGAACGTCCCCCTAGCAAGATCTTTTATGTCGATTCGTCAAGAAACATACCAGTTGAGGATCACATGACAAATATATTTGGTATTACTATATACTATCTTCATTTTGACTAATGTTAAATGGGAGATAATTGTTAGCAGGAAAAGCATTCTAGAACTTCTAGCCTATTTTTGCAGTAAGATAACAGGTAACTGGAATTCTTTAATCAAATTATCCAAGTAACTACTGAGGAACGTTTCGAATTTTTCAACTGCTCAGCCGTAAGATTTACTCATTTCTTTAGTAAAATAGGGAAGTGATATACACAATAATCAAAATGATATTTGACGTACACATTTCTTACCCTAACTCCTTGCTTTCTTTTAAGAAACGCATTAATCGTTTTTCTTATTTAACGTCATTTTATGTCTCGCTCTGTCAAATTCCTTGGAAATATCTTATGTCTACACTATCCCCTTGGTCTCCATCGTCCATTTCATTCGAAATATCTTGTATTCTTAACGGTTGCTGAAAAAGTATAGGAAAATTTACTGGTGACACAGATGCTGTAACAATGTATACATCACTATTATCAAATTATCATGTGTGTCATCTTTTCACACCCAGACAAAATTTAACAGAAACAATTATTAAAACCCTCAAAAATAAAAAGTCATGAGTTTTCCTTCCACAGACAGAAACAATGTACCACCAGGATTAGCGCCTAGTTGACTTATATTTGAAATAGTTCTGAAAAACTTATCTTTCATGACTCACTCTAGAAGTAAATAATCACACCACTTTATGAGAAGGTGATAGCATAAAGACTGAGAACAACATACTCATGTCACATCTAAAGATCTTCGAATAAGCAATTTACAGAAGTGTCTCTTCGAGAAATAATAAAATTCTGGTTATAATTAACTTAATGTACAGGCAGATATCAGCTAGATTATATCATGGTCAAAGTGGAAGTAAAAATGGGTGTGCCACAGGGTAGCGTATTGGGACCATTGCTATTCATTATTCTAATGAATAATTGTGTTGATTGTTTACTATCTGAAATTAGATTGTTTGCAGATGATATAATGCTGTATAAAAGAATAAAAGCGATAGAGGATTGTAAACAGTTGCAGGGTGATGTGGACAGAATATCTAATTGGGTTGGTAAACATGGAATGAAGATAAATGCAAAGAAGAGTCAGCTAATTAGATACACAAATAAAAAACAAAAGGTTAATTATGAATATAAAGAATTGCTGGCTGAAGACTTGAAATGTAAATATCTTGGAATTACTCTTGATAACAAACTTAACTGGGCAAGACACATAGGACAGGTGGTAGAAAAAGGTTTCAAAGTTCTGCACTTTTTGGAGAGAGTGATGAGGGGATGTACGAGAGAAGTCAAGGAATTGGGTTACAAAACTTTGGTCAGACCATTGCTCGAATATGGTAGTGTAGTTTGGGACCCTCATTTTACGTATCAAATACAGGAGTTGGAGAGGGTGCAAAGAAGGGCTGATAGATTTGTTTCTGGAAATTATCGCAGAATTCAATAAGTGACGGATATGATAAAGGAGCTGGAATGGGATTCATTGCAAGACAGGAGGAGGATGAGGAGTGTCATGGGAGTGTACAGGGCATATACTGGCGATGAGGCATGGAAAGATATTGCAATAGGTATGAAAAGTAGTGCATGGAAGGGATAAGATGACCATGACCACAAGCTGGCACTCGATTTCAGGCACAAGGATGTGGGAAGATTCTTTTTTTTTTTAGGTAAGGATGTCAGGGATTGGAATGAGTTACCAAGAGAAATGATGAATAATTTACCGAAAACTTTGAAAGAATTTAAAGATAAAATTTGTAGAGGGCAAATGTAGGTAGGTGCAGGATAGGGGGAAGATGGGAGTGTAGGGAAATTGCCACCGGAGCCTGTGCTCCATTGCAATTAAATTAAATTGAATTAAACAGATATTCAGGAGTCAAGTTCTAGACTGTAAAGCGTACCCAGGAGCAGATATAGACCTTGACCATAATTTGATAATAATGAAGTGCAGGCTGAAATTTAAGCGAATATGGAAGCAGTATAAGCAGAACAGACTGGAAGTGAATAAACTGAAACAATTTAGCACAAGAGAAAAATTTGCAGAAATGGTAGACTTAGGTCTAAGAAGTAACCCTGAAAGGAGCTCAACCGAGGATGAATGCATTCAAGACCGAAATAATGACACCTGGTATAGGAAACAAGCTGCCCGAAAACCTTGGATCACAGAAGAAATTTTGGAGCTGATGGATCAAAAGAGAAGGTACAAAAATGCTCAGGATGAAACAGGAAGAGAACAGTACAGGCAATTTAGAAATCAAATAAATAGGAAATGCATAATACCAAAAGAAAAATGGCTAAAAGAAAAATGTGAAGAAGTAGAAAATGAAATGGTCGTAGGTAAAGTAGATGTTGCTTATAGAAGGATCAAACAGAATTTTGGAGAAATTAAGAAAAGAGGTATGAATATTAAAACTGCCAATGGGAAACCTCTTTTAAGCTCAGAAGATAGAGCTAACCGATGGAAAGAATACATTGAGAAACTGTATGCTGGGGACGACTTGAACAAAAGTGTAATGGAAAATGAAGGCGATGTCGGCATTGATGACTTAGGAGATCCTGTTTTGAGGACAGAATTTAATAAAGCTCTGAATGACTTGAAAGCAAATAAGGCAGTTGGAATTGATGAGATCCCTGCAGAACTTCTTAAATTCCTAGGAGAGGAAGGAATCGAAAGATTATTCAAGCTGATATAAAAAAGTTATGAAACAGGAGAAATTCCAAGTGATTTTAATTAAAATATCATCTTCACACTTCCAAAGAATGCACAAGTCGACAAATGTGAGAATTATGGCACCATTGGTCTAACAACACATGCTTCAAAATTACTGACCAGAATAATATACAGAAGGATGGAAGGGGTAGTAGAAGAGATAGTAGGTGAAGATCAGTTTGGGTTTAGGAAAAATCGCGGTACAAGGGAAGCAATTATGTCTTTAAGATTAATACTTGAAGGGCGGATCAAGAAACACAAAGATACTTTTGGAGATGTAAGCGGAACGTATTGCTGAATTGCGTGTTTTGGTTTAATGTTGGACGCATTCTCTGAGGAACATTTTTTGACTTTTTATGTCTACCTGTGACTGACAGCGTTGCTCTGACAGGAAATTGTATTAAGTAAAGTAACGCCATTTTTCATTTATTTATTGGCACCTAGTTATATATCATACAGCAATTTGATACATATAAATTACTAAAACGTTAAACATAGATAACAGAGTTTCGACATTTTTCTTAGTAATCAGCCTGTCATGCCTTCTTGGTTCACACGTTTCAGTTAGTTGTTCCTTTATTAGTTTAATATAGCTGGTCGCTCTTAGTAATCTTGTTATGTTTTGATTTAGTTATATCTGCTGTTTCATTGCTCTTTTCTCATTCCAAAATAAATTTTTGATGAAACAAGCGCTCAAAATCTAGACGCCTGGATTTCTTTATGTGTTTCCAACATGGTCGTTGGTTGAAGGTCGGATTTATAGTTTCTTCGCAAGATAAAGATAAATTTTGAGTAATATTTCATGACCCCAAAAGTTTCCGATATACCTAGGAAGTGATTTCACCTGAGTTCTGTCGGGTGTTTGGTAATTCAGTTCTTAATTAAGGGATAAATAGTTTTCCCTTTCCTGTACGGACTGATTTACATCACAAAAGTAAAAAGGAGCCTGGCAGCCAGAGGAAATTCCTAACCACATTCGCTGACTATGACATCAGACGCAGAATAACACAGGATTTCATACTACGCCCACTATTTTTTATTGTTCCCGTAAAATAGGTAACTTATGTTACAACTAAAACTTTGCTCTTTCTTCTTAGTACGCAAACATAGAAATTACCCATAACATATTCTAAATCATGACTCTGAATATCTATACTAATATTATAAAGCTGAAGAGTTTGTTTGTTTGTTTGTTTGAACGCGCTAATCTCAGGAACTACTGGTTCGAATTGAAAAAATCTTTTTGTGTTGAATAGACCATTTATCGAGGAAGGCTTTAAGCTATATAACATCACGCTGCGACTAATAGGAGCGAAGAAACAATGGAAAATGTGGGAAAAAAACCGGGGAAAATTATTCATCTTTGAGGGCTTCTGTTGCGTGCGCTACGAAAACGGTTCAAGATACCAAAAAAATATGTATGAAAGGATTATTCCTCTTGAAATGATCTAAAAAAATGTCCGCGACAGTATATGTCTATCTTTTAAGATTAACTCACTAGAACCGTTATTATGGTAATCAAATTTGGTCGAAATTAATGCATTATTACCAATTATGTGTTAGAGTTGTATCAACATAATAATATTAATCTTTATCCAAATAAATGTGTTGTTGATTAAGAGTATTTAATTGTGAACAAAATTGTCTTTGGCATCACTTAATTTCAATGAACATCTTAGAAGATATTACGCGCGGTCGGCTCCCTTCTGAACGGTTGTATGCAGCGTTATTTGTTTTTGCGATATAATATTGTCGTGTAATAATACTTTTTAAATACTATTTCATTTTGTTTTAAGGATAATATTTTGGTAGCTGTGATAAAATCATGGGTGGGATTACTGTTATGTTTGCTGGGGACTTTCGACAAACTTTACCAGTAATAGTAAGGGGAACTAGAGCAGACATTGTAAAGTCTTGCCTTAAAAGTTCCCCATTATGGAAGTTTGTTAACATTTTAAAATTAACTACAAATATGAGAGCACATTTGGGGGGAGGTAGAATAACTTTTCCTTCAAAGTTACTTTTAATAGGAGACGGGAAAGTACCTCATATTGAAAATAAAATTGAAACTGATCGCGATTTAGGAGAAAGAGTAAGTAACATTGAGGACTTAATATCGAAAGTTTACCCTGAAATCAGCGAAATAGAAAATAAAGATCATCAATGGATGTGTCAAAGGGCAATATTGGCGGCGAGAAACAGTAGCGTGGACGAAATTAACGACCTAATTTTAAGTAAACTTCCAGGAGACATAGTTACCTACACATCTATTGATAACGTAATGGATCAAGAAGATGCGGTACATTACCCACAAGAGTTTCTTAATTGTTTGAACCCAAGTGGCCTTCCCCCATATTCCCTCAAGTTAAAAATAGGTGCCCCAATAATTGTACTTAGAAATTTCAAACCACCAAATTTATGTAACGGAACCCGACTTCAAATTAAATTTCTACGCAATAACGTGATCGTTGCAATAGTTTTGACTGGTCCAGCAGTTGGTCAAACAGTGCTTATACCTCGCATCCCAATGATTCCAAATGATTTACCTTTTAATTTTAAAAGAATTCAATTTCCCGTTAAGCTATCTTTCGCCGTTACAATTAATAAATCACAGGGGCAAACATTTAAACACGTAGGAATCGATTTACGTCAAGACTGCTTTTCACACGGCCAACTATATGTCGCGTTGTCAAGATCGGGTTGCGGAGAAAACCAATATGTTCTTCTGCCACAAGAAAATAAAACTAAAAATATAATTTACGCAGAAGTACTTTAAAATAATTATGTTCTTTTAAAAACTTAAAAACTAAATTTGCAAAAAATTGTCTAAAATAATAACAGAAATTGACGCGGACAAAGTCGTGGGTAACTGCTATAATTTATAAAGCTGAGGAGGTTGTTTGCAAAAATAAATATGATGCCCAAAATAACTATTCCACGCGGACGAAGTCGCGGGCACAGCTAGTAATATATATGTAATAAATGACCAATTCACAACTATTGTCAATTTATTACAGCACACAAATTGACACCAGACCTGGATACCCAATTTGCAGGACAGTGAATTCAAGAGGAAAAGGAAATAAAATCTCTAGGTTTCTATATTGATCAAAATTAAAATTTAAGTATACATCTCTCTGATGTTCTCAAGCGATTAAGTTTAACCATCTAATTTTCAGTTCGTACCATTTCAGGAAACAATATGAAGTAGGTAGTTTGTTTTCTTATCTTAATGTTATATGCAATTATCTCACAGAAATCGGTGTATGTAGTCAGCGGTATAACTTAAACAGGCTAACGTTCTCTGTTTTTATCACTTTTGTTACGTTTTTATATTTTACAGTATTAAAAGTCAGTATAATTAGTTAAGATGTGAGTCAGAAACTTGAAACATATACTAGATGTCGAGTGGAAAACACAAGAAAAAATTAAAAGAATATTTATTTGACAACTTCTTCTACTCAATGCAAGATTATTTCCAAAGATTTATACAAAATAGGTACCAGTTTTTTTCCATAAATGTAACAATTCTAATTGGAGTCCATATTATTGTGTGCTGTGTCTGTATTCTATAGTAAATGATTAGGCTGCAAAATGGCTTCTTTCCATATCCCACAGAATCACTTATAATGGGATCTACGGAAAACAGTTACATTGTATCGTATGTGTTCTTAGTACACAGTTCCACGAAAAAAATATATCCAAATCTTTGCTTGAAATTGTGAATTCAATTTATTCTATTTCGTAATGATATTGTATTGTTACCAATTTGCGTAAATTATGAGTTTCACTAGAAGAACGTTTAGGGATATAACGCCTTTGTTATTGATGGTGCAGATTACTTCAGCTGGAGCAAAGAATATTGGCCTACAATAACGCTCGAGATTGAACACGCTTCATGTACTTTACATCTTGCTTTATTTGGTGGAGCATCAATTACAATGGTTCTTCTAGAAAATCAATAGTACTATAAATCTGCCTTTCGAGTTAATGAGAAAAGCAGTGGGATCTATCTTAAGAAGTTGAAATTTAAGTTTTAAGCTGGATCTTCACGGCTGTTGGACGGTGAGATTATTAGATCTGGGTGAGGATTACAGCGACGAGCGGAAGCAACTCAGCCAACGCCAATTTGACGAAACCATCGAAGCATTCATCTGGATGGTCGGAAAGTTATTAGAAACCATAATCTGAATTTTTGGGGCAGGTACTGAATTGATTTATTTTTGAATTCTAGGTGAGAACATTTATTCAGTAAAACTCTAAAGTATATATAAAAAAAAAACAATTCTCCACCAGATGAAACAATAGGGACATTGGACTACGAAGAGTTAGTACATTGTCTGGGGAAGAGTCGGAGCTTCTTAGGACTTAGGGCATATACAAAAACATCTGCTAGGTACGCTGAACATCAACATTCTAATACTTAAACAATTAACAGAAATGCTTGGTCAGATACAACATTCTCTTGGTAGATCCTCAGGATACATGGATAATGATTGTTTTGATCATGAAGGCTATAGGGTTTACAAAGGTAACTGTGCTAACAAAAATAAATGAAATATTTAAATGCTGCGAACAGCTTTCATGGTAAAACAAAATCAAACTAACTTTATTATAAACGTTACAACACCGCAAAAATGGCTGTCAATCCTCTAATTTAAAACAGGAAACAAAGGCTACCTGATAATTAATGCAAATGCAAACATAAATAAAACAATATAAAAAGTGTATGAATACCACATCAAGTAAAACTTTTCGTAGAAGACTTCAGTACACAAATTGGCAAAGAAAAATAAAAATACAAAAAAAAGCAGTAGTAGTAAGTTTCAGAAGACTCTAACACGCCAACAAGAACAAAGGAAGGCCCAGTACCTTCTACAGACAATTCTGCTTAGCAGTAATGTCAATCTATTAAGTTACTAAGAGAAAGACTACTTTTCTTCACCTAACAGAAAATTAGGCTCGGTCAAGTTGCAATATCAAAACAGAAACACAAATAATTTATGAATATTCACGGAAGGAATAGGCATAGATTCTGACTAGTTTTTATTACAGAACAAAACAAAGTTTCAGCCCAAGAAACAGAATGTAAAACTGAAAGAGTTTCTAGAACAGACGCGAAATATTTATAAGGTAACCAGAAAGCGTTCATCAAAAACTTAACAAAAGGAAGATGAGAAATTGGTAAGAGACAAAACAACGGTACAAACAACTAAGACAACAACGAACAAGACGAAGTCAAGAAGCGATAAACCATAGACTAAAAGCATGGAAGAAACGGACTTCTCGCAAGAAATGAAATGGCTATTCACTTGCTAGCCATTATACTTCAAGGATCTTCTAAAATGTATAGGTCCATAATAACGCCTTCATTTTACACAGCCGCCACAAGAGAACTGACTAAAGAACCATCAATACAGTACTTTATCAGGTAGAACAACATTGACCATTTTAGATATAACAAAGCGCCAAGAAAGATGGTATAAAAGCTGAGATGTGAAATCAATAGGAGAATTGGCTAGACGTCAAAACAAAAATAACACCAACAAAAGTGATAAACACCGGACTACCGGAAACAGGGATTAATCCGCGCATTGTACAAGAAATGAGATGGCACAGATACCAACATTACAGAAGAATTTCTTTATAACCAGGTCGCTCCACCAAGCAATTGGTGTTTGTCGTGGAGACCACTAATGAGAAAAGCGTTAAACCATTCACCTAAATTTTCAACACATCAACACACATAGCAAGATTCTACTACCCCTGATGACACAATCACAGTAAATCGGGGTGTGCAAAAATGATCTTAACTCCCTTGCGAATCTGCATGTTACGGGTAGTCTACAGCTAAATTAGGAGAGCTAGTATGGAAACTCCCTACACTTAAATAATACCTAGCAATATATATATGTGTGTGTGTGTGCTCTTAATATAATTAAGAATCTTCAGAGCTGAGAATAGGTCGGAAACCAAATATCACCTGATTTAGAAACCGTTATTAATTCTGAAAAATAGCGTAATGTTTGGCCGTAGCCAACAGCGATAAACATTAGTGTGTTAGTGGAGTCTTCCTCGGCGTATTGCAACAGAATGCTGTGAAAATACAACACTCCACCACCTAACCCTGTTGTCTTCGTTTAAATGTTTCATTGCTTCTGACGACTGCGATCCAACGAAAATCTGCCACTATACGTTTGTAATCGACGGAAACTATACGGAGTCAGCTGTCGGAATGATGTATTTTCATAACTCCATTTAAAAGGATGAGCACGAAAATTGTATTCTGTTCTCACACTGTGGATATCTCCACTCACACATGGGAAATAATGGTAAAGTAAAGTAAATGCTTGTGACATTATTCGCCGAGAAGGCCTGAGGAGTAGCTCGGCCATTTGTGAAAGAGTTACAATCTTTAGAGAAATCTGCGTCTATCCTATTGGGTACCAAGAAACTACTGTTCAGTTTGCATGGAATCCGAAACCAGTATCCTAGCACACTTCACAGAGTCACAGGAACTCTTCTTCTTCATATAATGCCGTGCACGCTTCCGGGAGTAGGCGATTACTATGGAGGATGTATCCCTTCATGAGAACTCTCTTGGAGTATGTGTTACTCTATTTTCTATCTTTAAACAAGCAGTTCTTGTGTATATATATATGTATGGAATCTCGGAAACGGTTCTAACGATTTAGATGAAATTTCATATTTAGAAAACGTTTTGTTTTTTTCAGTTTACCTAAATAGGTGTCTTCCGTGGGAAAAACGCAATTTAACAACAACAACAAAAAAAAATATATATATATATACTATGTGTTTTATTGTAAAACATTTAATAAGTAGATGTTTAAAAATGTTGGCTCTGCCAGATGTCTATTTTTTCAATCTTCTTTACTTTACAAAGCTTCTTTGAAAACAGTATTTGCAGTTATAATGTGATCATCGTTGAATTTTTGACCGTATGTGTATGTGTCTTTAACACAAATAAATCTACAAAGTCGTGAGAAAGGCACGCACGGGTGTCCATGCGAAAAAATTGGTTCAGATAAACACAATCCTATCTTCTGAAGCGTCTCACCTTGTGCTTTATTAATGTTCATAACGAATGTTACTTCTATTGGGAATTATTTTATTATCATTTGGAAAGGCACGGTTAATCAGAAGATGTGAGGTTAATGCGAGGTATGAGCATAGTTTTATCGGAGTGTCAATTTAGCACTCATGTTGTACTCCTCTAAGTGAATTACCACTAATCTTTCACCGTTAATTAATCCCTGATTAGCATTAAGATTTCTATTTAACTTAATAATAGCATTTTTCTTTTAAAGCAATTTATGAGGTAGTAAATCAGTTGATTCTGGAAATGGCTTTAGCGGTTTGGATGAAATTTCATATGAAGATAGCGCTTTGCTTTTGAATTTTGTAACACGAATTTACAAAAAATTGCGATTCTTGTATTTTGTATCTCGGAAACGTCTCTAAACTCATCTTGTAGAACAGGTATGGGCAACCTTTGCTTAGGTGAGGGGATAATTTCTCGACTTAATCAGGTCGCGGGCCGTAGGTAAGAAAAAAGTAGATAGTAGTGAATAAAAAGGCGATACAAATTCACACATTTTTTATTTACTAGAATTACAATAGATTAATCAAACATACAAAAAGCAAATTAACAAAAACAGATAGAAAAATGACTTGAGTTTGAAGCGTTATTTGAAATTTCTGAATCTCTCGCGGGTCGGACTGAAGTTGGTGGAGGGCCGGGGGTTGCCCATATATGTTGCAGAAGTTTCAGGTACTGGTAAGTCTACTGATGTTATTTAAGTTTCTCCTTAGTTAGAGCAAGGAACTGCGCACTTTAAAATGTCTAGGAAACCTTCAACAAAACCGTTTAACATTAATAAAACTTTACTCAAAATCTTGCATTCTGAACAGAAATCGAAAGATGCAGAGCGAAGATCGGTCATCCAGGTACTTGTAATAAAGGATGACGAGAGAGCGAGTGAGGTTAAGCATAGGGCGGTGCTTATATTGTATGAAATGAGATATGAAAAAATTTGTAAGGTGAAACCCAGTGCTGGCCCATTCAAACCTACTAATCCGTTAGACACATGTTCGCCACCCTTCTTAATGTCCCCATTCGACGGTCGAATCACTGTCAACATTGTCTTGTGTGCTAACGCCATAGGTACTGCGAAGTTGTTTGGGATTTAAATTAGCACTCAAGTGCACAATCTGGCGATTAGAAACTGTGCACTAACACACCTTCAACCTTACCGTTCAATTTCTTCCAGCACCGGGAATCAAAACAGCAAACCCTATACCAGCTCCGAACACCAGTACGGTGACGCAAGGAACGGGCTCAGAACAGCAACGTTTTGCAACATATTTTTCACGGGTTAGCAGACGGATATTTACTTTATATCCGGCTGCAAACTCGCGAAAACTTTGTTGCATTTATACGCAGGGAAAATCTCCATTCACATATCAGCAAAGTTTTACCAAAAATAAAAGTTCGTTTTAATTGGTATAAAAATTCTATTGAGGAGCGGATTCGAACGAGTGACCTCTCGATCCAGAATTATTTCTGTCAGCAAATGAAAAAGAGCCACTAGATCTAACAGTGACTAAGGTGGTAATATTTACGTGAAGTATTTTACTTAAACTTCTTCTGCTTATTACTGTATTAGATACAAGTTCCTAACCATCACCCACCCTAGATGGCAAAATTGACGTTGGCGACTGTATCAGTATCCGACAACAGTAAATAATTCTTCATAATTTTCTTCCATGAACTGCATACAAATCACAAAGTTGTTGGACGTTTCTTGCACAATTATACGTTTTGATTTATTGACGTAAAAATATTAACCGGATATGATTTTGTTGTTCGGTGAGCTGAATTTGACTTGTCAACGCTGCCGCGACATTAATGTTCTCCCCAGGTGGTGCTATAAGACATAACTTCCAGGCACGTAGGCGTCTCGTAACCGGTTGTCTAGCACCGTAATGAGCGTTCCCACGGGAGGATATGAAGGGGCCTTCTCGGTGCAATAATAATGCTCTGCTCATTTAATAGTCAGCAGCACTCTGTCCCAAAGGCATTCGACGATGTTAATAGCCATTTCAGACGCTAGAAGGCTGCCTTTATGCAATGACGTATTCATTAAATGCTATAGCGACTCATGTACGTCACAGAAAAGGAAATCAATGAGGGTTGAAATTCTCCGACACCAAACCGGGCACCGTCGGAATTTTCATAACCAGAATAATATACAGAAGGATGGAAAGGGTAGTAGAAAAGATAGTAGGTGAAGAAAAGTTTGGGTTTGGGAAAAATCGCTGTACAAGGGAGCAATTCTGGCTTTAATATTAATACTTGAAGGGTGTGACGTTCAATAGCCCCCTCAGACTCCAATCTACGCCGCCTGTAATCAGTAAGTGTCTCTGTATTATCCAAGTCCTTGTTTCTGAGCCATGGGTTAGTATTGGTTGGTGAAATACTGTAAAGAGCATAATTTTGGCTTCCTTCCCTATGTTCCACATCAGGAAAAAAGGGAAAAAAAGGATACTTTTATGGCATTTGTTGATTTTGAAAAAGCTTTTGATAATGTTAGCTGGGATAAGATGTTCAAAATTTTAAAGAAGTCAGGTCTAAAATATCGAGATAGAAGAATACTTTATAAACTATGTAAGTATCAAGTGACTGTAATAAAAGTAGAGAATCATGAGAGACATGCATCAGTTAAAAAGGGTGTGAGACAAGGTTGTAGTCTATCCCCGTTAATATTCGACTTGTATGTAGTAGAAGCAATATAGAAAGTAAAAGAAAAATTTCTATGTGGCATAAGTGTTCAGGGTGAAAAAATCAGTATGCTACGTTTTGCTGATGACATTGTAGGAAGATTTTGGACTGAATATAAATCAAAGCAAGTCTAAAGTGATGAAATGTAACAGAAATGATACCAATCACAGTAGATTCAATATAAAAATAGAATGTAATGCAATTGGAGAAGTAAGTGAATTCAGTTATTTGGGAAGCAAACTTACAACAGACGGCCGAAGCAGGAATGATGTTGAAAGCAGAATAGCACTAACAAAAAGAGCCGTCATGAAAAAGAGAAATCTATTGGTTTCTAATATTGATCTAGGAATTAGAAAAAACTTTTTAAAACTATATGTATGAAGCATAGCACTTTATGGTAGCAAAACATGGACTTTAGGAATACCTGAAAAAAAGAAAATTGAAGCATTTGAAAAGTGGTGCTACAGAAGAATGCTGAAAATTATATTGACAGACAAAGCAAGAAATGAACGAGTTTTGGAAATGATGGGTGAGACCAGACGTCTGTGGAAGAAGCTTACAGAAAGAAGAAACAGGTCATATTTCTTTTTATTCTATAACTGGGTAACGTCTTTTAACAGCGAGGTCTTTAGAGACGGGAAAGGATAGGGGGCAAGGAATGGGAAGGAATTCGGCCATGACCTTTTGAAGGAATCATCCCGGCATTTTCCTGGAGTTATTTGGGAAACCATGGAAAAGTCATATTTTAAGACATGCTGGATTGGTTAATTTGCTGGTGGAAGGAACAATCGAATGTAAGAACTGTAGAGGCAGATTTAGAATATATTAAGCAAATAATTGAGGACGTGGGTTGTAAGTGGCATGCAGAGATGAAGAGGTTAGCACAAGATAGGAAGGGGTGGAGAATTTCATCAAACCAGTCAAAGACTGACGACAGCAAAAAAATTGCATCACAGAATTACTTCAGTGGTTCGGAATGGAGAGATCCCTTAACAGCTATAAAAAACATCAGTTTTGTATACTAATAAGTTCTCTGCTGTTTTGATGCATTCCTCCTACTGAATCATTCTCTTCATCCTTATGTAAACATTAAAACCTACGTCCTCATTGTTCTGCTACACGTACTGATCTTGTCTTGTTCTCCAGTTCTTCCGTTCGATAAATCAGTCTACAACCCAGTGTCGCGTTTTGAGAGATTCCTTCTGGCTCCCTTCCTCATGCATCGCTTCAAGATATGTTCGTTTTGATCATCATTTATCCACGTATTTTTCAGTATTCTTTTATTGCAACACATTTCGAGTGCTTCAGTTTTCTTTATTTCTGGTATTTTCGGATTTCCAATTTCATAGATTGTCGTGCTCCGTACGTACAGTTTAAGAAAGTGTTTTCAAATACTGGTGGATATTCAATTGTATGTGTTTTTATTTTTTTTATCTTCACCACCAAGCTATGCTTTTCAGTTCGTTCTTGGTTATAATACTAATCCCTGGCTGACTGTATATTCTTACTTGTTACACTAAATCTGCTCCTATTTTTAACATTTGTGCTATACTTAATAAACCTTAAATTGTTTTTCTGTTTAGTACCTTTTATTCCTGATCTTTACTACGTCGGTCGGTAATTTCTTTATGTTGTCGTTCTTATCTGATAACAGGACAATAGTATCATTAAAAGGGAACTGTATTCAACACTGAATTTCTTTTCCATCTAAGTTCTCGTTTGCTTCCACCAACAGAAATACACACACTCATATATATATATATATATATAAATGAATCTGTTTTTATAGTATGCATGCGAGTATAGAAACTAAAAGAAATAAAACACTACTTACTTCTGCAGTGCTTATTCCTGATTGACTGTGTAACTTGGTGTTTTTAATTAATTTTTTTTTACACCATGTTTGCTAATCATTTTTAAGTTAAACTAAATTACACGCATTGTCAGAAACACTGTGGCCTTTATTTCCGTTTTTAACGCTGTTATATATATTTTGAAGGCCTGAGTGTCACAACTGGCAGGACGTTTTAGGAAATTAGTGCAGGTCTGTGAGTACCGCATGGAGAAATGTACCTTTTTTTTGAAATTATATATAAATGTCAGGCTTATTTAGTAATTAATTTTATGTTACAGTAATTAATATCGTACCTAGATTTTTGCGTCATCGAAGTGGAAGTCTGGTGTAATAACAAATAGTGAAAAAAATTGATAGAACAACATAACCGAGAAAGTCAAGCTGTATGCCGCAACATCTCGGGAATCTGAAAACTATTATTTCAGAAGCAGAAGCTTCCGATTGGATATTTCTACAGTTTTTGGCTTATCCAAAGTTATTTATATTTCCGCAGATATTTTTCCTTTCGCGAGGAGTTATATGTATTAATCGATGGAGAATTTCATGTATTTGGAAATAAATATGCCATTAAAAATAATCTTGAAATTTTCTATACGATCCACTTTTTTTTTCTGTTGCAATTTTTATGTTGTTCCTGTATATCATTAGAAAGATAATTTAACTAAAAGTGTAATGAAGTCTATTTAAAAATCGCTTATTCTTAATGCTTTTAAAGATTTTACAATTTCCTAATTTTAGTGAATTCAGTTTAATACCCAACCATTTTGTGTACACGACCTCCACCTGACAACGCTGATTTATTTTAATATTTGCCAATAACTTTCTGAGAACTCGTACATCACGCTCCCCTGACCCAAACACAAGACGCATGGCCTCTTGCAGCCTACACGTCCGATGTTGATTTATTCCTTGCTGCCGCCTCTTCCACTTATCGTCCACACAGCCTGCTTGCACAGCCGTCCCTCACGGCACGTGGTCCCTGCTAAAGGCAAAAAGTCGGAGGAGGCCAAACGCTGGTACGACCTCTAGCGGGCGAATGTAAATTGCCTCTCGTCAGCTGCGCTCCTCCATCTCGCGTGCTGTCATCTTAATCGCGCCTAACTCCAATAACGCCGCCCTCTGTAAACCACTCCCAATTCTAATTTCATCTTAGTATAAGCATCCAGACTTTTTTCCTCAATTCTTCTCCCTGTTGCACATTCAAAACAAACAAAAAATCAGCTCCTCTGAAATATTTCATCTTTTTACAGATCCCTACCTTCGCAGTAATAAACGAATCTCTTATGGGTTTGCTCATTTCAAACTCTGAAATTTCTGAACCTTTCAAGTCAGAAATTTGTAATTGCTCACTAATTTTGTGTGAGTGGAGATTTTCGCGGCGTAATGGTGCAATGCAATCTTTTGACTGGCTGAGGAAGCACGGTGTGAGGCTAAGAAGTTCTAGGCAGTCACACCAAGCTTATAAAACCCGGAAGCAACTTGACACCTGATGGAGACAGGAGAGTCAGCTGACGAAACTATTTGTTTCAACGACACCATCCGCATGGACACCCGAGAAGATTACATTGTGCATTACTTTACTCGTTAACACTCTTAGCACGATATAGCATAAAATTTCTGAAAAGTATGAGGCGTGAAATAGGTTTTTTATATGGAAGCTGATGAAAATATTTGCTTATTATAATCTTCATGGGTATCAAATGAACTTACTGTTTCTCAAAATGTTTAGTTTTTCTTTCTTATTTCACTATTTGTTCAAGAGTTTTTTTTCCTAACCATAAAAAAATACCACTCCTCCACTTTGTTTCTGAAACTACTGATATAAATACTCTCCAATGTTTTAACTATTGATGTTTTCATTACTGATTTTATCCTTCTTGTGACGTTCAATAGCCCACTCAGACTTCAATCTACGCCACCTGTAATCAGTAAGTGTCTCTGTATTATCCAAGTCCTTGTTTCTGAGCCATGGGTTAGTATTTGCTGGTGAAATACTGTAAAGAGCATAATTTTGGCTTCCTTCCCTATGTTCCATCTCAGTACGTAGTGTAAAACACATTTTTGAAAAAAATTGATTTTCTTTTGAATTTGATTTATAAATACAATTAAAAACAATATGTTTAATAGACTCCATTCAAAAAAGCGTTACTAAAACTTTTAAAAAAAGTTGACCTTAATTTATATACTATCTTGTTGTATATTGCTTTCCCGGTTTTAATCATTTTTTTCAACTTATGAAACATGTAGTTTTAAACTACGCAATAAAAAGTTTGTGATAAATAGTATAGAATATCCGATTTAAAATTATTTATGCATATCAAAGTGACCCATTTCTCAATATTTCTCAGAAAACTGAGGGATGCAATATCTAACTATAATTCACAATGAAAAAAATAAATAGCATTGGTATTTAAGAAATGTTCTGCCACCAAATCCATCTCTATAGTGACAAGCTAACAAAAGCCGGTAATCCTGCCTGGGAGACGGACTGAACGACTAGCGTCGAAATCAAACCACTGAGGGTCCTAGAAGATGCAACACCCTTTTCGGCGTGTCGGCCAATAGTTTTTTTTTTTAATGCCTAATTTGCATCATGGGAGGTCAGCCACATTTTATATATAATTAAGGCCCTTCTCTTCCGAATTTCCTTAAAATAAAATAACAGCACTTCACTATTATTAAATGCCTTGGTTCAATTTCTTCAAATTAATTTACAAAAGCAACTTCACAGCTAATCTCTTAACTCTAACACACAGAGATTCTATATTCTTGTTGAATTCAACGATTATTATTATATATTTACTACCTTATTATAAACACTACTGTCTGTGGAAGGCAGTTTAGAATTAAACATTTACATCTTTTTTTTCCTTACAAATTATTATAATTAGGAAATTAATACACACACAAAAAAATAATCAATTAAGAATTATATCAACAACGGTATTTGCCCCGTGTACAACAGATATGTTATAATTGCCCGCACATCGAGGCACAACTGAATGATGGCACACATTTATTTGCCGAGATGTTCTTTTGTTTTCAAATCACTGTCTCTATCAGTCCACTTACTTCTTCCACTCACAACTTACATCTCGATGTCATTGAATCAGTGTCTCATATCTACACAATGAAATTAACATATTTACAAACAAATAAACCGATCTAGCATACTGTCTTTATCAGTCCTTCCTTGTTTATAATGACAACTATTTCTCACACAATTGACAATCACTATTTACAATTACTACCTGTTACAACCTTTTGATCTTCCCTTTAGGCGAAACTTATACAATTTCAAATCTACAACGTTTCTCAATCCTAATCTTTTATTTGACCTAGGATATTCCAGTTCATATGCGCTAATATACGGTTTAGAAATGACCCTAAAAGGTCCGTGATATATTTTGATAAATTTCTTTATTTCGGAATTTATTTCTCTGGATTTTTTTTTTTTTTTCATTCTCACCAGAACTAAATCTCCTATCTCAAACTAGGTCGGTTTTACCCTTTTGTCATACCACCTTTTCCTATCTTCAGCTTTCTTCTTCATTAGACTTTCATCACATTTTATCGGATCAGTGTTATGCCCCCAAACGTTCTGTTTTTTCCTTTTCTTCCAGTCTTTTAGTCCTTCCTCATATACTCCATGAATCTTAGTTACCCTATCCATTTCTAATTCCATCCAAACTTGAGTTTTTAGTCTCTTGCTTAGTTTCCCGGTTGCCTCCATGATCTGAATGTGGTTTACCGGCATTTCCGTCACCTTATATCTTGCTACAACGTATGTGATATCGCCGTCAGGTCGCTTCCGGAATCTACTAGCGCTTGACATTCTATTCCAAATATCTTCACATCAACTAATGGCTGTATTATTTTATCCTCTAAAACGTCATGCATTTCTTCACTTAACAAATCTTTCACAATTTCCTCATGCGACCATTTATCTCTTTGCAACTTCGGCAAAAATTCCCTCTTTATATTGTTTACATTATACCGCTGACTGCCGTCTTCTGTTGTACCCTGTACCAACAATTTCTTGCATCTTTCCCTATGGCTGAATTCAGAACAAGTTGCGACTTCGTTATTTTGCTGCGCTGACGCGTTCGTACTGTTTGGACTACCTTTTGTTGCATTTTCAGGCGCTCTTACCTGAGACACACCTGGATTTACTTCTTCGTCGACACTCTTTAAAAAAAATATTCTTACTTTATTTCCTTCATTTTCATTGGATTCACTATTAAACCTATTTTTTTCAATTATATCTTCGCCCACTTCATCGTCGCTACTCCACGTACCATCACTGACAATGCTTAGAGGTAGTTCATTTCTTTCGCTGCACAAATTTCCTTCTACGAACACATCTTCTTCCAACTCCGTCGCTCTCCTTACTCCATGTTCTGCACCACCATCTTTGCCATTATCATCATGTACACTAATTATGGCCAACTCCGATATATACTCATTTTCCCACTTGCTTTCGCTGTCCACAATCTCCTCAATCTGAAATCTTTAGTCGATCAAATATTTAAGCACCTACTACTAGGCTGAAAAAATAGATACATTAAAAAAGATGCATGGCCGAGTCAGTCTGTGGTTATTGTTCCTATATATCTAAATGTTACGTTCAATTTAAAAAAAAAAAATTGAGTGTTGTGGACGCGCGATAATGTACTGGTCTCGTATTCGAGAGAGTGCGGATTCAAATCCCCTTCCGGCCATCTAGATTTGGATTTTCTATTGTTTTACGTAATCACTCCAGGCGAACGTCGGTATAGGTTCACCGAAGAGCGCATTACTTGCTCCCTGTCAATTCCCGTCTCCAATGACCTCGAAGTCGAGAAGTCAAGCTGGAAACAAATTTAAAAAAAGTTCAGAAAGCCCTGGTTCCTTGAGGATATACGGTTATACTCGGGTATAATTCGCGTCTGTTAACTGTGTGAGACAAGAGCCTCAGGTAGCAATACAGGCAAGATAGTTGAACGTGGATAAGGAAAATTGCATGCCTGAAATGTCTGATGATTTCCTTGTTCTGTGGGTCTACGGAATTATCTTCCCTGAGAGCAAACCACGAACGCAGACACATTCTTCCTTCGCTAGAGTCCCGACCAAGATACTTAAGCTGGCGCTAGCAGTGTAGGGGCTAGAACACTGTCATCGCATTGTAAAGGTCATCGATTCGAGTCCGTTCTCGCATGTGGTTTCTTTAGAATGAGTGTAGAGTTCGTCTTGTGTTGACTTCACAATTGTGAGCTACATTACCTCTGTAAAGGCTGACACAATAGTCTGAAAAATATAAACTGGAGCAGACTAATTGGTAAAAGGCACGAAAGGGCATAAAATATTTAGATCAGCAGATGGAGGCAGGTCAATTTTCAATAACGTGAATTTCCAGTTTTTTTTTCTTTTTAATCGCCATTATTGCGGAATATTTATTAATTAATTTTGTAATCAAACAGTACAAGTAGAACGTTACCAAATGCAATGGGAGTATTCTGAAGTCAAAATCCTCTAACAGTAAATTTCAAAAAATTTTAATGACCAGTACATATTAGTTCAATGTTATTTTTCAACAATTTCATCGGTCCTCTAACTACGATCAAGTAATTTTAATAATTTGTTATATGAAGTTGTTTCTGTTACTTTCGGAAAATGGCTGTCACTGTATTTGTAGGGGCTCTTAATTCGAAAAGGGGCATATTTCGAGCACGGATGGTCATATTCACAAACCTTTTTTTTCTTACTTTAAATCTCACCCGCAAACTGAAACCAGACATAATTCATTATTCTTACACGAATATTGTTAATGAAAATACAAGACCCAGCTGTATAAAAGGGTGTTACTACCCGTTGTGCTACAAGCACGCGAAATGTGAAGTATCCGAAGACATTGTTACAGATTCTTCATTTTTGAAGTGAAGGTCTTGAAGATATCTTATGTGCAATTAAGGGAGCGACCAACATAGAATCACGTATACGATACTGTCATGAACAAGCATCTTACACAGCGGATGTGATGAGAAGGAATATACCGAGCGTGGCGGTGTAACGGAAGCGTTCTCGCCTCGCATTCGGGAGTACGGCGGTTCGAATCCCCGTCCGGGCATCCAGATTTGGGTTTTCCATGGTTTCCCAAATCACTCCAGGCAAATGCTGGGATGCTTCCTTCAAAAGTCCATGGCCGAATTCCTTCCCATTCCTTGCCCCCCATCCTTTCCCGTCTCTAAAGACCTCGCTGTTGAGAGACGTAAAGCAGTTAAAAAAAAAAAGGAATAGGCTCGTGTGAGCAGGGCGTCTCATGCTGAATGATATATGCAGGTGGTCCATCAAGTTATTGGAGCTTTTCCCTTCGGAAGGGGCCTCCTGAGAGGGTTGTGTAATAGATGGAGCTGGTAGGATCTGAAGAACATCGGCACAGGGATTATCCGGTGTCAGAGAGCAAGCAACGGGACGCAGTGAACAAGAAGCATTTTTATGATGAAGAATAGCAATCAGATAAAATAAACCACACAAAAATAACAATAAGCTGTTTCGAATACAATTCATAGTCGTAGTTGGTACAAAATTTGTTTTAATTATTTACAGTGCCTTTCAGTGGTTGGTGGGTTTTATCCATATTTTGTCAGTTGTTACTATTGTTTGTAGTGTAGTTTGGCAGCCATGAATTTTGTATCTGTGATACAACCATCCCGCGTTCAGGTGAAACGCAGAATACCAAATGCGAGATGCGCACAGGCTCCGCTTTTGTTGTATTCCGTGAGTGCTCCTGCAGATAAATCCAATAATTCTGACGTTCCAGTAATTGCCGCCGGGCCTTGTATTAATTCTGAGTGCTTCCATTTATCCTGGAAACAATCTCTCGGCTAATGATGCAAGCCGTTCTCCGAGGACGTCCACGCACCTGTTCAATGGCTGGCGACCGAAGCACGGCGCCTGACATGTGAAGGGGTGCACACAATGGTCATCTATCAAGTGAGGGACCCTCGCTTTGGCGTTCGTATGACGTCACGCTGTTGGTCCTCGACTGCAGCCAACAAGTGGTTCTAATTCGGTAATGGTGCGGAAGGCGCCCTGGATTTCTGCCAGCTTTGCATAACGATGCATTACTTTCTCCAATTAGCAAATAACAAGCACCCTTATCATTAATTACTTACCACAAAAGTTCAGAAAAATGACCGGCAAACTTCTATCTCATACCATCAATATTATAACCTACTGCTTCTGATAGAAAGGTAATTTTATACCAACCGAGAGATCAATTTGTGCTGGCTAGGTGCAGATTTCCTAACAAAGACTACGAAATGGATGCCAAACATGAATTTACTGACTTACTCTGAATAGCTTTCACTATCTCATAGTTCAATATTTGCGTCAGAATATTGCTGCAAACATAGTAGATGATAATACCACCGTATTATATCATTTGACTTGATACGTCTAAGCAAGTTTAATTTTGTTTTCTTTGTATCTAAATAGGGTACCTAGTCGTCAAATACTGTTCGGCTAACTTAAGTTTCGAATTTTCTTTCAACACAAAAACACACAGGTTCAGTATGAGGGTTAACGTTATTAACAATAAAATTAATATCTGAATAAACTTATTACTGAAATCTGTTTGGACTGTATAGGTTCAATATAGATCTTGAGGTTGAGGTGTGCTCCCTTCCGTGTGCTAAATTAGATACACACCAGCTTCTGAGTTTGGAAGACGTAAATCTACTATCGTATAAATAATGGGTTTTAAACGGTTGAAACCCCTAGTTATCTTAACAGAAAATATGGACAGTTTGTTGAACAAGAATGTCACATTGATATAATATGCCGCCCCAACCACAAGTGAAAAGCAGTTTTTTACTGTTTTGTTTTAATCGCTGTTAGGGAAATTGTTTATACCTTCGTTGTATTTTAGATGGAATAAACTTTGAGTGAATCTTGATTGGGATACTTTTGTAACTACTGTAGTTTTTTCTTTTTCCAAAGCCTTCAGAAGCATCTCGGATGGTAGAGTCCGTCGATTTCCTAATTTCAATTAGTGTTGAGATACTCGAATGCTCATTAAAATTATACATTTAAAACGTATGGTACATATTTCACTCCTCGTAAAACCGGTCTTTCATTTTGTGCAACGTATGGATGAGGGCCCAGTTAATATGTATCAAACTTTTCAAAACAGGCGTAGTATACCTACTTTGGTACGAGTGCATTGTCAAGCTAAATGTATATATATATAATGATTTGAAGCGTACGAGAGAAGCCAGAAAAACTGAAATTAAATGTATAAAGTGCTGAATCGAGAACGAAAGTGACGGATTCCACAAATACGACATGTTAATGTTTCCTACCAATTATTTTTCTGAAGCATTACTTAAGATTTTTAACCACACAAGAGCCTTTGAACAGTTTGAAATCATCATATTTTAGTTCATCAATCACGTTAATGAGAGAAGAGGTTTATATCTAGAATCACGAAGGGAATCCCTTATCTGTAAGGCCACAAATACGTAAATATCTATTACGTGTATTGAGAATTCAGTAGAGAGCTCCTGAGATATTTTTATTTACTGGTAGATACGCGGAACTGGACTCTTCCAAACTACCTGCCATTACAGCGGGGATGGTGAGGTGAGGCGCGTTTCACCACCCTTTAAGAGCAACCACGGGGAGTCACGCGGAGCCAGCGCCCGCTGCGAACCAGGCCGAAGACACTTCCAAAACCTGACCGTATAACTGAAACCTCTCTGGGTACCCCATGCTCCAACCAAGTTCGGCGCAGATATGCCCCTTTGCATTCCACGACTTACGCAGCTTCTTGCACTGGGTCATGCTCGGAACCCACCCGACACATGGATCCTGTATGAGTATTGGTTCCCACGCACTCGTCTAAGCTCCACAGAGCACCATCGTAGTGCGTGATCCCACTGCAAGGCCCATACGTCCCCACAACGCTCACCGGGTGACGCTGCCTCACCCGGGCAAACCCGTACTCTACTAGTCCCCACATATAACAGGGGACCTACTATGGCGGCAGCACTCATGCTGGCGAGGTTCCCTTCGCCGCCTGATGGGTACGGCCGGGGACGCTTTCGCGATTTCCCTCCTCCACATTTACTGCTGAAGTGCGCATCCTCTACCCGCTATCCTCGTGGGTGGGTAGCTACACCCTCAGCTTTGTGGGTAAAAGCCGTGCAGTCTGCACCGGGAGACCTCAGTATCGGTCCGTACCCTGACGGCTACTGTTTCACAACGCCTTTTTATCCATTGCAGGAGGTGAAAACCTCTTACTAATGCTAGATACAGAGAGACAAACCGTCCATAAAATGATATGATGTACGTCATATTCATCAGAACTAGCGTGAAAATCTAACATAAATCCTTTTTGCCAGTCGCTGACTACTACCACATTTTCAGCTTAGAAAAATTAAAAGAAAGTAAAAAAATAAATATATATCAAAAAGCAATAAAAGATTCAGCCTCGACAGGACTCTAATACTATAGACGGTACGACTGCAGAGGATAAGAAGAAAATGAAGCTGTAAGCACATTAGAGCTAAATAAATAAATAAATAAAAAGATACAAAAAGACAATATATTTTCAACGCTCATATCGTATAATAGTGGACCACTTACCAAACGATGCATCAGAACCTTATAACAAAATAATTGAAAGAAGGAATTTTCTAGTCGTACTGATGAGTCACACGCTGCAATGAGATAAATGATGTGGCAGTCCCCTCATTGAGCCTATGGTGGTAATAACTGTAGCCAATCAATCCGTTCACCACATCTCAAAAATTTATTGAGTAATTCGGGAACTGGCTCTGTCAATTATGAATGCAGTGAAACTATTTTCCCTCCAATGTAATCGAGTTACAATGACAAGATAGATAATATCGGTGAAATAAGGTGCCTTTTATTTCAACGTGCCGTTTGGGATTCAAGTGTGTGTAATGGACATTATAGTATATGGTGCAAAGCACCCTCTGCCATCCACATTCGAGAAACAAGAGAAACCGACAATTAACTAGAATTTTTTTTTGTACTAGCTTAGACTCAGTTTAATACTTCATAGTTCAGTAACGAAATAAAGGAATTTAATCTGTTCTATAAGAGACCATTAAGGTAATAAGACAGAGCTAAAGATAAGTTTTCATTTAGTCGCTTGCGGAGAGAGTGTAAAATTGAATGGCTTCTACAACAGACTTTTATTAGAACCGTTTAAATATCTTTTAAGGAAGCGGGCCCGCGATTTAGTTGAATAGCTGGAATTTGTTTCAGCATATTCACTTCACTGTTTTAACTCCCCTCAATACTTTCTTTCACTCTAATAAGGATATATGAAAAATTAATAGTTAGCAGAAGTAAATGAGTGGTGATGTGTGCAGTGTAAATTATTTTTATGCATAGTTGATAACGACACAGCTGGTTTCATTATGTATACAATGAACTATACAGCCACGTTTTATGGGTGTATCAAGAGTGACTTATTTTTTTATTTTCTTTTAATTTGGTGTTGTCTGTCATATGATGTAATTAGTTCACGACGTTCATTTTTATTTCCCTTGTGTGTATTATTAAAAACAAAATATATCCTATGTTTCTAACTGCTGTTTTGCCTAATGAAAATTAATATATTTTTACATGACAACTTGCTAAGAATCTCCTCCCTAATTTCTGCTGTTTTTATTTGCTTAATTTATGTTCGATACTTGAGTTCAAATGTTTTTCTGATCTTTAAATTGATTTGTTTAGTTAAATTATCTATATGTTAGTGTTAATTTTTTTTGTCTGAATTTGAGCTTTACACAGCTAGTATATATTGTCTAAACAATAATCAATTTCTTTTACGACTATATTTGGTATTTTTAACAATATATAGTATGATAAGGAATATATCTACAAAGGTTGTATGATAATTTCCATGTATTTAGCTACTATTCTACTGTAATTTACTGGCGTTCGTAGGTGGCAATGTAAATCCTGTCTTTCGCATGATTTGTGAGGGAGACATATAGAAATCAGTATAAAGTCAACTTGGTTTCCTTGCTTCCTGAAGCCGAAATTCGATAATAAACGAAAAATGTGTTAAAACTTTTCCTTCAGTTGTATCTACTTAGTTCATAAATTAAATATTCTCAAACGGAAGGAAAGATAAATTGAATTTTATGTTTTTGTTTTTCTTTAGTTTTTTTAGAGGTGTATAATATTTAAGAATCACGTGCTCCGTTGGCTCGGTTGGTTGAGGAACCTTGGTATCCGGCGCTGACACGGGTTAGCTGGCTCGATCTCTGATGACTGGAAGAAGAAATTTTTAACTTCAGGACTTGGCAGGCAGAGTACGAGAGAGGGTGGTGCTCAGTTCCTAATCACCATATTGTGACCCTAAGTCCTGGGTGAAATCCCAAACCTCTATGCAGTGCGTATGTAGTGAGGGCATATGTTGATGGTGATTCGTTCGTCGTGTGGGGACGTTAAGCCTTGCGGCCAGTATTTGCTTCGTTCGTAAGAGTAGTCCTGAATTGTGAGGCTCTAGGTTTCACCCTCTTCCTTGTTCCATCTTTCGTTTATTCACAGCGAACAACGCACTACACTGAATATATAAACATCTCAGCCATCACACAAAGCCGTAAAACCGTAAATACACTTCCATGACTAGTGACGCAACGGGAAACCACAAAACTTAAAATTTTCCAAGAATTAACGCTTTATAGGAAAAAGAAGGAATACTTTAAAGATATTACACCTGTGTCGATTGCAACATTTCTTCGTATAGTATTCCATTTGAATTACTCTTATAAAATGGAATAAGAAACATATACTAAAATCATAGTATACATTTATTGTTTAATGTTTCATTTCAGCGAGGGACTAGATGTTGACTTCGAGTTCCAGGGTTCGCTAGTTCGAGTCTGGCCAAGGGTACTGGAGTTTTACTACTGGTTCCAATATTGCATAGATTGCGTCAGTTCGATCTAATCTAGGCATAGATAGTTTTAATATGGTTCATCTTTCCTTGCGTACACTAGGCGAACCAAAGTAAACAAATGAGAAATGTTGGGAAAATAGAAATTTGTAGGTAGCTGTATGGCCGGAAAAGACGGAATGTGATTTAAAAAAAACGGAAGTAAGTGTTATGTTAAATTGGTATTACGCGTTTTAGTGCATTTTGAAAAACCGGAGAAATAATATACTTATGTTTTAAAATTTAAAGTCTACATGTGGATTATTTTGCTTGCTCTATTTGATCATTATTATATACAGTGTGTCCGCACAATGTACAGCATCTGGAAATAATACAGCAATAACTACAGTGTGTTTTAGGTAATACGTTCATATTACATTATGGATTCATGCAGTCCAGTTAATTAATGTTCAAAACAAATATTTCTTAAATATAATTTTCACGGGTTCTGCGCCAGATAGTGTTGTAGAAGGACGAGCTTTCGGCTGCTAGCTCTGCCGCCATCTTCGGACCTGAAGCTACCGAAAGATCGTCCTTCCACAACACTATCTGGCGGAGAACCCGTGAGGATTATATTTCAGTAAGACATCGGGAAAGCCTTCGTTCACACATCAAAAAATTCTAACCTTGTACAGTCGGGGACAGAATTCGAGAGACCCCTCGCCTTTCGATTATGCTTCGTTCTAGACACGAATACCGCATGGGACAGCATAACTGGTAGGTGGTACACTAAATTCATGATAAAATAGACCTCTCATACCCAGCACTTTACCCAAGACTAAAAAAATGAGCCCGCGCAGCAAGAAACTCGCAGACGCTCAGAGGGAAAGTTCGGAGTTCTGAAGTAAAATAATCACGAATATCACCATTTTAGTCATAATAATTATTTAAATAACCAAATTGATTAATTATAGAGAGATGGTAACACTTTTTTCGTAATTTTGATAACCGTTGCGTATTTTTTTTCCCTCGAATAAACAGTTAACAATTCGCTAGCAAACGCAATTATATGGCGAATACAGAAAAGAATCGCTAAATTACGCACGGAAAACCATAAGAGAGTTTGAATGGACTTAGTTACACTTTCTAACGCTGCAGCGTTATAGAACTGTGCGTGTGACAAATACACAAAAAGGTTAAGGGTAAGTAGAAAGAGCATTCACGAAAGAACTCTAATGGTAAACTAAGTCACGAAATATAAATAAACTATTCCCAGAAAATTAAATAGTGCGGAATATTAACACCTTAATTTTGTTTTCATCATACCATATTTAGAAGGTAAGCTAAACTTGAACGCAGTAGCAACAGTTTTAGTAGTAATAATAATAATTAAGAACAGTAAATAAATAAAAAATCCGTCTGCAATGTGAATTAGCGGATCCACATTTTAAATCTGGAAGATTGAAGTAGTAAACTATCATCTCTCTCTTCGTTTCTAACTAACACTGATACTTCTATAAAATTTTCTGTCAAGCTTTATTTCCTGCCGTTCAAGCCCAATGGGTTATAGGTAACACTGTTGCCTGGCATTCGGGAGGCCGCGAATTCAAACCCCGTCGGGGATCCAGTTTCAGTATTCCATGATTTTCGTAAATCTTTCCAGCTGAACTCCAGAAAAGTTCCTTCAAAAAGCGCTGGCTGAAATTCTTACCCGATCCTAGTTTCCAATACTATCAGGATTCGTATCACATTGCCGCCGAAGATATGACGAAGACAAAATAAATAAATAAATAAATAAAAATAAATAACAAAAAAAAAAAAAAAAAAAAATAACGTGGTGGGTATGTGGTATCCGGCTTTCGGGAGGTCGTGGGTTCGAATACCCATCTAGCCATCCAGGTAAACGTTTTAGATGGTTTCCCCAAATCACTCCAGGCCAAAAGCCCATGGACGAATTCCTCCCCATTACTTGTCCCCAGTCCTTTGCTGCCTCTAATGACCTCATTTAGATGTAAAGCTAGAAGCAAAACATAATTGCTCAAATAAAAATATTTACATCTCTGTGGTGTGTTTTAGACCTTTTCCTTGTTGGGTTTATCTTATTCAACGGCCGAACATGGTAGCGAAGGGACTAGAGTGCTATTTCCACATGTGGAGAGTCTCTAGTTCGGTGTTGTTTTAGGGCTGGTCGACGTGGAAATCATTATAGAGAGAAAAGGACTTGGGGCATGTTTCGGGAAGGAATTCAGCCTTGGCCATACCAGAGAATCATCCCAGCACTCACGGAGTGATTTCGATTAATCATGCAATACCGAAATACGGATGGATACACAAAGATTTCAACCCCTGTCCTTCCGGATGGGATGGCTTGGGCGTTACAGGGACTCTCCGTCACTGGTGCGATTCCGGCCAGAGGCATGGGTGTTAAAGTAGGTATTGTGGTATGTCTTGTATCGTCTTTTAATTGTATGAGCAAAAAGCATTTGGAAATACATCAGTACACAGGATAAACACACAAAACGGTTTAGCTGGATGAATGGCTATCGGGAGGAATGCCATTAAAAATTTAAAGACATTTTTATTGAACCAAAAGGCAATTGACCTCCTTCAAAAATATCTCGCTGGTCCACCTCATCTCACAAAAAAATATTCCTTGTTTGGTGCCAACTAGTAACATGGCTGAGTTCTAAACACGTATTAGGATAAAAAATTTGGAAAGCAGGCGTACTATAGTGAATCTCTTTAGTGCACACGGGAGGGGTATTTAATTTCAGTTGAGTGTATAGAATTTAATCTCTTTAACATTATGCGTGGTTATTTCGTAAGAAGAAGATCTTCCTGCTGGCTCAGTTCAGACGCAAGGAGGAAGTAACCGTCGGACAAACGTTTCGAGGAAGTGTTTATTTACCAGTGGCTCTGAGGAAGTGAGGAACACTTGTTCAGTAGAATTAGCTCTAATAAAATTTGTGAATATGACCATCCGTACACGAAATATGCCCATTTTCGAATTACGAGCTCCTACAAATACAGTGACAGTCATTTGCCTCAAGTGACAGAAACAACTTCATATAACATATTAAAGTTATTTTATCATAATTAGACGACCGATGAAATTGTTGGAAAATAACATTGAACTAATATGTATAGGTCATTAAAAATTTCTGAAAATGACTTCTCCAGGATTTTAACTTCAGCATACCCTCATTGCGTCTTGTAATGTTCTACTTGCACTATTTGATTACAAAATTAATTAATCAATATTCCGTTATAATGGAGCTATTTAAAAGAAGAAGAAAAAAAAACTGGAAGTGCACGTGTGCACGTTATTGAAAACTGACATGCCTCCATCTGCTGATGTAAATATTTTATGACCTTCCGTGCCTTTAACCATTTAACCTGCTGACTATTGTGTCAGCCTTTGTTGAGGTAATGCGGAACTCTATTGTGAAGTCTACACTCATTCAAAAGCAACCATATGCGCAGAAGAACTCGAATCAGTGACCTTTATTATTATTAATAAATTTCTCTCGGGCTTCCAGCCGTGTTAAGATGTTACATTTGTGGGACGTTTCGAAGGCGTCCAACTCTGCCTTCATTCTCAACCAAATATCAATCATTAAGGCAGAGTTGGACGCCTTCGAAACGTCCCAAAAATGTAACATCTTAACACGGCTGGAAGCCCGAGAGAAATTTATTAATATACAACGCCGTGAAAGATTACGATCTTACTTTATTATTATTACTCCGCGATTCACTAAAAGTGTGTGGTGGAGGGTGTATTGCTCCTATCCGAAAGGGTAATGGTTTGGAAGGGATATACGGGATATGGCAGGAGGCCTTTACAATACGATGACAGCTACACTGCTAGCGCCAGCTGAAGTATCTTGGTCGGGACTCTTGTGAAGGAATTTGTGAATGTGTCTGCCGTCGTGGTTTGCCAACACGGAAGACAATTCCGTAGGCCCACAGAACAAGGAAATTATCAGACATTTCAGGCATGAGATTTTCCTCATCCTCGTTCAACTAACTTGCTTATATTGCTATATGAGGCTCACACAGATAACAGACGAAAGAATTATACAGTTTTAGAACCGTATATCCTCTAGGAACTTTCTGAACTTTTTTAAATTTGTTTCCAGCTTGACATCTCGACTTTGAGGTCATGGGAGACGGGAATATGGACTTTTTGGTGAAGTATACCGACGTTCGCTTACAGTGATTTGGAAAAACTGTAGAAAATCCAAATCTGGATGGCCAGAAGCGGATTTGAACCCGCATCCTCTCGAATGCCAGGCCAGAACATTATCGCTCGTCAACTACGCTCAGATTTTTTAATTGACCGTGACATATAGATATATAGGAACAATAATTATAGACTGACTTGGCCATGAATCATTTTAATATATCTATTTTTGCAGCCTAGTAGTAATCGAAAAAATATTAGATCAACTAAAGATGCCAGATCTTAATCACATCGTTTCTCACGAACCCGGAAACAACCATAATACACCCTTTTATAACCACACATGTAACGTTTCAATTAGTTTTTCGAAGTTAACATCATTTTACTTTTACATATCCAGCGTATTCCAGTTTGAAAAGCAATAATCCTTTTCCTTCAGAATGCAGGCATAAGAATTTTAAATGCTCCACTGCATATGGAATTAGCCAACGTCATTAACTGTAAGACTGACAGCAGTCTTTTTCCAAGACCATTCTTGCTTATAGAAAATGCCATGATGGCTCCCAATGTAGAAGTATTATTGCGCCGGTTCAAATTCCTGTCGGCTATCAAATTTCGTTTTTTCCATGTTTTCTCAAAACCTTGCATATTAATGCCAGGATGATTCCTCTGGAAGGCATTGATCAACTTATTTCATGTTATTTGTTCACAGTTCTCTCCTATATTTATTTACCTCGACAGTAACGAGGCGTTTAGCCCTAATGATTAAAAATGTGTAATGTATATAAAAGAAGAACTGATGTGCAGTTTTCAGACGTGAAATTTTAATTCCAAAATACTGTAAAATAGAAATTTCAAATATACACAAGTTATATATATATATTTTAAAAATATTATCTTTTCTTAGGCAGGATTAGGGGTAGTAAATGATTCTTGTTTAATTTTTCTGCAGCGCGTCACAGCGCCTAGTATTTAAGAGTTATTCACACATCGAAACGAGATAATTCTTTGCAGTTATCATTTTGTAAACGAATCTAATCCAGCAGTATTCTTGTCAAACTTTTACAATTACAAAATTTTATTTTGATACTGCTTTGTCTAGGCTCTAATGAAGGAAAATGTAGTTTTATCTCGATTGCAGATGATTCCGAAGTCACAATACAAGGAAATATGCATCGTTTCCTGCCAGAAGACTTCCTCATCGAATGTGCGAGTTATATTCAAACATTAGTATGCTTCAGTGTCAATCGCTACACCAGCCACATCTAGCAATTTGAGTGATCCGTCTACTGATTGTTAGATATTCTTTTTTGGAATAATATTTATAGTCCGACCAGTAAGCTTTGTGAGGGGGAGGGGAGGTAAAGTAAGACTGGAAATGGATAGGAAGATAAATACAGGAATGAGTTGGCAGAATAGTGCAACATCTGTGTGGCTCACTGTTGGGAAGAAGCAAAATGACACACAGTGTTAAAAGTTCCAACAATAATTCATAGGGCAAATTACGCGACATATATTCCGTCTTTCTTAGAATGTAGACCATTTCAGCCTATGCACTTTCTACTGGGTTTATGTCAACGTTTATGATTGGATGATCAGTTTCCTGCGTCCTTGGCTCCTCGAGAAACCATCAGGTGGACGAAATATTTGTCCTGCTGCGACATGATATGGGAGACATAATTCACACCCTTATAGAAGTTAACATCGTGTTATACGGAACAGACACCCAATATGTCGGTCACAGATGACTATCCTGCAATCCCAACCTTTACAAATGACAATATTTCACCTCATCGCTGAATTATTTGTGACGCCTCGTAGACGAATATTCTATTGCAAACATCAATCCTTAATGTATCTTTAAACTGTAATGATCTATAAAAAAAAAGGAAGGTGCTGCCAGGCCTATCCTGGCCAGAAGTTGTTTTGCGTGGAGTATTTGTGTAGGACTGTTCAATTAAATGACATTCCTCTCGATAACCAAATATACGGCATACCACGGTTTATTTGTTTATATTTCAAGAAACAAATCTAGCAGCCTATTTTTGCACCCTCTCCTACTCCTGTATTTGATTTGTAAAATGATGGTCCCATACTACACTACCATATTCGAGCAATGGTCTGACCAAAGTTTTGTAACCCAATTCCTTTACTTCTCTCGTACATCCCCTCATCACTCCCTCCAACAAGTGAAGAACTTTGAAACCTTTTCCTACCACCTGTCCAATGTGTCCTGCCCAGTTAAGCTTGTTATCAAAAGTAATGCCAAGATATTATCGCAGAATGCAATCAGTGACGGATATGATAAAGGAGCTGGAATGGGATTTATTTCAAGACAGGAGGAGGATGAGGAGGGTCATGGGAGTGTACAGGGCCTATACTGGCAATGAGGCATGGAAAGATATTGCAATAGGTATTAAAAGTAGTGCATGGAAGGGAAAAGATGACCATGACCACAAGCTGGCACTCGATTTCAGGCACAAGGGTGTGGGAAGATTCTCTTTTTTAGGTAAGGGTGTCAGGGATTGGAATGAGTTACCAAGAGAAATGATGAATAATTTACCGAAAACTTTGAAAGAATTTAAAGATAAAATTTGTAGAGAGCAAATGTAGGTGGGTGCAGATAGGGGGAAGATGGGTGTGTAGGGAAATTGCCACCGGAGCCTGTGCTCCAGTTGCAATTAAATTAAATTAAAAATTAAAAAAATATTTGTTTATATTGATAATTCTAGTAATAAAACCATTTGAATATAGCTCTTCATACAAAGTAATTATTACCCTCCTTCTCATATCACTAAAATTTCTAGATGTGGCTGGTGTAGCGATTGACACTGAAGCATACTAATGTTTGAATATAAATCGCACATTCGATGAGGAATTCTTCTGGCAGGAAACGATGCATATTTCCTTGTATTGTGACTTCGGAATCATCTGCAATCGAGATAAAACCAGTCTAGCGCGAGCGCTCGCGGAGTTAACTTCCTCGTACGTGCAGTGCAGTCATCGTGTTTACCTGTGAATAGCAGACCTTATCTGAGTGTGACATAATTTTAAAGTATCGTTCTAACGCCAATAAAAGAATTAGTGTCGTGTGCCGGGAAAAACAGGGTAGGGAGGCAATCCCCAATGGAGACGGTCCGGGACACGGGCCAATCCATTCGCCAAGCTCTGGAGGCCTGCCACAACGGGGATGACAACCAGATGTGTGCAGCCCTAATACCAAATTCAACACAGACGCCCTACCAGCAAGGGCTTCCACCAGACGAGAACGACCAGATGGAATTCTCAACTGGGGAAGAAAACAGCACTGCCATCCAGCTCAGCTCTCACCTGCAGCACAGGACAACAGGTACACCTCCAGCCATGGCTACTCCCCCAGTAGACGAAAGCAGAGCAAATATCTTAGATAGTGTTGCCCAAAATCGGTCTTGGTCTTGCATTTTTGCAAGACCAAGACCAAGACCAGGTGTATTGATGCAAGACCAAGACCGGCCAAGTCTGGTCTTGTTCTTGCATTTGGGCAACACTAGTGTTGCCCAAAATCGGTCTTGGTCTTGCATTTTTGCAAGACCAAGACCAAGACCAGGTGTATTGATGCAAGACCAAGACCGGCCAAGTCTCGTCTTGTTCTTGCATTTGGGCAACACTAATCTTAGATAACGGCGGGCAACCAAGTAAAAGATTACGTACAGCAGTGACGAATAACGTAGTGATAGAGGAAAGCATTTCCAATCCCCTTTACCAAGGTGAAAATAGTCAGTCCTCTCCTCCAGTGAACATACCTCCAGCAACCCTAACTAAAAAACATCCAAGTAAAAACAATCGGTATAATGATACAGACATAGGACCTTTTTACGTATTTGTCGAGAGCATGGAGAAAAATGTTGGCATGCTCCATCCAATGGCAGTCGGGAAGTTGCTTTTCCAACATAACCCTCAAATCAAGCAGGATGTAATAAACATCAACTCATTAGGGAAAAACAGAATAAGAATCGAAATGAAATCAGCGGCTGCAGCGAACCTACTGGTTCAACTACCCATAATGACTTCCAAAAATTTGGAATCCTATATTCCTAATTTTCTTGTGCATAAACTGGGAATCATCAGAAATGTCGACACATCATTGAGCGAAAATGAAATTAAGGAGGAAATCCAGTCAGCCTATCCCGTGATATCAGTTAAACGCTTCACGAGGAAACGCTCGCACCAGGAAAGCGAAGAACGCGTAGCCATACCGGTGTGTTTGTTATCATTCCGCTCTCAGTGTCTACCAAGCTATGTTTACATCCTCGGCATGCGTTGTCCTGTAGAACCCTACATCTCACCAGTGATCATGTGCAAAAAATGCTTACGCTTTGGACATAAGATACAGCAATGCCGGAGCGCTGTTAGATGTAATAAGTGCGGAGGACCCCACCCCATGGAAGGCTGCTCCGACATTACCACCATCAGATGCGTTAACTGCCACGGCCCCCATTACGCCACAGATATAACATGCCCGGCATATCAACAACAAAAACAGTTATAATATAACGCAGCTCTTAACGATCCAGGTCTCCAAACAATCTCTTCTCCAAGACTCCACAGCTATGCACATATGGCTACAGCAACACCCTCCCATAAGAACGAAGAGGAATTTCCACCTATCACCAAGAGGCCTCCACATCAACCTATACCTCAACAGGAAAACGCAGCGCAAGAAATGAGGCCACAAAGCCATTGGCCGCGACAAGAAAACGCAGCAGCATCCACCCCAAATCTCAATCCAATCTCACCACCTCCCGGCAAACCCATACAACCTAGAGTTGACAGACCTTCTGTTACCCTTCCACAAATCCACAACACATCTATGCCACCCCACATTGGCAACAAAAGCCGTATATCCCAGCACAACTACCCATCACTCCGATGATCCAAAATCCATATCCTCCTCTATATCATAATACAACCAACCATGCAAGACATGAAGGATTAGTTGAACGACTCCTGCAGTTAATTACATATTTTATATCCGAAGCTCTCTCCGCACCCGACCGATCACTTCCAACTGGTGTCATCCGTCAGCTTCTAACAAACTTATTCGCAACAAATGGAGGAATTTAAGATACTACAGTGGAACGCCAGATCAGCGATCTCAAATAAAGAAACCCTTCAACAAGAGTTAGTCTCTCAAAAATATCAGTAGCTGCCATCAGCGAAACCTGGTTTCGCCAAGCAACTAAGTTTCGGGGATATTCAACTCTCCAAGAAGATCGTATAGACGGCCACGGCGGTGTGGCACTACTGATTAAAACTACTCTAGATTTCCGAAAGATCGAACTAGACTTAACCAATATTCATCAGTTCCAAGCCGTCGCTGCCCAGATCGTATTGCCAGTTTACAATCTCACTGTTATTTCTATTTACCGTCCCCCACGCACGCAGGTATATCTACAGGAATGGCACCACCTACTCAGACAACTAGAGCCTCCCTATATCCTCTGCGGTGATTTCAACGCACACAGCACATCTTGGGGATGCGTATATGAAGACCTACCGGGCCAAGCAGTTAAAGAATTATTGGACGACCACGACCTGATAATCCTCAATGACGGTTCACCCACTCTTATCCCAAGACCAGGACACCGACCTTCAGCAGTGGACCTAACTTTAATCTCTCCATCCATCTCAAGTGACTTCCAATGGAGTATCGTACCGTACACGCTGGGATCGGATCATTTGGCCATTATAATTTCCTATCTAACCCCAATAAAACAGACTGTAAGCTTCCCGAAAAACAAATGGGACATACATAAAGCAGACTGGTGTCGATATTCCAAAATTGTAGACTCATTGCTCCATACTTGTGTACTAAATGCCTCACCGGAGGAAAATTACAACTCTTTCATGTCCTTAATCAATCAAGCAGCAAACATATCGATCCCCCAAAACCGCTCGTATGTGAGGAAACCAGCTACACCTGCTCCATGGTGGTCCCCAGAAGCTTCAAAAATGATTGCCAGGAGACGTTTAGTATTTAAAAATACAAACAACAATCCACATGGGAGACATACACGGAATATAAGAAAATAGACGCGGAAGTTAAACGTTTCCTTAAGCAGCAGAAACGGAACAGCTGGAAAACCTACTGCTCGAAAATATCTAAGGACACGCCAACAAAGGAAATATGGAACATGATCAGAAAAATGAAGAAGAAACCATCACCTACCTCAACAATCACCTGTGATGTCGAAGACCTTGCCACAGTACTTGCCCCTCCATCGGTCACCTTACCTCCTTTCGAGAGTATGATCAACCCAGAGGAAAAAGACATCGATCATAACATATTCCGAAAACCCTTCTCACTGCACGAATTAGACAGGGTATTAGCCTCATGCAGCGACACCGCCCCAGGATATGATAACATACATTACGCCATGTTGCGTCATTTGTCCCCAAGAGCAAGAATTTACCTGCTACAGCTGATACAACAGCTGTGGTCAACAAACAAACTCCCAGATACATGGACTACTCAAGTAATCGTTCCAATTCTCAAGCCCGGAAAGGACCCCAAGGATCCATCTTCATACCGCCCAATCGTGTTGCTTTCATGCGTCTATAAAGTAGCAGAACGTCTCTGGAAACATCCGCATTGAATGGTGGATGGAACGCAACAAACAATTTCCAGCATCACAATTTGGTTTCCGAAAAGCCCGTAGTACCATGGACAGCCTAGCCATACTCACGACAGATATCGAACGCGCAATAAATAACCACGGATACTTACTGGGACTGTTTCTTGATATCTCGAGTGCTTATGACAACGTACATCTACCGATCCTCATGAGGAAATTACAAAGGTGGGCCTCCCGAAACATCTATTGCAAGGTATATACTCTTCCCTGCATCAACGCACCATCTATATTCGTAAGAAGAACAACGCTCTATTTGGACCTTTCACAATAAATCGAGGCATACCGCAGGGTTCCATACTAAGCCCACTTTTGTATACTATATACACCAGTGATCTAGAGACATTGTTGGGGTTACATATCAAGATCCTTCAGTATGCTGACGACATCTGCATCTATGTCTACTCCATGTGTTTTTGGATGATACTCCGGAGGATCTCAGAAGCAGTAACAAAAGTCACCAAATGGCTTTTGCAACAAGGCCTATCCCTATCTCCACAAAGTCATCAGTAGTTGTGTTCACTCGTAAAAGATGCCCACTCTCGCTGGAACACATTCACTTGGGACAATACGATTTTCCTGTACGATCAACAGTAAAATTCCTTGGTCTCATCTTGGATAGCAGACTTTCCTGGATCGCACATGTAAAGGATATAATAGCCAGAACGAGCAGCTCCTTAAATATACTTCGCGCAGCAGCTCACACATGGTGGGGTGCAGATCCTGCGACCTGCCTACTACTCTACAGGTCATTAATTAGATCACGAATAGACTATGGAAGCATCGTGTATGGCAATGCGCCCGCAACAGCACATAAGGAAACTAGACCAACTACAGTATCGCGCTCTTCGCATCTGCATAGGAGCCATGAAAAGCTCCCCCACGAACGCGTTACTCATAGAAACACAGCGAGCTTCCACTCGAACTCCGCCGTCAATACCTCGCGGACAAATACTTACTCCAAAGGCTCTCCTTCACACAACATCATTTACTCCCGAAACTCCAACTCTTAACTAACAGCATGGGAACCTTCGGAGAAAAACGCCCTCCACGATGCCCCGCTCCTGGTGTACAGTTACTTCAACCTCAGACTCACAGAGCCGCTTATAACGAAGGAACCCGCCTTACCAGTCTTCTCGAAACCTTATGAATGCTCTGTTCCAACCCTGCAAACCTATATTCTACCACCCCAACTAAATCCGAAATCTGCCTCCCTCCTTTTATCGGCGATTTGGGGGGAATTCACCCACATCTACACGGATGGTTCGAAAACAGATCACAGTGTAGGATGCGCTTACTACTGCCCAGACAACAACTACGGAGCATCCTTTTTACTCCCACCGGAGACCTCAATCTACACTGCTGAAATACTAGCCATTAAGGAAGCCATCAATTATGGGATGGAACAAAATTTTGAGAAAATTCTGATCCTAACTGACTCCAGAAGTACACTACAGCGGCTCCAGAACCCACAGTGGAACCTCAGCAGCAACAGCTACATTATGGGACATCATCGAGGGCGCAGTATCAAACCAAGTTCCAGATATAAGATTCATGTGGGTGAAAGGACACTCGGGTCTCATATACAATGAATTGGTAGACGCCCTCGCTAAAAGCTGAGCTACAGAAGGCACGCCTCTATTCTTGCCCCTACCTTACATAGACTTCCTCCCCAGAGTGAAACAGAAGTTGAAACAAGACCTCCAAGAATTCTGGACATCAACATCGTATCACAAAGGTAAACACTATGCTACCATACAACCAACAATCCCAAAAAAGGCTTGGTTTCAAGACTTCAGAGCAAAAAGACAATATATAACATCTATAATACGAATGAGACTAGGGACACGGTACTTACCCCAGCCACTTGTATAGAATAGGCGCGGTTGACTCACCACAATGCGACGCGGACGAGGAGGAAGAAGCAGACTTAAATCACATATTTTTTTGCATGCAGCAAATACCACACTCACAGCCAAAAACTGTTAAACAGCTTGTTATCACTCCAGGTTCCTCTTCCCACATCGATAACCACTCTTCTAGCGTCGAGACACGCGAAGATATACATAAAACTTATAGACTTTCTGAGAGATGGGCAGATTAACATCTGAAGAAAACAATATAAGCAAAATGGACGCAATATATATATATATGTGTGCGTATATGTGTGTGTGTATAAATATATATATTTGTATGTTCATGGGTGTATGTATATATGTGTGTATGTGTATGTATGTATGTGTGTAGGTACGAATATAGATGTACATATAAACTTGCCTGTAAAATGTCAATTTGAATTATGTTAAACCTCAAATCTGAATCATGTAAAATCCCTCGTGTAAATCATGTAACATGGAAAATATTATATATATGTACATTAAGTTAAGAGAAAACATCAGAATAACTGTAACAGGAAAAATTTTGTATGTGGGCTGGTGAAATGGTCTTACGACCAAAACCAATAAATTAAAAAAAAAAAAACAAAAGATAAAACTACATTTTCCTTCATTAGAGCCTAGACAAAGCAGTATCAAAATAAAATTTTGTAATTGTAAAAGTTTGACAAGAATACTGCTGGATTAGATTCGTTTACAAAATGATAACTGCAAAGAATTATCTCGTTTCGATGTGTGAATAACTCTTAAATACTAGGCGCTGTGACGCGCTGCAGAAAAATTAAACAAGAATCATTTACTACCCTAATCCTGCCTAAGAAAAGATAATATTTTTAAATATATATATATATATAACTTGTGTATATTTGAAATTTCTTTACAGTATTTTGGAATTAAAATTTCACGTCTGAAAACTGCACATCAGTTCTTCTTTTATATACATTACACATTTTTAATCATTAGGGCTAAACGCCTCGTTACTGTCGAGGTAAATAAATATAGGAGAGAACTGTGAACAAATAACATGAAATAAGTTGATCAATGCCTTCCAGAGGAATCATCCTGGCATTAATATGCAAGGTTTTGAGAAAACATGGAAAAAACGAAATTTGATAGCCGACAGGAATTTGAACCGGCGCAATAATACTTCTTACATTGGGAGCCATCATGGCATTTTCTATAAGCAAGAATGGTCTTGGAAAAAGACTGCTGTCAGTCTTACAGTTAATGACGTTGGCTAATTCCATATGCAGTGGAGCTTTTAAAATTCATATGCCTGCATTCTGAAGGAAAAGGATTATTGCTTTTCAAACTGGAATACGCTGGATATGTAAAAGTAAAATGATGTTATCTTCGAAAAACTAATTGAAACGTTACATGTGTGGTTATAAAAGGGTGTATTATGGTTGTTTCCGGGTTCGTGAGAAACGATGTGATTAAGATCTGGCATCTTTAGTTGATCTAATATTTTTTCGATTACTACTAGGCTGCAAAAATAGATATATTAAAATGATTCATGGCCGAGTCAGTCTATAATTATTGTTCCTATATATGTATATGTTACGGTCAATTAAAAAATCTGAGCGTAGCTGACGAGAGATAATGTTCTGGCCTGGCATTCGAGAGGATGCGGGTTCATATCCGCTTCTGGCCATCCAGATTTGGATTTTCTACAGTTTTTCCAAATCACTGTAAGCGAACGTCGGTATACTTCACCAAAAAGTCCATATTCCCGTCTCCCATGACCTCAAAGTCGAGATGTCAAGCTGGAAACAAATTTAAAAAACTTCAGAAAGTTCCTAGAGGATATACGGTTCTAAAACTGTATAATTCTTTCGTCTGTTATCTGTGTGAGCCTCATATAGCAATATAAGCAAGCTAGTTGAACGAGGATGAGGAAAATCTCATGCCTGAAATGTCTGATAATTTCCTTGTTCTGTGGGCCTACGGAATTGTCTTCCGTGTTGGCAAACCACGACGGCAGACACATTCACAAATTCCTTCACAAGAGTCCCGACCAAGATACTTAAGCTGGCGCTAGCATTGTAAAGGCCTCCTGCCATATCCCGTATATCCCTTCCAAACCATTACCCTTTCGGATAGGAGCAATACACCCTCCACCACACACTTTTAGTGAATCGCGGAGTAATAATAATAAAGTAAGATCGTAATCTTTCACGGCGTTGTATATTAATAAATTTCTCTCGGGCTTCCAGCCGTGTTAAGATGTTACATTTTTGGGACGTTTCGAAGGCGTCCAACTCTGCCTTAATGATTGATATTTTGTTGAGAATGAAGGCAGAGTTGGACGCCTTCGAAACGTCCCACAAATGTAACATCTTAACACGGCTGGAAGCCCGAGAGAAATTTATTAATAATAATAAAGGTCACTGATTCGAGTTCTTCTGCACATATGGTTGCTTTTGAATGAGTGTAGTGTTCGTCTTGTGTTGACTTCACAATAGAGTTCCGCATTACCTCAACAAAGGCTGACACAATAGTCAGCAGGTTAAATGGTTAAAGGCACGGAAGGTCATAAAAATATTTACATCAGCAGATGGAGGCATGTCAGTTTTCAATAACGTGCACACGTGCACTTCCAGTTTTTTTTCCTTCTTCTTTTAAATAGCTCCATTATAACGGAATATTGATTAATTAATTTTGTAATCAAATAGTGCAAGTAGAACATTACAAGACGCAATGAGGGTATGCTGAAGTTAAAATCCTGGAGAAGTCATTTTCAGAAATTTTTAATGACCTATACATATTAGTTCAATGTTATTTTTCAACATTTTCATCGGTCGTCTAATTATGATAAAATAACTTTAATATGTTATATGAAGTTGTTTCTGTCACTTGAGGCAAATGACTGTCACTGTATTTGTAGAAGCTCGTAATTCGAAAATGGGCATATTTCGTGTACGGATGGTCATATTCACAAATTTTATTAGAGCTAATTCTACTGAACAAGTGTTCCTCACTTCCTCAGAGCCACTGGTAAATAAACACTTCCTCGAAACGTTTGTCCGACGGTTACTTCCTCCTTGCGTCTGAACTGAGCCAGCAGGAAGATCTTCTTCTTACGAAATAACCACGCATAATGTTAAAGAGATTAAATTCTATACACTCAACTGAAATTAAATACCCCTCCCGTGTGCACTAAAGAGATTCACTATAGTACGCCTGCTTTCCAAATTTTTTATCCTAATACGTGTTTAGAACTCAGCCATGTTACTAGTTGGCACCAAACAAGGAATATTTTTTTGTGAGATGAGGTGGACCAGCGAGATATTTTTGAAGGAGGTCAATTGCCTTTTGGTTCAATAAAAATGACTTTAAATTTTTAATGGCATTCCTCCCGATAGCCATTCATCCAGCTAACCCGTTTTTTGTGTTTATCCTGTGTACTGATGTATTTCCAAATGCTTTTTGCTCATACAATTAAAACACGATACAAGACATACCACAATACCTACTTTAACACCCATGCCTCTGGCCGGAATCGCACCAGTGACGGAGAGTCCCTGTAACGCCCAAGCCATCCCATCCGGAAGGACAGGGGTTGAAATCTTTGTGTATCCATCCGTATTTCGGTATTGCATGATTAATCGAAATCACTCCGTGAGTGCTGGGATGATTCTCTGGTATGGCCAAGGCTGAATTCCTTCCCGAAACATGCCCCAAGTCCTTTTCTCTCTATAATGCTTTCCACGTCGACCAGCCCTAAAACAACACCGAACTAGAGACTCTCCACATGTGGAAATAGCACTCTAGTCCCTTCGCTACCATGTTCGGCCGTTGAATAAGATAAACCCAACAAGGAAAAGGTCTAAAACACACCACAGAGATGTAAATATTTTTATTTGAGCAATTATGTTTTGCTTCTAGCTTTACATCTAAATGAGGTCATTAGAGGCAGCAAAGGACTGGGGACAAGTAATGGGGAGGAATTCGTCCATGGGCTTTTGGCCTGGAGTGATTTGGGGAAACCATCTAAAACGTTTACCTGGATGGCTAGATGGGTATTCGAACCCACGACCTCCCGAAAGCCGGATACCACATACCCACCACGTTATTTTTTTTTATTATTTTTTTTTTTATTTATTTATTTATTTATTTTGTCTTCGTCATATCTTCGGCGGCAATGTGATACGAATCCTGATAGTATTGGAAACTAGGATCGGGTAAGAATTTCAGCCAGCGCTTTTTGAAGGAACTTTTCTGGAGTTCAGCTGGAAAGATTTACGAAAATCATGGAATACTGAAACTGGATCCCCGACGGGGTTTGAATTCGCGGCCTCCCGAATGCCAGGCAACAGTGTTACCTATAACCCATTGGGCTTGAACGGCAGGAAATAAAGCTTGACAGAAAATTTTATAGAAGTATCAGTGTTAGTTAGAAACGAAGAGAGAGATGATTGTTTACTACTTCAATCTTTTATGTCACCTCTACAAACTGCTTGAAAGAATGATCTTAAATCGGCTGTTGCCTGTAGTTGATCCTTTGCTTATTCCTGAACAAGCTGGATTCCGCCCGGGTAAAAATTGCACAGGACAACTACTAAACCTCACGCAGTTTATAGAAGATGGATTTGAAGCTCGTAAGGTAACAGGGGTGGTATTTGTTGATTTGTCAGCAGCGTATGACACCGTCAACCATCAGCTGCTACTAGTCAAGTTCTACAATCTGACCAGGAATTTTATTCTTAGTAAGTTCATTGCTACTCTTCTGCAGAACCGCAGATTCTTTGTTGACTTCCAAGGTCAGCGTAGCCGTTGGAGGCCACAGAAGAATGGTCTACCCCAAGGAAGTGTGCTAGCCCCATTATTGTTTAACATATATACCAATGATCAGCCTATACCACGCAAATGCAGGAGTTTCGTGTATGCTGATGATCTTGCTCTGGTCTCACAGAGCAAAGACTTTGAATCAGTGGAGAGCACCCTTACCAACGCTCTGGAAGATTTGTCAAGGTATTATAGCACGAACCAGCTTAAACCAAATCCTACGAAGACACAAGTATGTGCTTTTCATCTAAGAAATAAAGAAGCAAATCGTAGGTTAAAGGTAACATGGTCGGGGGTCGAACTAGAACACTGTGATACTCCAAAATATCTAGGAGTGACCCTTGACAGATCACTTACATTCAGGAAACATTGCATGAACTCCAAGCTGAAAGTTTCCAGTAGGAACAATCTCATAAGGAAACTGGCTGGATCGCAGTGGGGCAGCCAACCTGAAACAATTAGAACTTCTGCCTTAGCACTATGTTATTCGGCTGCAGAGTACGCCTGTCCCGTATGGCACAGTTCAACCCATGCCAAACAAGTAGACATTGTACTTAATGACACGTGCAGAATCATAACAGGCTGCTTAAAATCAACTCCAGTCGAATGGCTCCACCGTCTCGCAGGAATAGCACCACCTTCTGTTCGAAGGGAAATAGCAGTGAACAAGGAAAGGAGGAAAGTGAACCATGAAAAATCTCATCCACTATATGGGTATATCCCTCACAGGCAAAGACTTAAATCCAGGAAAAGTTTCCTAAGAATATCTCAGGAACTTACAACAACAACTGAAGAAGCCAGGTTACAACTATGGGAAGCTAAGGCTCCCCTTCCGCATGGCTGGGGAAGAGTGTCTGAATCTTTGCCACCTGGTTATGACAAGGGATGGTTGACATGGAAATCTTTGAATAGGCTGAGATCAGGAGTGGGCAGATCCAAAGTGAATTTAGCAAGATGGGGCTATACTGAGATCAGTGATATCAAGTGCGACTGCGGTGAGGACCAGACTGTCCAGCACATGCTCCAGTGTCAACTGTGTCCAGCATCCTCTTCGGCAGCTGAACTGTATGAGGCCTCAGAAAATGCACTGGAAGTGGCCAAGTACTGGTCCAGTATAATTTGATGACTGTAATTGTGTAATTGTATGTTTCTGATACGAAATAATAATAATACTACTTCAATCTTCCAGATTTAAAATGTGGATCCGCTAATTCACATTGCAGACGGATTTTTTATTTATTTACTGTTCTTAATTATTATTATTACTACTAAAACTGTTGCTACTGCGTTCAAGTTTAGCTTACCTTCTAAATATGGTATGATGAAAACAAAATTAAGGTGTTAATATTCCGCACTATTTAATTTTCTGGGAATAGTTTATTTATATTTCGTGACTTAGTTTACCATTAGAGTTCTTTTGTGAATGCTCTTTCTACTTACCCTTAACCTTTTTGTGTATTTGTCACACGCACAGTTCTATAACGCTGCAGCGTTAGAAAATGTAACTAAGTCTATTCAAACTCTCTTATTGGTTTTCCGTGCGTAATTTAGCGATTCTTTTCTGTATTCGCCATATAATTGCGTTTGCTAGCGAATTGTTAACTGTTTATTCGAGGGAAAAAAAATACGCAACGGTTATCAAAATTACGAAAAAAGTGTTACCATCTCTCTATAATTAATCAATTTGGTTATTTAAATAATTATTATGACTAAAATGGTGATATTCGTGATTATTTTTACTTCAGAACTCCGAACTTTCCCTCTGAGCGTCTGCGAGTTTCTTGCTGCGCGGGCTCATTTTTTTAGTCTTGGGTAAAGTGCTGGGTATGAGAGGTCTATTTTATCATGAATTTAGTGTACCACCTACCAGTTATGCTGTCCCATGCGGTATTCGTGTCTAGAACGAAGCATAATCGAAAGGCGAGGGGTCTCTCGAATTCTGTCCCCGACTGTACATTGCCAAACAAACCGTAAAATTTCTGCTTATTAAAGTTTTAAACCTGAAGATACAGTTAATCTGTAGTACAAAAAACTCTAACACTTCGCACATAAAGGGTTGGAATACATCAACTTTAAACGGCATTTATTCGACATGATCAAATCTAAAGAAAAATTGGAATAATAGCTTAAAGAAACATGTTTCTGCAGTATGTTGTATGTAGCACATTGTATTCACCAAGTAGAATCGGGGTGAAATTTTCGATTGTTATAAATTCCGGGGGAAGTTACGGTGATCCTGTTGATTTTCTCTTAAAGTAACTCCAGCCGCCCAGACATCAAAGAGTGGATGGTATTTGCGGACGGCGGCAGCCGGGCCTAACTCATTGATGAGCTCCGCATGCGGGTGCACGGCCGCATCAAGCGGACCTTTATGCATCGGCTGGCCGACGGGATTCGGGGAACGACCCAGACCTCGCATCAAAGGCAAATCGCTAACCTTACTCTGCTCCAGCCACCGCATATTTTCATTTGCGCACTGAAGTGCTTAACTGTTTCATCCATTTTTATTTATTTCTTTTTAGTTTAATAATGTCCTTTTACGGCACTGAAATACGTAGTCTAAATTTTTTCTCTACAACAAACATAGTAAAAGATTATCGGTTTAGGCATTGTGGTACGGTGTGACAGTTATTTTCGAAAAACGTTTATCATGTACATTAAATTGAATTTAAATCAAATATAATAATAAAAACAATACATTTTTAAGTGAAAGCTTTTATAGGCGCGTTATGCGAAGTTTGGACGGGGGTAAATCTGTCATTTAATGACGTCACGTCACCAAGACGCCACCTGTTGCGCTCGTCACCATCACGCCACCTGTTGGGCGTAAGATACGCGTGTAGGACGATTTTCTCAAAATCTTTGTATAAACACACAGTTTTTATCCGTTTTTGATGGAACTTTGAAACAAATAGAAAACCATTGCTTACTCTTGATTTACAGAATCTAAAACCCTCTCCTTCTTTCTCCCCTCGCCTTAATTTCTGTCAACGTTGTTCATACAAACCCACAGTTTTTATCCTATTTTGATAGTGCTCAGTACAAGTATACGTAAAAAAAAAAAAAGGCGGTCTGGTAGGTCAACCGTTGAGGCGTTTACTTCCGAAAGCTTTTCTCTCCGGTCTCGGGTTCAAATCCTGTGGTGAGAAGGAATTTTTAGGAGTTGTATTTGATTATATGAGCTATGCCGGGAAGTTCCGTGGTTCTGGTTCCACGTTAAGCTTCAAGCCCCTGAAGAAAGAAATTAGACTTCATGCCTCCTTCAGGAAAATTCTACGAACCGTTGGGTTGTAGGCCAAGTTAGATTTTTAGTTTTTGAAGTGAAAATTTCTTTAGACGCGTTGGACGATTTATAAATGGGTAAAATCTTATGAGTTCGCTTTACCTACATTCTAATGTTAAAAATATACCTGGTGGCTAAGTTAAGGCAAACGAAAGGTCCCCGATTTTAATCTCTTTCTCGGTGGGGATTTTCACATACCATTAACCCAACCTAAACCACTGCCATAGCTTGCTGTGTAATGTGAAGTATGCCATAAAGCTTCCGTGGTTCGGATTCAACATTAAACTGTACGTCCCTTGTACAGTACATGGTAACACCACTGCGTTATGTTACGGTGGCTAAGACAGGGGCAGAAAGCGCAGCCACAGGAAACCCTGTAAACAGGTCATTACGTCCAAAAGGAATAATTATTATTCAGTATGTATGTAGCTATAAGGATGACATGTTGCACGTATTATATTATGTTTTCACTTCTGTCAAAAATCCCCAATGACTGCCAGTTGGTTTTATTTTATTTATTGACATTTAGTTTAAAAACATACAGCCATCAGATTTTTACTTTGTTTATAGCATTACGCCTCATCGGCGTCAAGGTAATTAGGGATGGGAAAGGATGGGGACAAGGAACGGGAAGGAATTTGGCCCTGGCATTTTAAAGAAATCCTGGCATTCGTCTGGAGTGATTTGGAGAAACCATGAAAAACCGGAATTTGGATGACCAGGTTCTACCAATTGCTAGGCCAGAGCGTTACCGTTATCAGAGGTATCCTGTTTGTAATCTTGCTTTGATTAATAAGCATTCTAGTCAAAAGATAAGTACAATCTTGTTTGCGCTATTTACAATCTTACCGAGCTTGTTGGGTGAGTGGTAATGCTCTGGCCTCCCATTTGGAAGACGTTGGTTCGAATCACCATCGGACTATCCAGATTTGGAATTTCCAGGATTTACCAAAATCACTCCAGAGGAATGCGAGGATGGTTCCTTCAAAGGTCATGACCGAATTCGTTTCCATTCCCTGCCTCCACTCCTTCCTGCCTCTAATGACCTCGATGTCAACGAAGCGTCTAATAATAATAATTTTATAATTTTATGTAAGAATTTCGAATAAATGTTACTTGCATTCTTGAGACATATATCGATATACGTAGTACAATTCAGATTATATTTACGTTTGTTTAATTAAGAGAGCGCAGGGTCTGTAGCATATACGAACAAGAGGCCTTTGGTTGTTTTAGGTATTTAAGTTTAGGATATAAAATAAAGCAGCACTTTACAAAGCTACATTTCGTGAATTAATTTTGGAAAAATTAGAGATATCACTAGCCAAATCAATATCTTTAAGTACATAGTTTGAGAATTAGATATTTTGACAGACAGGCGCGAGCCCTATAAGGCGCGGGGCCCATAGCATTTCCTAACTCTTGCTACGTGGATTATCCAGTACTGATATTTTCAGTCTTCTTCAAATCAAAAACTTTCAGCCTAATCAGTTGACGGCTTAGTTATCAAGGCCTGCTTACTTTTCCTATATTCGGGGCAGTAAGGTGTTTTTGTTTTTAGTTCGAACCCGACATTTTCATTGTTAGTTTATTTAGACTTTTGTGTAGCCATTTGTGCCAGAGATTTTTAATTACGGTTGTACTTTGCCGTCATATATCGCGACTTTATCAAATCTGTAACCTTGAATCGTTTTGAGTTTTAGAGATACATACTTGGAACTCAGGATGAGCTTTGAAATATATAGATTACTTTAAAACAACACATAGTTAACTTCTCCGGATAATATGATCCTATTTGTGTACACCTATCGATTCCAGAGAGTCGAAAATCCTCGGTTCAGTTTTGTCTGGTATTTTGCGACGTCAGGCTGTAAAGAATATTACAGACATACTGGATAAGCTGTCAACTTTTTTTTTTTTTTTTTAAAAAAAAAAGATTAAAAAAGGCGGTGCTATGTCTATTTTCAGCAAAATTACTGAAGTTTGTAATTAGTTCCGCAGAAACTGCCACTCATTTCAGCGCTGACCCTGCAACGATATTAAAACCGTTCTCATGTCAAAAATATTTCCACTCTGCTCTTAATATACAAATAAACAGCCAGCTGATTCTACAACACCCAAATATTTTATCCGTAAAATATCTTGGTGTCTATTTGGACAAGAAGTTCACACGTTGGTCTCATATTAACAATTAACTTAAAGACCTGTGTACAACATACGCTAATACGCATGCTGCGCTAAAAAAAAAAAAAAAAAGTTATTCTGTTCGGCTGAGTCCCGTCTTCTTCTTTCTAATGTCTTAATTCATCCCAACATTTTATGCACTTGTCCAATTTGGTTGGCACCGGCAAAAAAAAAAAAAAAAACCTATATAGTATACCCCGGCGGCAATGTCGCTACATATATTCTTCCGCATTACAAAGTTTTACTTTAACTTCTTTCGTTGTTAGAAGTATATCGTCAAGAAACTTCGTTGATTATTTATTCCACACACCTAAATGAGAAAAGTTTTCCTCTTATGCTTAATTATTGAATTGGGCAAAGTTTTCATTGCACATACTACTCGTAATCCCTTGGCCAGTATCTGTACAGTTCACATCGCGATTGCGTATGTTCTCATCAAGCGCCTTTGTCTTTCGGTGGATCCTAAACCACGTCCTTTATAAAATCAGTTAGTCTTCTTCTTTGAAAGTACTTTTCCATGCAAAATTAGAAGCCTTCTATTCAATCTCCTGCGGTTTCTGTATTTTAGGCTCGTAATAAGTGCAAAATTATATTTCACAACACCAAATCAAGGAAATGTTCTCTCACTATCGTGTCACATCTCTTCTTCGCCTTCTGCAATATAAATATAATTTGGTAACCCGTAACTACCTTCTCCTTAATGAATCGTTAGGACGTGATTTATTTATGAAGGCATATTTCAAAAAGTTTACATTCTATGCGTTCCACTCTCCAAAAAATCATTCATGAATAACCTTTCCCTTCTACGTGCTGATAAGCTGAATTATCGTGAGATATATCTTAATACCATGTTGTCTACTCAACTCGATCTCCTATCACTTTCCATCTGCAGCTGTTCTCTATACTTTAAAATTTTACTGTTTTATATAACATTAGGAAAAACCAAATTTAAGACTTTAAACCAGAAAACAACACTGATTAGAACAATGAGTAGCAATGGTCATATCATATATTTGCTATTCTCACTTCCAATTGTTTGAATCATTATTTTATAACCAGACTGCTTTCTTAGTCTTAAGAGTTACTCGCACTAGTGGTTTCGGCGCCATTCCATGGCTCTCACTGTAAAATTCCTTGGAAAGATCGAATGCAACAGTGTAAAGTTGCCATCTCAAATGACAGCAAGAAATTACGCAAACACACAAGGTCACACAGTCGCAATGTCATTTCATGGCAGAGTTGTTCTAGGAACATTCACATGATGCCACAGCCTTATTCAGAGAAAGTTCATATCAAGTCCGTTAGTGTGAAATCTTGCAAGGAGTCCGTATTTGCTACCTCTTCCTCTATGTTTATAATATACCAATATAAATTAATTTAGAAAAACGATTTGTTGAATTAACTTCAATAGTATTTTTGACGACTTCTTATTAAATTAAAAGTCATGATTACAACAGTTATTTAAAGTTTTAAATGTTCGTAGGGAAAGAGCAAATTAATCCACTGAGATTATAAGTCAAACTGCTTGATGGCTGACACGAGAGCCTTTACGCCTCTAATAGTAATCTGGTTTTGAGAGACGAGCTGTAAACTTGACGCTTTATTGCTGTGACACAGCTCTCGGAACTGGATGCTGCGCTGCTTGGGATGCTATTCTGCTTCCTAAACGTTACCTTCCTTACCTATCAATCGTAATGCATGGGTCGGTAATTCCCTAGTCTGGCTGCTGCTTGACTCTGACCAATGGTGCACAAAATGACACAAAATGTTGCGGAGTCCACGACAGGCGCAGCTGTATAGGGGCTGCGGTAAGTTTGGTACACAATACGGCGGACCTCCCTTGTGGTGGTCAGACATGTTCCACCATCTGCTGGCATTATACTGTAAAAGACCTTTTTCACAGCTCTTTTATAAAAGATTTAAACATATATATTTTATCAAAGATATTTTATCAGGCTTATTGCACTACATAAATTTTTTATCTTAGTTCTCTGAAATGAATGAAGTAAAGTTATATGCTTGTGCAGCCGCAGTAAGTATGTTGCAATTTGTATTTTATTCAAGAAAAACAAGAGAAGTAAACATATTTGGGTTGAATCATGGAATGCAAGACTTTATATGAAAGGAATTCATCAAAGTTAAGTGAGGAGATGACATTTTGTAAAAAATATGATCGAAGCTGCAGTATAAGTTCAATCAATTCAATAAAAATATTTTCAAAAAATTTTATATCACAATTGTTACCGCCGGACTAAATCATATATATACTATTGGGTATATTCCGGTAAATGTGTAATGGGTTGTATTCAACTGGTGGTGCCGCATTTCCACCATTCTGCAATATACTATTGCTCAGAGTTTTCCCTCTGCTATTATTACAGAAATCTGTTCAGTACTGGCTTCTTAATCCTTTAATTTTGATTTTCACGTCATCGACAGTACAGCCTTCTCTCACAGAACTAATTAACTTCGCATTATTTGTCATATGTTTATTCCTATTCTTATAGTCTACATGTTTTTGACTGTACATTTCTTTATGTTCATACTCAGAAACCAAGATTTTCAAGGATTCATCAATCCTAACAAACTTCGCTTGTATGATTTTCTTTGACAAGATGATGAAATATTTTATAAAATGTAATGCCAACGTATTACATTTTATAAAGGAAATCTTTTATAAAAAATGTCTTATTACAGTGTAAAATATTTTATAAAATATCTTTTATCAAAGATCTTTTACAAAGATCTTTCACAGCGTAATGTAAGCCTACACGTCAACTCCGTGTCCTTCACAGCGATCACTCAACATGTGACGCTGTTCACTACCCTTACATACTCTACCAGGCCTGACAACAGACGAACAACGCTCATACAGTCTAGTGGCTGTTCTACCTGTCACGGAGAATTGCTTTTACATACTCACTGATGGTGCGATGGCGTGCACCTATACGACGTTACATTGATATTATTATTATTATTTACGTCAAATGTTCTAAAATATTAAGAGATGTAGATAGATACAATGTTACGAATAAGGTATAACTAAAATAAGAAACAGTGCAAAAAATGTAAGCCCATGTCCCATCGTCTCTTTCAATACAGACGACATACCTTGAAAGCAATAATTTCAGGAGGGCTTCTAATGAGATCACCTTCAGATTACTAAATGGCTGCAAACACGAGAGATAATAATACGGATTTTACTATCATCTTAATAAATTCTGATTAGAAATGTTATAAATAGTATTCGTCCTTACCAAGTGTTTGGCTGTTTTCGTATAGGGGAGCTGCTCGTAGATTTTAACTACCAACACGACATTTATCGGCATACTCACGACCCAGTTGGTCGCACTCTCTAATTGGCCGCCGTAAAAAATGGTTTCTGGTAATAACTGGCCAGGCGGCGTTATGGCAACTGGCAGCACATGTTTTGCTTTCTGCTCGATTCCAATTTCGGGACTTCACTATGCACAGCAACTGAGCATTACCGAAACGCTGTATTCCTATTTTGGCTTCCACACAGTTTCGGTGTATCCATAGACATTCATTAGTGTTTCACTTAACAGTTGTCTTTAGAACATTTGGTTATTGCTCATTAAAAAAAAAAAAATCGCACCTAGATTTGGAAAACGCTGTAATTAATTTTTTTTAGCTTTTATTTTACATTGCATATTATTTTATCTATAAAGTGTAGAACACCAGTTATTGGAAATATTTTACGGTAGTTGGTAAAAATGTATCTAATTACTGAAACCCCACACTCTATTTCACTTATTTTACTCATTATTTACGATCTGACGCCGCATTTCAATTTCGACGATTCTATATTATAGTACAAAAATTATTATCTTGAAACATTATTTAAATTGAGTCTGTATACTTGCTTCTTACCACTGGACAGGAAAAATGTAATAATAAAGAAGTGATTACAAATGGGGCTGAAAATCGCAGACCAATCAGAATAACGTCAGCGGTTGGTAAATTATGGAATTATTGATATTCAGTCAGATCAGAAATGAATATTTAGGTAATGGTATTAATGCGAACTTCATTTACGCAAAATATATCGTATAAAATGGACAAGCGAGGGCAAATCGATAGTCTAGCATTAGATCTTTAGAACACTTCTAACAGAAATGTTTCTAAATAAGTAAAAATCTATTGGTGTGGACGAAAATGTAATTTGTTGGATAGAAGAATTCTTAAAAGCAAAAAGGTAAGGTTAGAAATGCAGTACCTATCAAAAGAAGTGAAAATGGGAGTGGCATAGGGTAGCGTATTGAGACCACTGCTGTTCGTTATTCTGACGAATGATTGTGTTAATAGTTTACTATCAGAAGTAAGGTTGTTTGAAGATGTCATAATGTTATGTAATGGGATAAAAATGATAGAAGACTGCACCTGCACAAGATATTTAGCTTGTTAGGTCAACATAAGATGAAAATAAATGCAAAGAAGTGTCAGCTTATTAGGTACTCATAAAAAAACTAAAGATGGATTATGATTGTAAGGTGGCGAAAGAATAGCTTATTGAAGACGTGATATTTGAAAACATTTGACAACAGAATTGGGCAGGACACATTGGTCAAGTTGGAGGAAAAGTTTTGAAAATCCTTACTTGTTGGAGAGATGGATGAGGAGATTGAAACAGCCCTCAAACAAAAAATTAAATGTAATTGTATTTTATAAAGTATTGGTAGTAAGCTAGAGTTTGGTTGAATATGATTAGTTTGTTTTGCAAATTCCTGTAAATCAGTGTATATAGAATCTGTTTTATGAAATGAAATTATTTAAAGGCCATTTAATATGTATAAGCAAAGAATTGTGCAAGAGAATTGCTTAAATGTTTGTAATTCCAAGTATTAATGCAAGTTAAGATGTCTAAAGGACAATTTGCTACAGTTTAAAATGATTTCTGTGAATAATTTTGTGTTCCAGTATCTTTAATTTCCATTTCTGACTATTTTGTATTAATTGTAAGTGATTATGTATTAATTCTGATTGGTTGTCTCAATTGTTTAAGTATTGTTAATGCTCGAGAATTATCTGTCGGAAGCTTTTGAAGTGTTCTAGAAATTTCGATAGAGTTTATATAAAGCGTAAAGAGTAGTTAGTTAGTTTTTTCGGCAGAGTATTTCACCGACTGTAATATCTGTGGAAGGAGTGTTATATGCAATCTCTGGATTGTATCTATTTATGTAAACACTATCGTTCACGTCCAGTTTCTTTGAGAATAAAAACACGTCTAAAATGAAAAACATTGTGGACTACTTAATTAGTGTATTAATTAAACCACCAACAATCGTATAAGATGTACCAGAGAAGTAAGGTATTAGGTTACAAAACTTTGGTCAGACCATTGCTTGAATAAGGTAGTGTACTATGAAAACCACATTTTGTATATCAAAAACGGGAGTTGGAGGGCGTGCAAAGAAGGGCTGCTACTTTGTCTCTGAAAATGACCGCTGAACTCAATCGGTAACTGATATGATATAGGAGCAGATTTGGGATTCATTCGAAGACAGGAGGAGGGGGAAGAGAGTCATGGCAGTGTATTGAAAGATATTGGTGGAAGAATTGAGAGAGTTGCATGGAAGAGAAAATACGACCATGACCACAATCTGGCACTCGGTTTCAAGCAAAAGGGGGTGTGAAAATTCTCTTTGGTAGTGAAGGGGGCAAGGAATTGGAATAAATTACTAAGAGGAATATTGAATAATTTACCAAAAACAATGAAAGAATTTATGCTGAAATTTGTAAAGGGCGAAAATAGGTGGGTACAGGAAACGGATTAAAGGTTGTGTAAGAAAATTGCCACCGGATCGTGCACTCCATCGTAAAATTAAATAATTTCTAGATTCAATACATTAACATAGCAAAGAATTAAAGTGTAGCTACCGTTTATAGTAAACCTCTGGCCACACATTTATTAGTCCGCGAGTGAGAACCATACAAAATCATTTGCGCTAACATTGTCAATTAAGACATTACAATAGTAACACGCAAAAAGATAAACATGTGGGATATGCATCCGATGGTTACTAGGAGTACATTTAGCGTGGTAAATTAAGGATCTTTATAACCGTTACACTAATAATATCTTTTCTGGGAACAACTGTCACTTATTGTGAACTTGAAAAATGTTGCACGCAACTTCTTCAGTTGGATCTTATGTTCGCTTATAGAACAAACCCGACACACTCAGCAATCACCACTCAGCAATCGGTCAGATTATTTCTCCCCTTTTCTATTTCTTCTTTCACTGTTCAGCTGTTTATTAACCTTTTTTTTTAATTTATCTATCCAATAAGCTGACTCTTCTTTGCATTTATCTTCATCCCATGTATATCTAGTTTGGTTGGTAAACATGGGATGAAGATAAATGCAAAGAAGAATCATCTTATTAGATACACAAATAAAAAACAAAAGGTTAATTATGTATATAAGTTGGGGAAAGAATTGCTTGCTGAAGACTTGAAATGTAAATATCTAGGCATTACATTTGATAACAAGCTTAACTGGGCAGGACACATTGGACAGGTGGTAGGAAAAAGTTTCAAAATTCTGCACTTGTTGGAGAGAGTGATGAGGGAATGTACGAGAGAAGTGAGGGAGTTGGGTTACAAAACTTTGGTCAGACCATTGCTCTAATATGGTAGTGTAGTATGGGACCCTCATTTTACGTATCAAATACAGGAGTTGGAGAGGGTGCAAAAAAGGGCTGCTAGATTGTTTTCTGGAAATTAACACAGAATGCAATCAGTGACGGTTATGATAAAGGAGCTGGAATGGGATTCATTACAAGACAGGAGGAGGATGAGGAGGGTCATGGGAGTGTACAGGGCGTATATTGGCGATGAGGTATGGAAAGATATTGCAATAGGTACGAAAAGTAGTGCATGGAAGAGAAAAGATGACCATGGCCACAAGCTGGCACTCGATTTCAGGGACAAGGGTGTGGGAAGATTCTCTTTTTTAGGAAAGGGTATCAGGGATTGGAATGAGTTACCAAGAGAAATGATGAATAATTTCCCGAAAACGTTGAAAGAATTTAAAGACAAAATTTGTAGAAGGCAAATTTAGGTTGGTGCAGAATAGGGGGCAGATGGGGGTGTAGGGAAATTGCCACCGGAGAGTGTGCTCCATTGCAATTAAATTAAATTAAATTAAATTAAGTATTTAATTTTCTTCTCTTCTCTCTCCAGATATCATTCCTATTTCAGTTCCCAAATGTCTTTCTTAGTTTTAGTGTTTTTGTTGTAAGTCCTTCCACTTCCCAGCGTTTAATTTTTTTTTTTTTATTTTTTTTTTTTTTTTTACTGTAGCTTTTTTTTCCTTTTTGGCCAAACGAGCACTTCATATCCAGTTTTAGTAAGCTTTACTTAATTTATAGGGACCCTAGATGTTTCGTGTATGTCTTGTGTAAAGTTTCTTCCGTCGTAAAGCTGAGCATTCGGGTAGTTGATACAGAATGATAATTTTTTCTCTAAGGTTTTTATTTTCAGTTACTTCCTTAAAGGCCTCATATTTTTTATCTTTAACCCTTCAATAATTGGGACGACAAAATATCCTGTCTGTATGGCCGACAGGCCAAGAGTCAATTAAAAAGAGAAAAAGAAACCTTGGACATATCTGTCACATGAAAGAGTCTGTCTCTTCGATGTCAAATTTTACACGCGTTATTTGAAGATCGTCGAAACGGCTTCTTCTTCAGTTATAGTTTAATTGATGTTTTTTATGTGAATAAAACATTCTTCAATTCATTTATAACTGATCTAAGCGCTGCAAAATTAGCAACCTATAATATTTTTCACAAACTTGGGTGAAAAGATGTAGGAATAAACGACTCATGTGAGACGTTAGATCGATTCTGTGACAACCCACAAACAAAACGGGATGTTTGATGTTATTTTCTTGAAGGGACAAATGGTAAACATTTACTTTTAACCCAAAGATCACACACATAAACTCCATCATCGAGTCTCATAACCTCCATTTTATCAGGATATTTGCTAATAAGATTTAAGGAATACTATAGTAAGGATAATAATGACTGTAGTGCACATTTAATAGTAATATTTAATTAAATAACAATGGAGCGCACGCTTCGGTGGCAATTTCCCAATCACCGATCTTCCCCCTATCCTGAACCTACCTACATTTGCCCTCGAGAAATTTTAACTTTAAATTCTTTCAACGTTTTTGGTAAATTATTCATCATTTCTCTTGGTAACTTATTCCAGCCCCTTACACCCTTACCCAAAATAGAGAATCTTCCTACACCTTTGTGCCTGAAATCAAGTGCCAGCTTGTGGTCATGGTCATCGTATCTCTTCCATGCATTCCTTTTATTTCTTACACCAATATCTTTCCATGCCTAATCACCAATTCAGGACTTGTACACTCCCATGACCCTCTTCACCTCCTCCTGTCTTGCAATGAATAACATTCCAGCTCTTTTATCATATCTGTAACTGTAACTCCCGTAATTTCCAGACAGAAATCAAGTAGGCCTTTCTTGTATCCTCTCCAATTCCTGTATTTGATACTCAAAATGTGGGTCCCATACTACACTACCATATTCAAGCAATGTCTGACCAAAGTTTCGTAACCCAATTCCTTTACTTCTCTCGTACATCCTCGCATCATTCTCTCCAACAAGTGCAGAATTTTGAAACCGTTTCCTAGTACTTGACCAATGTGTCCTGCCCAGTTAAGCTTGTTATCAAATGTAATTCCAAGATATTTACATTTCAATTCTTCAACAAGCAATTCATGTCCCACCTTATAATCAACCATTAAGTTTTTTATTTGCGTATCTAATAAAGTGACTCTTCTTTGCACTTATATTCATCCCATGGTTAGGAACCCAACTAGATATCCTGTCCAGATCACCCTGCAGCTGTTTACAGTCCTCCTACGTTTTGACCCTTTTATAAAGCAACTTATCATCATCAAACAATGTAATTTCTGATAGTAAACAATCAACACAATTATTCATTAGAATAATGAATAGCAATGGTCCCAGTACACTACCCTGTGGCACTCCCATTTTTACTTCCTCTTCTTTTGATACTTCATTCATACCCTAACTTTCTGTTTTCTACATTTTAAAAAATTTTCTACTCAGTAAATCACTTTCTCATCCACTCCCAATAGTTTTTACCTTATTAATACCATTTTATGGCTTACTTTGTCAACAGCCTTTGAAAGATCTAGTGCTACACCGTCAATTTGACCTCCCTTGTCTATTTCATCTGAAATATATTGCATATATCCCACCAACTGAGATTTGCATGAATATCCTTGCTTAAAGCCATTTGCCTACTTGATAACCACTTACGCACCTCACATATATTTCTGATGTGGTTGCGTATCAATTTCTCCATTAATGTACATACCACTGATGTCAAACTTATCGGCCTATAATTTTCGACTCTATTTCTAATCCCTCCTTTATGTACCGGCACTACTATCTCACTTTTCCAGTCCTGTGGTATACAGCAAGTATCCAGACTCAATTTAAATAATATTTCAAGGTAAGGTACTTTCTTAAAATATTTATATGACTCTCAATGTTTCTCTGGTTTTACCCAATATGTATCAAAGATAATTTTACAGACCATTAGTTCAAGCATTCTATCGTTAGCAGGGCAGAGAATAAAATTGTTTCATCTTCATATAAACGTTTAGGGAACCTAAGAACACCAAAAACTTTTTTTATTTTTTTGTTTTTGTTTTGAAGAGATTTTATGTGGATCCAAATCAGCTGTTCAGGTCTATTTCACCGCACTTCTGGAGAAAGCAATGGAAGCCCCTCTCCACATCAGGTGGATAATTCTTGCATATAAATTCCTAACGAAACAAATTCAAATTCAGAACACGCAAACTTATCGAAAAGTTTGAGGATCTGAGTGAGCCATGCGCACATGTTCAATATTGGATGCACAAAAAGTCACTTATATACCTTCCAGCAAAAGAAGCAATACCATAAATATGTGTATGAAACTAGTAAACTACCTTGCTTTGAAGAAAAACTACGAGACAATTGTTTTGAACCTTACAGTCCGTTTTGACGCGCCTTTTCGTGAAATGCGACTATTAGTGACGCAGTATCTGGGACAGTGACCTCAGGCTAATAAATCTATACTGACGGGGCTAAGTCAGGCAGGACAGTTCTCTGTGCCTATACTATCCCGAAGCAGTGTTGCAAGCACTTCTTAAACTTCGAGAGGAAGCTTCGAATTATACAGCTGAAACATTGGCCATCGCTAAAGCTCTGGGATACGGTTTACTGATCCTCCAAAATTACCATTTTGATATTAACAGATTCCTGCAATAGTTCTTAGTTTTTAAAAAACAACAATTGAAATGATTTTTCGATGATGAAAGTCACGCAAACCTGCAATAAATTCATCAGCCTAAACAAAGAAGTTGTATTCATATGACATACCAGGAAATTAAGTAAGCAGATTCCCTAGCAAAGAGTGTTGCAAGATTGGTTGAGGAAGAGACAAAGGTACCAGGTTTAGATAGTACAAACTTCGATAAAAAAGACAGAAAATTTGGAATCTAAAATAATCGGAGACATCACAACTTAGGATCACAACTACTCTTGTATCCACTACCAGGTTACAACATCCCAATGGCATAAAAAGGGCTCTCAATCAAGAGGACTAATAACTACAATAGCCAGGTTAAAGTTTGACCATGGTTTCTTCCCTTCGCATCTGTACATTATCAAAGCAAAAGAAACGACACAGTGTGACTGTGAAGTAGATGCTGTATGTGACGTTAACCACTTGTTTTTCGGATGCAAGAGGTGCTGGAACAATATCACAAATTTTGTAAAAACCTTTTCACAAGAGGGAATTCAACCACCAGTTAACATGACACATTTATGTATATTGCCTAATAACCTTAAAGTTTAAAGGAGTAAAATTCCACAATAATTTAATAACTTGGTAGCTGCTTGGAAGACGATGAGAAAATATACAAACACTTAAAGACTGCACGCTCCATCTGGCCAAGTAGAAAGACGACTCTCATCAGGGAACATGTTTTACTTAGTGTGGCTGTGTGACTGAAATGTTAAATGCGAATAAATAAACAAAAAATTCTTCTTCACTTGCAGAAGCACTTCCTGCAGTATCGATCCTTGGCGACTGTTTTGAGGCTTCTGGGTGCCAGTTTAAGAAAGTATAGCACCACTTTTTACCAAAGATTATTGTCTTTAAATATATTAGACCATTTGCTCTCCTAGAGAAATTCTCGCGCATTTGAGTGTTCTCGTCTTCTCGCCTCAGAAAGAACTTACGAGTGTATTAAAAGCTTCACCTGAAATGAAGACAATTTTAGTATTTTTAGAGATAGTTAAGCTAGTTCATAACATAGCTAAGACGCCAGTGTGTGCTCACCCACAGTAAGCGGGAGCTTGATTTCTTCGTCCTCGCTCGTTACCATAATCGTCCATGGGACATTTTAGTATATTTAGTAACTGTAACGTTGAACTTGGAATTCCACATTGTCGTTATGCTGCTTCGAATTACATGTCTTTTCTTTATTTCTGCAGCGCTTTTAGTAACCTCTCTTCACAATGCAATTTCTTTTTCCCAGACCCCATATTTTGCTTACTTTCAGTTGCTTAGGGAAAAAGAAATAGAAATGGAATTTTGTTGAATTTATTACTAGTTCCTAGTGACCCAGTTACTGGCACGACGTTCCAGTTACCTGCATATTATTTTCTTCTTACTGCGGCTGAGCTATGCACTGGTTACATATGTGTTTGGAAGATGTTGTTTTCTCGCGCTTATTTATGCAATGCTGTCGTTAAAATGTAAGCTGAATTTCATTCTGGAAATGCACCACAGGAAAACGCCGGTATCTGGCACGAGGATGTCAACAACTGGAATTGTAACAGTTTTAGTGGACAATTATTGTCAATTACCAAAGTGTTTTCTTTTTGAGGTTACAAATTCTTAAGTCAGAGCAGTAAATACGCCATAAGTTATTCGACTGCAAGATGTAACTTACGTTTCATTGATCAATTTGATGGGATTTTGGAAAATGTAAAGGCCATAATCGGTGGAGTATAATGGGATATGTTTAATTTTGGACAAAGTTGAGAAATTAAGAGATAAAGCGTTCAAAAATAAGTTTCCTTTTTTTGTCGAAGAATTCTGGTCGGAGTTTGATGGAGTTAAGATCATAGTACAGCCAGCTCATAATCCCAGTAGCAAAACAGGGTTCGTTTCAGCTTGATGTGACATTGGGAACATGAAAATTAAGATAAAAGCTTCCGCAAATTAGTAGTCACTTAAAGGAAAGTTACTTCTTCCAGTCGAAATGTTTACCGAATTTCGTACCAACAGCATCGTATTTTTCGGAAATAAAATTAAGTTTTTGGGAAATGAAACCTGTAGTCATCGCTGATAAGTTCCGTGGTTTGGATTTAACATTAAACTGTAGGTCTCTGTTACCTGGTAGAGTTATTAGGTTGCTTATATTGTTGCGACAAAGGAACATCAGCAGCTCGTAGGAAACTCTGCCACTAGCTCATCAAGACTAGACGAAATTACTATATTTGATTACCAGTTGAAAGATAACGCCAATGCAACTGTTTAATTAAATAATAATTTGACAGTTGCATTGGCGTTATCTTTCAACTGGTTATTAATTAAGCAACTGCGGAAACATGGCCTGCAACAACATTGTATTTACTACATCTGAGTTACAGTTAAACAAGAAAGCAGAATCGGAGGGATATGTAAGGTCATTATTAGGAAAGAACTGATTTATCATTGTATTCCGTTGACATCTATATATGGCAAGAGATGGTGCTATTTTTAAATGTGAATTCAAATTATCTTTATCAGTAGTTTAACTTATACCTGACGCACGATCTCATTGGATTTCTCACTTCATGTGATAATTTGGATATGTGAAAACTGCGACCAGTGAAATTTGCGGCCAACCTAAAATCTGCGGCCAATACCTCTTCTCTTTGTGTCATGCCGCGCCGTCCTAATCACTCTAAACGCCCCTTTAGACGACCCGACCTGGTCTCACTAAATCGTGGCCTGGAAGTTATTACGTGAACAAATCATTTTACATTACACGCCCGGAACAGCCAAGTTAATTTCTTTTTTTTTTTTTTTAATAGACACGCAAATGTTTCACAGGTTTCTTAGACTTAGACTTTTTTTTCGCACTCGTTACTGAAAGCTGAATTTTTTGCTGATCTGCAACACTGTTCGGAAAATCCAGTGCGGTACTAACTAGATCGGAGTGGCCGAGGTCGTCTAGAGGCGGCCATACACGATCGCTCCATCCGTCCAAATGGAGCGATGTCACTCCATTATCGTGTCGTATGTGCGGAAATTTGATGTGGATGACGTTAACCCACAACTGCTGATGGTAGAATCTTTTTTCCTACACTAGTTTCTTATCTGCTTAACGTCTCTCTAACAGCGAGGTCTTTAGAGACGGGAAAGGATGGGGGGGGGGGGGGGCAAGGAATGGGAAGGAATTCGGCCATGGCCTTTTGAAGGAAGCATCCCGGAATTTGCCTGCAGTGATTTGGGAAACCATGGGAAACCCAAATCTGGATGCCCGGACAGGGATTCGAACCACCGTCCTCCCGAATGCGAAGCCTCCTGCACTAGTAATGTGAGGCAAAGGGAGATTTTGCATAAAATCTATTACGATTCTGTAAGTATCTGCCTCGTTATTACAATTCTTTTCTACGTCTTTTAAGCAAGAATAAAACTTGTATTTTAATAACAGTTATAAAGTATAAAACATCTGTACTGTCAACCTGCTATTTAGAAACATTGGCTACAAACGCAGCAATCCGCTCAGAGCGCCGGTGGGCGGCTTTTAACAATACAACCAGTTTGATCCTATTCTATAATAAACATGCCGCTACAGCATTGTTGAGAATTCTGGCCGCAGATTTCACTGGCCGCAGTTTTCGCGACACCGATAATTTAGAATGTAATAATGCATTGTTTTAAATCACATTGTCGATTACAAAATTCTAAAGTCACAAAAATGAGAGAGAGTATTTGTAATCTGCCGATCAGTAATTCAATACTCACATTGTATTACTCGTAAGTTGAACTGCGTCTAGTTATTATTTTTTGCACGTAACAGATTTATTTCTAACTTTAGTGATTCTATTTCAAATTTTACCCAACAGTATCAACAATAATCTAAAATGACTTTCAAATTAACGAAATATCTTTGCCGCGTATCTACTTTTTAATAGAACCATTCGGTATTAATCCCGTGGAACCATTAGTTACGTAATAATAACACTTATCGCAAGCAATAAGCAGTAGAAATTGAATCAGGGAAGCTATTAGGAATCGTTAAGCGTTAGCTCCACAGGGCCTCAAAGCCAATGTGCCCAGTCATCAGCCCGGCTCAACCAGCGTGTCGGCCCTAATCCTGCCACTCACCTTGATTGGTTACCTTCAGACCATAAACGGGCAGCTTCTCGACTACTGTGGAATCAGACTGGTGTCCAACAGATTTATCTGCACCTTTTATTACCGTTCTTTGACTTCAGCTCTTTAAGATTGACATATCATGTAAATTACGTGGGAAATAACCAACAAAGTAGAATCGTTTATAATCAAACAAGATGAATAACCACATATATATATATATTACAAGTCTCATATGATATAGATATTTTGCTACTTCGTACGAGCACTATGCATAATAGATACCAAAAACTAAATTTCTGTTTTAATTGTCGTTCCAATTTCATTTTTCTATGATAAGAAATGGAAATATAGAATTTCTGCTCCTATACTGAAAAGAGCACCGCCAAGGTACATGGTTATCAATAAACCTACATACAATTGAAAAATGACATTATTATGGCAACTCAGAAAGTGAAAAAATAGGTTGAAAAATTGCGTTACATGCATATTACTCTATCTAACATTGACGAGCGCTAGGTGATGAATCTTTTAATGTAAAGAGGGTTTGAATAATTCTTAAATACTATATTAAAATTCAATTTTGATCTATCACACTATTTATATTCTGCTACCAGGGCTATGTGGCATTGTGTGGTGTATAAGCTGCCACCTCTTCGGCGTGTTATGGATGCCTGTCCCAGTTGGTCATCACGAACACAGCAAGCCGAAACAGCTCTTACTTTTGATTACCAGTAACTAATATCGTACCAGTAATATGTACACGATATTAATGATTCGATTTAACCACTTCAATAAATCAAAACAGACTATTTGATTATCACTGATAATTAATTTAATACTTCTGAAACCGAACTCCAACATATAATTACTATTAAATACAAAGTTCACCAACATAAAATCTTGCGGTGCCCATGTGCGAGCTTTCCCGCACGTAACGTCGCAACAACTCTCTCGCGCAGATAAAGACTGTGTTATTCTAGCACTTAACTTTAAGGTACTACTACTGCTACCCAGTCAACTAACAAACTACCATCTGTGAAACTCTTTACAGTTAATATTAATTATAAGCAAAACATTATTAACAGATATTAGAAAAACTATAGACCCTAAATAATACTTACGGTACAAAAAGTTAGACATAAATGTCACAGGTGACAACAAAGATTTTGAGCTGCCATTGGGAGGAAGTATCTGCATTCAGACCTTTTTTTAAACATCTATTAACTCAAAAATTGGTATACACCATTAGTATCACTCTCGTGATAACTGGGTGTGGGTGGGGGGAGGTTTACCGAGAATATCTGACTGTACACAAGGAGGCTGCTACAACGGGTTTGCTTAGGTGCTTTAGTTCTTCTAAGAGAAGAATTTTTTGTTTTTTTGTTGTTGTTGTTTTTTTTTTTTGCCTTGTCCAGGTCATTAGATGTTGGAAAGGAATGGATGCACCGAAATTGAAGGAATTCGGCCATGGCCTTTTGCAATAATTATACGGGCACTCACCTGCAGTGATATAGTGAAACCATGGATAACCGAAAAATGGATTCGAATGCGCATCCTCCCGAATGCGAGGCTCTCTCTACCGTCCCGCTCGATCCGATGGAAATGGCGTGTACGATTTGCTGCGTCTTCACGGAACTCCTCGTGAGCTTAGAAAAAATATAGCTACCTAACTTTCAATAGAAACTGCGTGAATCTTTATTATTTTAAGGAGGAAAAATAATAACATAAAAAATAAAATATCATCAAATGTGCCAAACTAATTTTAGCGTCAATTAATAGTTAGTTTAACTAGTCCTCATTTAATGCCTTCACTTTGTAATGGTGGCAGAGCTCGACCCTATGTTGTAAGTTATCCTACGTAAAAATGGACGTATCTCAGTTTAAATGCTTATTTTTCCTAATTGATGATTTAAAAAAATTATCCAATGGCAAAGGACTTTTGAAATGAGATACATTTTAAATGCGGAACAAATATAACGATTTGCTGATTCATAGTTAAGCTCTCGGCTGCTTTAAACAGAGAAAACTACAGAATGCGATGCAGTAACATAATTTCTGATCTAAAAAATGCTACTGTTATTGTGAGATGGAGAAATGAACATTTCGAAGGATTTTTTCCTGGCTAGGAATATTCTAATTCAACTGCAGGAATATTACAACCAAACCAGTAAACATTAGAATACGCTTTTAATAAGTATAAGTAAATAAATTAGTTATTTTATACATTAATATCGTCTGCGTAAGGTTTCTCAAGGTTTCCGAAGATTTTTATTTGTTATGTAACATTTCAGTTCCATCCGGCTGGTGGCAGCACCTGTCCTTGGTGTATGTTTAACCGGTTTAAGCGGAGCCACCTGTCTGTTAAGCGTGCAAGGTTCATTCTGTGTTTCAGCCTTTTATGAAATACGCTGTTTCCGAAGAGTAGATTGGATTTTTCTCTATCATTTGCCAGGATTAAAAATCAAATAAAAACTTCATTTTGGATGGGCAGTATTCGAGAGCGGTATCCGAACTCAACGCCTCCACGTGGGAAAGCTACAACACGTTAGCTTGAATGAAGGTACATTCATCTCTATTGTAATTTTGTATTTCAAATTTATATTCTATGTTACTTACATTTCGGGAGTTTTTGCCTCTCATAAAAATTACTGAAATATACCAGAAGGTCCTACGTGTTTAAAATTTCGTTCTATTTCTACGAAGCATAACAACCAATTCATGGTTCAAGAACTCCACTATTTCTTTTAAGTGCATGTTGTTATAGGCCATTTTTTCCGCAGTTGCTTAATTATTTAACTCTTAATGAACAAAGCCAATGCTAGTGTTTATTACTGTTTTTATTGCCGTATACGTTTCACCTCACATCGAGTTTAACTAGTGTTTTGCTAAGTGCACATTTCTGCTTTTTTCACAAAGCGCGTTCCAACTACAGCCATGTGACGAAATATTGCAACTGTAGTTACAAGTATTTCATGGAACAGATATGAAGACTGTTCTATAAACCAAATTCTATTCAGGTTAATAAACACAAGCTAAACATACAAACTATTATAAACATAAAACCTACTAAACCCGCACACTGAGGCTCTACAAATAAACTGGAGACAAATAGTAAAAATCATTATCGATCATTTTCAAACTGATGCTGTCAGCACAACCGTGACTGCAACAAATAAGATGGCCATCAAAGAAAAATTTCTTGAGAAAAGGCACACTCTAATATATGGAGCTGGGGATATATTCCGACACATGGCTCTAATTGATACACGCTTTGTACGAAAAATCATAGGTTCGCAGCTACCAACCGTTATCACTAACACAAAACATTCATCGGTGACAGTGACTCTATGAGAGATGAAAAGAGTACGGCAATAAACAAATAAAGTTGCCCATGCTCCCAAAGGCGGTTATACTCCCCGAAAGTCAGTTTTTACCCCCTTAAAATCGACTTTCGCTTCATTTGTAGACTTTTTTTTTAGCTTTATCATTCTACAAGAATTTCAAATCCTCATGTGAGATTTCCGTTGACCCCCCCCCCTTTTCCCGTTAGTGAGGTTTCGTGAGATTTCGCCGGACTCCCCCCCCCCCTATTTCACATCACGTAATGAATGGACGCCCCCTAATGATAAGTGTTTGGCGTAAGGTAATATATTTACATGTGATCTCACAGGGAACAATATAGTATATGAATAAAAAGGATACTTCATAGACTACACCCCATTAGAATTGGGTGGCATTCTTACATTTGGTGACGGCAGAGAGGATGTGGAGGCTGGCCCAACTCCAAGTCCTGGGCCGAGTCGAGAAGACCCCCTACTCCCTGACTGACTAACTGAATCTCCGAATGAACAACTAACTCCATGACGACTTGGACGGCATATATACCCGTCGGGTACCTCTGAGCAGGACCCCCCCCTTTGGTAACGAGCTGCAGGTTCTACCTAAGAAAGTGGTCTCGGCTGCCGACTTAACCTATATTGGTTTCGCGTGCGCCCTCCATCTGATTAGGCGGAGATGACCTTATAATGTACGGTTACTCGCTCAGACCCATACTTAGTATTAACTCTAATCAAAGGTCATGGCTTGGCCGTAACAGTATAAAGATAAGAATGAAGACAGATAACAAAAAGACTTGCATAGCGTTAGTACACGGCTGAATCCTGGTAGAAGTCTCCATAAACCATGAATCAATTGATTTTTATAAACTTTAATACGGCAGCGAACGAATAAGTCACGCATGGATAAAAGTTGTTAGTTATTTTGTGGTGTATGCAAAGCAGTGAAATAAAAACAGTGTTCAGCTTAACTTGCAGAGTTATAGATCTGAAAGTGATCGGCGAATATTTAGAAATAAGAGAAAAAAAAATGACGAGGCAAGGAAGCATAATCATTTTCTTTCAGATAATATAAGAGCAATGTAGGAGCAATTTTGGATTTTTCAATCGGAAGCAATCATTACAGGCCATCTATGTCAAAAGATGACGTAGGGTGGTCGGAGTGATTTCTCGATGTCCTGTGGGATTTTAAGCTTTCTCGGTCGATAAATTCTTCCAATTCCATTTCCCAATCCCTCAAGGAAAAAAATGAGTATGGAAAAGATTCGGTCATGGCCCTTATTTTATTTTCTCAGTCACTAATCGATATGAATATTGCTGATAGCAAAATGCGTTTGTTGTGAAAGATCTGTCATGAGGTCTCCAATTAGCTTCTGACGAGATTAACGTCTACGGTATTCCAGATCTTCGTAACCAAACTTTTTCAACATCACACATTTTATCTCCAGCAACAAGTAACCATCACGGCTCTTCTTTGAACCTTCTATAATCCTTTTTGATGGTGGCTCCACACAAATGAGCAATACAAGTAATTTGTATACAATCGATTTAACTATCGGCGTACACTGTATTAAATTACAACCTAAGAATTTTTAGCGGTTAGCTCCAACTTCCAGTCTTCGCACAACGTTATATCAGCTTATTAAAAAGCTCAGTATTCCTGGATTTTTACTTTGCAATAAATAATAGCATCATCGGCAAATAGTCTTATTTTACCCTAAAATAGTTTGCAAAAATCACTAGTTTATTTGAGAAATAATAAAGGACCTCTCGCGCTTTTGTTGGGAACCGCGGACCTCTCTTGAGTCGTTGATGAACAACACACTGTGTTTTACCCTTCAAGATTTAGGCAACCCAGCTAGATATTTGTCTACAAATTCCATATCAGATTCCTGAACAGGAAACCAATGGGATTATGTCTGAAATTCCCGGCAGTGAGAAGATTGCAGCTGGCGAAGACAGAGTGTTCAACATATGATTTGATGGGTTACAAACTTTCAACTGTAATAGGTGGGATACATGCAGATGTTGATACTGATTATCGCTTCTTGTGATTTTCATTCCATTATGAATTTTTTACTGTACATTGGTCTGCTACGGTCTAACACTGCAATGGCCAACAGCTGTACGAATCCGGACGGCACGCTGCTTTATTTTTCTTTCTTTCTTTCTTTTATTTTTTTATTTTATTTTTTTTTATCATAATTACTTCCCAGGAACTTTAGTGTGGACCATTCAATCTAGTTAATTAAGCAACAATTCATCATTCACCATGTCATCTGTAGTTTATTCGTTACAAATGTTTCAACATGCTTCATCGGAAGCTAATATAGCCTTTATATCTCCAGCCCATTACGGTATTATTTGTTAAGAAATAAATTGAAACGGATTTACAGCATCCCGCATGTTAAATATAGTTCCGAACAAATTGATATTTAATATAAACTATCAGAAGTAGCTATTTGAAAACTTAGTGAAGGACTGGAAAAATTCCTTCGACGAGCGTCATACTGACTGTTTAACCATTCAGGATTCAAAATAGAATAAAAGTCTGGTCTGTAATTTCTCTCGCCCAGACAGGATACGCAGAAGCATATTATGAATATTTGCTCATACATCACTGATTCGAGTGTTCTACGTCCATCTTGATTCATTATTGACACTGGGATGAATCTCAAGTTAAAATATGTTTAAATTATAGAATTATATCCAGTGTATGGACCAAATTTGCCGTATGTAACACACACATAAGCAAAATTTCACAGGTCACAACCTGCAATATCTGAGAGTGGTTTGAATTATAGCTTAAGATGTTGATGGAACAACGGAGCACGGTTCGGTTGCTCCTGAAATTTGTCTGTCAGAATTTGCAATGGAAGTTGTTTTTGCTGGAAAGACAGGTCCTTCGGCGGAAACAAATCCGGTGCTGCCACAAAAGAGCTCTTTGATTTTCTGTGAGTCGATGTTAGGCATGTTCAATAATGCGATTGCTGCTACCACATCAAGACATATTTCGTAAAACCTCTTAGCTATATTAGCATTGTGTTTGGACCAGGTATTTGTACGGCATGAGATGAGACTGACGTGAGTACGAAGGAGAAGGACGCAGGAAATAGCACACTGTATGCAGCAGTTTGCTCTCTCTCTCTTAAGGCTCTACCCTTCGTCGAAGCTAATGTCATCAGAAGCGGAAAAGGATGATTTGAATCAAACGACACTCTCAATTAATTAACATGGATTATTTTCTGCACGATTTACGTTGTCTACTATAAATTGTCATAAGATAATAATGATATTAATAATAATTCAATGTGCTTGTACCGGTACATGTACCTGTACAACAGAAATGTGAGACTTTAATACAGTAAATTATTCCCAAACACTCTGTGAATATGTATTAATATTTTTTCTCCGTGACTTCCTTTCTATAAAAAATCTCCTGTAATAAAGATATTAAGTTATTTGGTTTACTTTTCCCTTTTTCGTGATTTCTTTGGTACCTCTTAAGATATATGACATACAAGGAAAATAAAAAAAACTGGTAATTTTCTTTCTAAAAAATTATAAAATTCACATTGAGCACTCGATTTCAGGCACAAGGGTGTGGGAAGATTCTCTTTTTTAGGTAAGGATGTCAGGGATTGGAATGAGTTACCAAGATAAATGATGAATAATTTACCGAAAACTTTGAAAGAATTTAAAGTTAAAGTTTGTAGAGGGCAAATGTAGGTGGGTGCAGGATAGAGGGAAGATGGGTGTGTAGGGAAATTGCCACCGGAGCCTGTGCTCCATTACAATTAAATTAAATTAAATTAAATACTACTGTAGGGTTCGATAGTAACGAAACTACTGCAAATGATTATCTTTGTATTTCTTTATTAGCTTCTTTTTAAATAAATATTTTTGCTGGTAATCGAACCTTAGACTTTTGGCTTTGCAGCCGAACACATTTCCGTTTACCGTAAGAGACAATGCTTGGTAACGAAGATGTATTGTTAAAAGTAGTAATGTTAGCAAAAAATTCAATTCGATAAATAGTATTTTTCTCACATTATTCGACATATTTAAGCATATGGCTTCATTGGAGATATTTTTTAGTGTTGGTTATGATCTTAATAAAAACATGTCCAATACTCTTATTGTATTGACTTCTCGGTAATTTTTGCAGTGATTTCAATGCAAGATATGGACATTTTTCATAGCAAACGATAGTGTACAAGAGTTGTAGGTGATTATTTTGAATAAAGTATGATAATACCCTTTGAAAATAGAAAAAATCTGATATTATCGATTGAAAACAGAAACCAACAGCATATAAAATCGGATTATGTTGATGTTACGCATCAAACTGGAGTTGTGGTCCCCAGGTAAGGTCCTCTCCTTAGAATGGGCCAGTAAGCTGCCCGAGGGTGGTGATGGATCGGCGGAAGGTGTTTGACCCCATTAGCTAATAGAAGGCGGGCAGCAAGGAGGGCGCTTGCCGGAGAGCTGAGGTCGGCACACACCTGTGTGAGTTCACCTTGATTAGCTGCTGTCAGCACAGCTAGAGAGAGACGGAGCCCTGATGGATGGGCCACCGCAACAGCGCCTCTTCTTTTCTCATCACGCCACTGTTTCTTGCGTCGGTCATCTCACACACGGTTCTTCTCTCTTGTACCGTCACTGCAGAGATTACCTTCCATTATTCTTCATCTTATTTTCTTACTTTCTAAGCGTTTTTCCGTGCCTTTCCTAAGAAATTCGTTTATTTTTACCTTTAATTTATTAGTAGGTTGGGAATACACTCGTACAAACAGTCTCAGTGTATTACTTGTTCTATTAGTGGGAGGGGAAATTTTCCATGTCTGATAAATTCACTGGTAAGTGTTGTGCAGTCTCTCCAGTACCAAGCTGCGTCTTGGAAGGGAACCAAGTAAATCCCAGTAGTATCCTGTAATATTTCGTATTATGGAGTGAATTTGGTTTGCTGCTAGCTGTAGAGAGACGGAGGCTATATCATACCACTCTGATTTCGCTGAAAAGGCGTCAGAACTTCCTTGGGGTGCAAAGAAGGTGCCCCCCAAAGATCGTTTTAAGAGTATTCTTAATTCTAGTGATCGAGCGCATCCTGAGGAACGCTTTATGCGGCCAATCCTGCTACCACCGGACGTTTTTCTTCAGAGTTACAATTTTGAACACTCCGGACACGGAAAGTAAAGTAAGTAGTAAGTACTTCCTTGAGAGTGCTCTTGTACTCAGCGTCATTCATCGCCCGGTGATCGTATAGTAATATACGATGTAGAAGTGCGCTACCAATAACATCACTTTCATTAAACCGTTTCGGCCAGAATCATCTAAACTCCTTATATCAGGGATATCAGCTAATATACTGCGTGGAATAGGAGTTACGTTCTGTGTTTGTAAAACTGTCGGTCCATAAAGAATCGCAATAAAACTGAACTTTGTTGTGACTTCTGTTTCTTTACATAAAACCTTTCTAAACGGTATCAGGAAAATAACACACAAGCCACGAAGAATTTACGTAGCATTTCTATCAAAATATACGATTTATAATAGACTATAGTTGCTTTTATCAGCTATTTGTCTACGCAGTCTGGTAATACTGCTCTATCAACAATTACCTGGTGTCAAGACAGAAGATCGTCACCCTGACAAGAAGAAATATCAAGAAGAAGGTACTATCGGACAAGTTAGTGATATCACGGCCAATAAACAATCAATCAATATCCACTCGACCACCCAAACGAACTCTGGTGTCATCTGCGGGACTCAAACCTTGCACCACACGCACCACAGAGTTCCACTACGGTCTTTCTCTCCGTTTTGGGATGAAAGAAGTAAACTCTTAATGCTATGTTAATTCCTATGTCTGTTACATCTAACATACGAGTGAGCAATAACGCTAGTGAAAATTATAAGGAAGTTAATATATTTTATAAATCATTGGGAGATAATACGGGCGTCTAAAATATTCCTAGCATTGCAAGAATTCAAACGATAATTGTTGATATCCTCAGGCTAACAGAATGATTTGGTATTTTGACATGCATTACGCATTTTTTACTAACTTATTGCCACTAACCATGCACTCTGCCTGCAAATAACTCCATAAAAGGTTATTCAAATATATATTACTATTTCTTCATATTTATGAAGAAAACACACTTCTAAGAAATAAAATTGAAGTTACATCATTAGCTTGTCATGAAATAAATTGCTACATTTTTGTCCCGAAACATTACCTGCATAGATTGCTTTACTGATAAATCAACTCGGATTGAATAACACGTTTACAGAAAGATAAAAATGATACTGAATTAGACGCATGAAGTGACAAATTGACAAAGTGTAGGAAAGTAAAATTCAACTGAAAAAACGAAGATGTTAAAGGAAACAAGTACCAGTAGCAGACTGTATAGGAAAGTTTTTTTATTTTTTATTTTAATTTATTTGGCCTGCGGTCCTGACGACCATGTGGCCAGCATCAAATGTAAACAGTTGTTCTACATACTTATCTATGATATATGCTTATATGTTATTTTCTGTATATCTTATTACATTACAGTTGTTCTACATACTTATCTATGATATATGCTTAAATGTTATTTTCTGAACATCTTATTATATTACAGGTCTCTTTAAGTTGCATTTAACTTTTGGAATTGATACATGTCAACTAGTTTTATCATACTCAATAAACTTTGTTTCCACAGTTTTGTTCTTGGTAACTGGTATTCTTAGATAATTTAACGTACAATCTTGAACAGGAGGGAAATTTGTAAAGTGCACATAGTTAAATATGGAATCCTCCTCAACTACAATTTTTGTTTTTAATGAAATAATTAAAATAAAATAAAATATTTGTTTTAGCGTGAAACTGTTGTAAAAGGGTGTCTTAGTTAATAACTATTTTTACATATCCAAGGGATTCTTAATTAAATTAACATATGAGTTTACAAAAGAATTGCTTTTTAAAATGAACACAATTAAAATTATTTTCCTCCTATCTTACAGCTTATCTTTAGAACAGTTATTTCTTTGGACGATTTGAAGTTGATAATCTTAGTGAATAACTATTACATTCCTAATTTTCCCTATTAATACTTCTTATTTTGCACTAACCTTCATTAGTTGATGCTTTGTGATATATTTTAACAATTAAAAGCTAATATTGGCTTCACTTAAGTAACGGGTTATTGCCCCATAAATATCCTGTCGCTCAGTCCTCAGCAAAACAGTTACCGAAGTAGGCAGAGGTATATTAAGCTTAACAAGATTTTTGTATAGTTTGTTTTGATGTACCCAACAGCGGACGCATGCGAGGATGATGTGGTTAATGTCGGCGACCTCTTCTTGTTCTTCCGGGCAGAATGGGGAATGTAAAATTCCGATTTTGTATAGATGGCTAGGGTAGCACCCGTGTCCCAATCTCATACGTATGATTGACGTTTTGTGTCTTTTTCCCAATTTGGAGGATACGAACCAGGCTTTGGATGGGATGTGTGGTTGTATTTGAGAGTAGTATCTTCCTCTGTAGGATTGTGTGATAGCCCATGATTCTAACCAGGCGCGAAGGGACTCTTTCTTGATTATTGATGTGAAATCTGTATGAGGAAGCTGGATGTGTTGTGTCTCCCGGTCTACTGTACTTTCCTTAGCTAACTGGTCGACCGTTTCATTGTGTTGAATGCGTGCGTGTCCCTTTATCCATAGTAGGTGGATCTCTTTCTTTTCTGTGGAGGCTAAATACATCAAGTTTAGTATTTTTGTTAATACCATGTTCAGGCCGATCTGCCGTTTGGGGTTTTCCAGTTTTTGAGCCACACTTTTGGAGTCCGATAGGATAAGAATTTTATCATAACGTTCAGTACCGTGTTTTATGGCCTCTCTAATTGCTATTGCCTCAGCTGTATATGTAGTTGTTTCACATGGGAGGCGAACCTTCTTTGACTCATGTGAGGATGGGCAGAAATAGGCACAGCCGACTCCATCTGAGGTTTTGGAACGATCCGTATAGATTTGTATAAAATCCGGACCAAGTTAGACTTATAAAACTGTCCGTCATTGAACTTGCAGAGTCACTTCTTATAATCCAATCTGGTAAGTAATATATATTTGGTTTGAATGTGAGGAGATTATAAGGAAATGAAAAGATAGGTAATAGGTCATTTTGAATTATTAACGGTATCAGATGATTAATTTTGGTAAGACTTTGCATTAACATGGGCTTTCTGAGACTGGTGAGAATACCTCTTCTGTCCAATGTTTTGTGTATTCGATGACCTTCTGAATCACAGGATGATTTTTTATGGACGCACGTCTCATTAAATATAGATTGGATAGGAGCTGGCGGCGTATGTCTAGAGGCATTTCCCTAGCTTCTACTAGCAAGGCATTTGTTGGGGTGGATTTCATAGCACCCAAGCATAATCTGATAGCTCTATGTTGTATTGTGTCCAATTTACTTAAGGTATACTTAGGAGCATTTCCAAAAAAGGAGCTTCCATAATCTAAGATGGGTCGAATTATTGCTCTATATAAGTTGAGGAGGATGGCTGGATCGGCTCCCCACCAGAAGCGTGTAACGGATCTTAGAACATTAAAGTGGCGTTCCGTTTTGGCTATAATGTGGTCTATATGGCCCTTCCAAGTGAGTTTACTGTCCATATATAAACCTAGATGTCTGACCGATGCTCGAACCGGGAAGATATATGGGCCCAAGTGTATCTCTGTCTCTCGGAATATGTTTTGTTTACGGGAGAAGATCACAACTGATGATTTCGATGGTGATACAGATAATCCTAGTTGTAGTAACCACTCGTGCAGTTTCTTTGCTGCTTCATTCAATCTCCAGAAATTAATCCCCTGGGAGGGAGACCAAGTATATATGCACACGTCATCTGCGAATTGCAGCACCCTTATTGATGGGTTAAATAAGTTTTCTAAATCAGCTGTAAAGATGGTGAACAGGATGGGGCTAAGGATTGCCCCTTGTGGTAATCCTTCTGAGACGACTCGTGGTCCATAAAGAGAGTTGTCTTGCTGACGAACGTAGACAGTTCTGCAATGGAGAAGATTGTAAATTCCACGTATGTATCTTTCCGGGAGACGTAGTTTCCTGAGCTTCTCGATAAGAATTGGGATAGGGACGTTATCGTATGCTCCCGTTATATCAAGGAATAAGGCTGTCAAGTATCCTTTGTTGATGTAGGACTGTTCTATGTCTAGGGTAAGGATACTAATGATTATCATTTGTGCTCCTACCCTTTCGAAATCCATACTGTGTCTTTGGCAGCATACAATGGTGTTCTAGCCACCATTCCAGTCTCGTTTTTATAATCCGTTCGAAAGTTTTAGCTATACATGAAGAAAGAGCTATTGGGCGGTATGAGTTGGCATTATTTCTATCTTTTCCAAGGCTTCAACACAGGAATGATGATTTGAGTTGTCCAGTACTTCGGAATCTCGCTTTTGTCCCAGATGTTCGTAAACAGCTTTAGTAGGATAACTTTGGCACAGTGGGGGAGATGGTGAAGCATCGAATAATGAATATTGTCTATGCCAGGAGCTGTGTTAGATTCGGTTTTCAGGGCCAATTCCAGTTCATTGAACGTGAACGCATCATCCAAAATGTTTTGTCCATGATCTTCCTTGACGTGATTAGGAAGGATTAGTGGTCCAAGTGATGCCGACGTTGGAGCTATTTTATGTGCAAATTCTTCTACCCAATTTGTTGGCGATTTAATTCCCGCCGGTTGTTTCCTAAGTCCGTTAATCATGTGCCATACTGTGGTCATGGACGTATTGCTGTTTAAGTTGTTACAGAATTCTCTCCAGCACATTTTTTTCCTTTCTTTCAGGAATCTTTTTGTTTCGGCGTCTATCTTCTTGTATTTTAAGTAGTTTTCCCATGAGGCTTCCTGTTTGTATCTTGTAAAGGCTAGCTTCCTTTTAGCTATCGATCTGGAGCAGTCTTGGTTCCACCATGGTGACGGAATGCTTTTTGTCATTTTTACTGGTTTGCGCCGGGGGATCGATCTTTCTGCCGCTTCGTTTATAACGTTTAAGAATTCCTGGTATTGGAGGCTTGTTGTATTGGCGGTAGAAACTCTTTTGATGTTTCCTTCAATTAACTGGCTTTAAACCTAATTTAAACAAAATTGTTCTGTATGTTTTAAAGTATACGTGTGCAAATTTCCTTCAGAATCGGATAGAAACTGTAGATTAAATGATGGAAAGGAAGGAGCGGTGTTTGCACTCTCGAAACCAAATGTAGACAGTATATTTCTGTTTGTTTTGCAGTATACATGTGCATACTTCCTTCAAAATCAGAAAGAAACGGTAGCTTTGTATAAAGAACATTGACAGTAATTAATGGGGTAGAAAGGGGGATAGGGTTTGCATTTTTGTGAAAGTTATGTGGACCGTATTTTTCTTTTTCTATTTGTTTTAAAGTATACGCAGGTTCTACCGAATCGAATCAAAATGTGGGTTTTGTACAAATATTAAGGGCAGGGGAGCTAGGGTAGTTTCTTTTATTTTTTGGTCAAAGATCTTATCCATAAAAAAATTACATATATATGTGCCAACTTTAATAGAGATCGGTCAAATGGTGTCGACTGTAGCTTTCTAAAAAGAAATTGACTAAACTCAAGGGGGTGGAAAAGGGGAGAGGGGTTCATTTTTTGCAAATAGAGAGTTGGCATCATTTTTCTCTTTGTTTTATAGTAAAAATTTGCTAAGTTCTTTCTAAACCGGATAAAAACTGAGGTTTTGTATAAAAATTAAGCAGTTTAATGGGGAGAGTGGGTGGTTTTTAGATCTTTTGGTCAGACACCTTTCATGGTAATCAGTCAAACGATTGCGACTGTAGCTTTTTATAAAGAACAGTGACAAAAGTTAATGGGGTTGAAGGAGGAAAGGGGTTGAGCATTGGCAAACCAATTGTTGACAGGATTTTTCTCTTTGTTTTAAAGTATACATGGGCAAAGTTCAATAAAAATCAAATAAGAAATGTAGATTTCTATAAAATTAAGGGTGTAAAGGGAGACGTAGGGTGGTTTACTTATTTGGTCAGAACCTTCTCCATGAAAAATTACATATATATGCCAACTTTAAAGGAGACCAGTTAAATGTATCGACTGTAGCATTGTATAAAGAACATTGGTAAAAATTTAGGGGGTGGATAGGGGGAGAGGGCTTCAGTTTTTTCAAACCAAAAGCTGACAGTATTTTTTTCTTTATTTTTTACTATACATGTCCAAAGTTTCATCGAAATCGGATAAAAAATGCGGGTTTGTATAAAAATTAAGTGGTGTAAAGGGGAGGGGAGTGATTTTTTAAATTTATTTTTTGGTCAGATTCTCCACGAAAAATTACATGTATATGCCAACTTTGATGATAATCGGCCAAACGGTGTCGAGTGTAGCTTTTTATGAAGAACATTGACAATAATTAAAGGGGTGGAAGGACGGGGGGGGGGGGTTGAACTTCGGAAGACCAAATATTGACAGGATTTTTCTCTTTGTTTTAAAGTATACATGGGCAAAGTTAAGTAAAAATCAGATAATAAATGTAGGTTTCTACAAAATTAAGGGGTGTAAACGGGAGAGGGGTGGTTTTTTATTTTGATTTTTTTGGTCAGAATCCTTCTTCATGAAAAACTACATGTAATTGCCAACTTTAATGAAGATCAGTTGAATGGTGTCGACTGTAGCTTTGAATAAAGAAAATTGGTAAAAATTAAGGGGGTGGATAGGGGGAGAGGGGTTCAGTTTTTTTAAACCAAAAGTTGACAGTATTTTCCTCTTTATTTTTGGCTATATATGTCCAAAGTTTCATCGAGATCGAATAAAAAATGTGGATTTATATAAAAATTAGGGGGCGGAGGGGGGTAGAAGGGGTTGTTTCTCAATGAAATTCATATGGGACCACTTTGGAGGTATACCCTATCCACTAAAAATATTTAATTTAAATCGGTTCAAAATTGTCGAAGATATCGGTAACATATATAAAAAAAAAAAAAAAAAAAAAAAAAAAAAAAAAAAAAAAAATTTACGGTCGAATTGAGAACCTCCTCCTTTTTTTGAAGTCGGTTAAAAAATATATTAAAAACGTGAAAAGAATTAATTACTGCACATAATTTATGAGCAGCAGAACAGTTGTCGTACGTCATTCTGGTAGTACGTCCAAAATGCATTACAGGATACATCTAATAAAAAATTAAATAAAACAAATAACCTTGCAATGCTCCGCACTAAGGATTTCGGTGCGAGAACAGTAAATAATGAGGCTTTTAACTATTATAATCTTTTGCGTCACGTTAAGGATAGGTTCACTATGTGACCAAATAACAACCAAAGTTGGCTTGAGTTCCTCAACCATTCAATAAAATTCGTTTAAATACGCTGTAGATTACGATACAAAGGAACGACGGAACATTTACTTCCTACATATATTAATAAAACTAAATTCAGTATGCAGCATATAAAGAAAACAAGAACACACATGAAAATGTATGTACCAATTACTTGTAACCTTTGTATATGATTCAAATTGGAAATCACAGTAAATGCTATATTCGATGAAAATGACCTACCGTTTTTTGAGCTACAAGTTCCTTCGTAGAATGGCTGGAAGAACTGGACATCAGCTTGTGAACGCTACCAACGTTCTTGACATTGAATATATTTATTATTGTATTAGTTGCTTAGCCATACGGCAAATAAAATAAATAAATAACCTATCGTTTCTAAAATGTTTTAATTACATCGAAACTGAATGTACACTTAAACGGCTATTACAGGAATTCAAACAAAAAACTGTGCAACTATTAGCGGAAGGGAAGGAAAATCTAGGATGACTGAAATTCTGCAGTTTACTAGAAAAAGATATTAGATAGTTCTGACAACTTCTAAAATATTGGATCTGCTTCTGTGCATGAGCCTTACGAAAACATGGAAATGTGAGTGGGAAGGAGTTTACTTTAAACACATCAGCAAAATATCTGTCAATAGATAAACCAAGCATTCGGCCCCCCGAACCTAAAACTTAATGAACAAGAACGCGCACGTTGCTAAAAATTATTAAACTAGTCAATTTGACGAAGTTGCAATGTTATTTAGATTTATACTGTTTTCCACTCATTTACTAAAAATATGTTCAAGAATGTGATGAGTGATGCTATGGTTAGAAGCGATAAAGTATTCAATCCACGTGCTATTATACTCGTATAGTAGCGACCTTTAACGCCAAATACAAGCCCCGTATACAGCCTCTGTAATAAGCTGTATGTATGGTGACGTTCATAATCACGACTGGTATGCCTTATTTGAAAACCTTGAAACCAGTTGACGCTTTTATAAAATATAAATCAATATATGATAAAAGTGTTATTTTACTGACGGCAAAAGTATCAAGAAATAAAATGAGAAAATATAATCCTTATTTGTTTTTGAAATCATACTTCCCTTTTTTACTTCTCTAGATTTTTGTTTTTATGTTTTAAACTCAAACTTTCATTATTTATTTTTTTGTGGTACTGTAGTCTGTCAGTCACAGGAGATGTAACCGCAGGATTCATTACGGTTATTTGTGCGCCGCCTGTACATCAAATGCGCGGGGAAGCCTTATTCCAGCGACAAGTCGTTAAAGGGATGCTCCCGAGTACTCAGTGACCCTTCCTGCTGCAGGCCAAGAAACGAGGCGCCTGCCACGCCACGAGTCACGGCATGCAACAAAGTAAAGGACAAGGTCGGACAGGCCGGAAATGGAGGACAGCCACGTTCTTTGGGATGGACTCCGCAGCGCCAAGTGCTCATACGCCAAGAATACGCGGAGGTCAGGAGGGCAGTAAGGCTGACATGAAGTCCGGGCCACGGCCGAACACAGTCCAGACTCGAAGACGGCAGCAATAAAGCTGAACTTTTCACGAAGATCAAGCAATCGTTTAATTATTTCCAATTGATAATAAGACTGGCTACTGCTCTTGCAGTTTGTATGAGCAGATGAAATGCGTTAACGCTCGTACCATAAATCATATAGTTTTTATTAAACGGTCGGTAGTTGACAGGTACCTGATATGTACTGTGTTGGCAGAGGCTTTCTCGCACATCAGAAAGTTAATTTATGATCTTGATCATACTTTGCAGGAGTTGTCTCGCTGCCGAAGAATGTATCACATCCCATTTAATATTTTTCTTCTTTACCACCTTTTCCAAATATTTCAAGATTTTTATCTTCGTTGTCAAGGTCAAATTTAGAAATTTAATGAGTTTTTGATCATCGTGTGCATGTCAAAATTTAGAGTTTGGGTTTTACTACCGTACGCTTTTGCAGATGTCAAGCATTTTATACATACTGCCAGGACGTACTAATGGGGGAAGTGAATTGCTACCATCTACTGTGTGACGTGCAACTATGTTGTGTGCGTGATAAGTCTATTTTTTGTTTGCGAAATGTATAATTCATGGGGAGGAGATTGGGGACTGTTTGCAGAATTCGTATTGATGGCAGTCATGACGGCTGGTGGGGGGGGGGGGGGCTCGTGCACGGTCCGTTGTACCTCCCAGATCCTGTGTGCGCCGCCTCAACGCACTTAGTCACACTGGCTGGTCATCACATCCAATTTATATTTTTTTTATTTTTTTTTGGTACAGTTTCGAAGTATATCAGTATAAATTTAAACTAAACGAAAATTGCCAACAATGTGCTTCATTAGTAGGAAAAAATTAATACCGAAAGTATGAATTTTAAAAATAAATCATAATTTAGGATTTATAGGTTTCCAGTTTCCATGGCAGACAGTAACATTTGTGTTAAAAGATTAAGATAAGATCATCAAATCATTACTGTTACAATTAAAATCTTAAATCTGCTGATTTATTCGGTATGCGATGGGTATTAATAGTAAATTTGTCTCCGTAAAATATCAAGCATTGCTTTTCTCACGTCTGTTACTGCAGTGTTCTGAATGAGATGCGAAAACTACACCTTTTTTCTGCAAATTTTTTAATACTCTTGATGTGTGTGTATTGTATATCAAGAATGCAGGCAAAAACTGTTTTCGAACAAATGGCGGCAAAAAACTTTAACAGAAAGAGTTTAAGTAGACAATAGAAGATTAATGTTACTTTCTGTCATAAAAAGTGCGCTGGATGGATTTCTTAACACGAAAATTAATCTGAAAAATTATGAGGTGCAAAACGATTTCAATTGGTTTAATGTTTTGAGAAAATTAATTTTCTGGATGTAACAAGTCGCAATGATGTCCACAAAAGTGATAAAATCAGATTTTGAATACTCTTCCCTAAATTAATTTAATTTATCTTGTACATTAAGAAATATCATTCCTCAGTAGAATTTCTGCAATATAAATGGAATTCTTAAATACGGTATAGATCTCTTATTCGTCATGAAAACTTAAAACACATAATCTTCCATTGTAAAAATACTTTTAATATTGTTATTTCAGAATATTGTCAAAATAGTATATTATAACTTGTTTCTTAAAGTTGAAAGTTCTCTCCAAAATAAGCAAAATTTCCTAAGTAACGTTTAATCATCCGATTTTTCTTAGTATGAAACATCGCCCACGATTAAATTGACCTGTAACACCTACGGTTGGGATAACATATATCATACTATGTCTAAAGAATGAACTTAGTTCTAGTCGAAAACAATGTTAAGTTTCATGTAGGACAATTATCTCAAAACACTTCTGTTAACATTGCAACTGTTAAACCTTGTCGTGGAATAAAGTGGTTTAAAGGATATGGTTGAAGTTTCTGCTGCAGCACAAAATACAAAATGTAATGCTCTGCACACACAAAGTTTGATACTCGGAAAGTAGTGTAAAGCGGCTGGCAGCAGCAGGAATAAAGTGTCATGTAAGATTTTTCTTGGCAGACATGTTCCGGGAGTGGGATGCGGGGTGCAGCAGCTACAGGCGGCGCTGCCGAAAGACTGATTTATTTCTCGTCTAATACGTATTTGGCGGACGAGTTTTAGTGTTAGATTATATCGCATTTTAATGCTAAAATTTCGTGTATATTACACCTATAAAAGCTCTATGATCTACTAGTAATATGGTGACAATTAACTAATATAGATTTCTTCGCCCAGTTCATTCCTTGCTTTTCCTCTGTAAAGAAAACAGTAGATTTTTTTTTTTTTTTTTTTTTTTTTTTTTTTTTTTTTTTTTGTAATTGGTATCATCTTATTCTGTTGTTCTGCGGGGACATAACTTTGAATTTAATAAAAATGAAGAATTAAAACTAGGCCATCATACTGCTAGAAAAAGTGAAAATGTGCCTACACTCATCACTAACATTCGAAAGTTAAATAATCTATTAATGGATGCTATTTTTTTCATATAAGGAATTTATTTGTGAGAATTTTACTCAATCAATAAATGTATAACTTCAGAAGCATTTACTACATATGTTTTAACAATATGACCGTTCTAATTTATTGTTCACGCAAATATTTATTTTTAGCACGCGTTTGGTGATGGACAGTTATGTTAGCGTTCCAAATATTTTTAATTTTGGCACTAGAATATTATTGGAGAGTCACAAGAAGGAATCGTGGATATCAATAGAAATCTCAAAAAAGGGGTAATTTCATGCAAAAAGTTAGAACTCGGTAGCAACTCATGGAAATTATCAGTACTGTTAAAAGTGACGGCTTCCTTCGCAAAATTATTATCAATTATGAAGAGGGATATTTGGAAGGCGGTCACTGTGCATGGACCTGCCGAACAGCAGAAAACCCTTGATGACGATGAAACAATACACAGCATGACAGTTAAATAATGAACCCGTTTTTATTTCTTAATAATACCAGAGCGCTGTCTAGGAAAAAAAATCTCTTATATAATATTTCAAACCCTAAATACTCTGGTATTTCAAGAAATGTCTTCAATCTTTGATTGTTTGGCTAATAAAAGAAAAAATATTATTGTTACACTTGGTGGTTGCCAGTAAATAATTAACGAAGAAGTGTTATAACAGGAAGGATGACAGCCTCCCCTCCCTGTAACGCTATAATCTCCAGGTTTCTCAGTTTCTTAGACCTTTAAATTTAAGGAATTGTCTATTGTCTAACAATTGCTGTTTACTGTCCGTGCAAAAAATAAAAATGCATATTTCAACTTTAATCCCTAAAAACTTCTGAAGGTATCAACAAACCTTAGAAAACCCTTTAATTGGATTTCGAAACATCTAATACTTATTATTGAATCTTGGCTTGTCTCACAAAGACTCGTCTCTACCACATACCATATAATATCTGAACCCTGCTATTCATTTAAATTTACTAATCATCTGCTTATACAGACACTACCTAACCTTCCTTAGCAATTATTCACATCGTTAATTCATCACTTAGCCTTCTTAAATACCTTTCCTGTTGAATATTATATACATTTCTTCATATATTACACCTTGTTAACTTCTTCTTGTACTAACTCTTCCTCTCGTATTGGTGGCACTTAACACGAGATACGACTCATTACCTGAAAACTTTTGCCGAACCTACTTTGCAGATAAATTTCTTGCCACGTCCTCAATGTATATTTTATCCACTGTTGTTACGTCATTGTTTGCGCAGAAGTGGAAGTGGTAATTAGTTTGTTTATTTGTTTATCGTATGATTATTTAACAAGGTACACAACAGGGAATGTACATATCACAAGCTTGCACAATTTCATATCTCTAGATCTAATGTTTTAATCCAGTCAACTTCACTGATCGACGCATCATGTATTTCCGCCATTGTTCCCTTGTAGGCCCGAAGCAGTGCTCGAAATTGACCGGGTGCCGGGCGTGAGGCGTAATTATGCCTGACTTTTTTCGTTTTACGCCAGCAATCTCCGCCAGAGGCGTAGAAAATACGCCTAGGCATCAAAACTTCGATTAAAAAAAATTAATTTTGAGAACTTCGTTTTCAGTTTTGCGTGTTCAAGGTTTAATCCTAATAATTAATTTCAATTATAATTCATGTCGTATTGTTGATCTATAATACGTTTCCGAAGTTCAATAGATGTGGCAACAGTGTTGTGGAAGTACCGCGAAGTAGAAAACAATTCTAGTGTGTGCGTTATTAGTTTAACGATGGGATTGAAGATGTCTCGTAAAATTATTGACTTTATACCACTTGTAATGACAAGAAGGTACGGTATATTAAATAAACTGAATGTTTTTGTTTCAGCGATCTTGCTGATAAATTGTGCTGTAAAACTGTGAAATAAAATTATTCTTAGGATTTGTACAACCAGGAAAATATTTTTCAATTTTTGGTTTACATATTGATTTATAAACTGGAAAAAAATTCGAAAATATTAGGAATCAGACAAATTACCTCTCAAATGCGTAAAATTCAATAATTGTATAAACCTATTTCACAATTATGGTGTATAATATATTGGCATACCATATTTTCTTCTAGACCTATTTACAATGTTAAATTGTGTTGGAGTAGGTTGAATGCTATAAAATCTGTATTTTCATAATTATAATTACGCCTGAACATTTTCATTTTACGCCTGAGTCTGAAAGTTAGGAGTAACAAATACGCCTGAATTTATAAACGAATGTCTAGCACTCGCCCGAAGAGGACAGTCATAAACGATGTGATTGATTGATTGATTGTCTGTAAGGTGGATCCACAGTCACAATTTGCAGAATCTACCCAGCCCCATTTGTATAATAAGTAGGCGCATCTGCCTTGTCCTGTTCGAATCCGATTGATGATTCTCCACTGTCGCCTGGGGAGATCGAAACCTTGTAAACTTACTGAGGGGTCCTCACTAGATTTTTATTGGCTACTGATGACTGCTCCCATTGAATTGTCCACAGCTTGTTGATGTTGGAACAGGACTCTTTAAGGTTGATCGCTGTGCGCCATGGTGGTTTTCTTGATTTCAAGCGTTGGTGTTTTGCTTGAATCATGTCTTGATGTATATGCAGCTGAGGGTTCTTAAGGATACTTTTCCAGATTTTTAAGAGAGGTTCTGATCTTCTTAGTGCTGGGAATGAGATGTTGCATAACACTGGAAGCCATATGGTGTTCGTACTGTGAATATATCCCGTCCCGTAATTATCCTCATTGCCTGGTTGAGTTGCACATCCATCTTCTTTGTATGGGCACAATTGACGTAGTTTGTGATTGAGTATTTAGAATTGTGAAATATAATGTCTGTTTGGCTTAAATTACAAAATATCTGGAAGTACGAGTAAAAGAGAAGAAAACAAGCTAAGGTAGTATAAAAACTTTCTTTGAGATATTGTAAAAGGAAGAAACGAGAAGTGTTTGGAAATAGTAACCCGAGAGATAACATCATAGTTCGAGTAAGTCTAAAAAGACATTTAAGATGATCTCGTCCTGGCTGGAAAAGACTAAAATGGCATACTAACATTAAAGCAAACTCACAATAATTAGTTTAAGACACGGACTTTGAAAGTAAACACTTGATAGTTGCATTCAACAAGTTACATATAAAAAGAAAAGACAGATGAGTCGTTTCTTATCGGGAACAGGGTTTCCCAATGGGATTCCGCTGCTTAGGTCAAATAGCCAGCTCATGTGTGATTGTGATGCTTCAAATGTTTCACTTCCTGAGAGTACGATGTGTTCTCTAAGTATAGACAACACAGGAAGGACGCAACACCAATTCACACTACACTTAATGACCTATGCAATTAGCTGGACTCGAACCGGCGACTTTCGGTACGTAGAACAATACTCTAGCTCCTACGCTACCATGATCGACGTTTTACGGAGTTGTATCCCGTTTTGAGGTCGGGAAAAAAAATTGCAAGTTAATAATAAAATTCATGATTCTCAAAAGTTAGTCGATCAAGTGAAGCAATCAGGATTATGTACAAATATGGCTTAATTCACTATAACCATTAGAAATTACACAAAAGTATTGCAAGTTCCAGAAAGTGTTATTGTAGTAAAATAGGCATAATATCTCTATGAACTTACTATTGAGTGGAGGAACTGAGGAGATCTCATTTCAATCAATGGTATTATTCTGCACTTTGAACTGCAGTGATGTAAAAAAATTTAGAGTTCATTGATTTCATATAGGAACATATACTAACTACGGACTAAACGCGTGAATTACTTGTCATCTAAAACACTATCTCGCACGAGGACTCCATAATTACAATAATCATCTCTGGTTAAGCTGTCCCCACCTGTAAAGAGAAACTAAACGACCTCTGCTGTGCCCACATGCGCGAGGCTCGGAAATTGAAATTGCAATCAAAGGCTGGGATCTTCCGATGCGGAAACTCATTCCGGTCAATCGGAAATTAACGGCTATCTATATTCAATCGTTTCACTCCGAAATTAGTTTGAATACGCGATGAAGTCGCTTGATTGTAGTTGTTAAACGGTGAAGAGGAACAGCGTGTGTTAAACAGAGCACGCGCTTGTTAATACTCGCCAGCTCCGTCCCTCCCTGTCGCTTCAATTTAATTTGGCGACGCTGGGCTGCCGATAAGTTAAATGATTGCTCTAAGGAGCTTACGAAGAGTTCATTATCAGAAAAACATTGCGCCAAGTTCGAGAGCTATTAAACTTTTCCTTAAGTTTGAAACTTTGCTTACAACACATTTTCTGCGATTTTCTTCCGCCTTCGGTATTAACACTGAATCCTGTTTCCACATTTAAAGTAGTATACTATGGCCACGTGTGTAATTATAACAGTTTTGTAGGGAGTTCTTAACCGTAGTTTAATTTGTTTTTGTTTGTAGAGTTATGTGAGAAATTACCACAACAGAAAGAGACGTAGGGTAAGTCTGTAAATTACTTAAAACCGTATAATTCCCTGTTATCAATCATTACTCGAGACTACTGAAGCATTACGCTGTCGCGTTCTATCCACTTTAATTGTGACATACGGTCACGTAAATTACTTCTACTTTCTACAAGATGTTTAAATTATGATAGGAAAGTGAATGAAAAAAATATTCATAGTTATGAACAATGACGCAAAGAAAGTGAAGCTGAAGGAATTCCTAATAATACAAAAACGTTTTTTATAGTCGCTTTAGTAATACGCTATCTACCATTTTCAGCATGACGGCCGACATAAGACGACAGGATTGTAAAGCGGTAAATTCGCATAGGGGTGAAAGGTGTACTGATATTCGAAAAAACAACTAGCTTGATATCTACATCTACATATATACTCTGCAATTCATAAAATTGTGGGTGGCAGAGGGTGCTCTCAAAATGATGTAGGTGATAACAAAATTTCTAGCGACGAAGAGGGTTTTTTTCTTTTTTTACTTATGACTTTATGTCATCTGAGGTCATTAGGGGCGGGATGGAACTGGAAACAAGTAATGGGAAGCAACTCTACAATGGCCTTTTGAAGGAAGCATCCCCAGATTCGCCTGGAGTGATTTGGGGAAACCATGGAGAACCCAAATTTGGATGCCCGGATGGGGATTCGAACAGACGTCCTCCTGAATGCGATATCAGAACGTTATCCGCTCACCCACCACGCTCGGTCATAAAATCGTCCACAAATGGGTAGGTCAATATAAATGTCCTAGAAATGTTTAAGGAGTCATAAACACTGCCATTAAGATAGGAAAAATGTATCGTTTTATATTAGTCATGCAATATAATAATTAAATTGAGAAGATTTAAAACAGTGTCTATCAAATTTAACTGATTACTGTAAAAAAAAAATATTATAAGTAGCAAAACCTGTCACTTTTAGTTCTAGTCAAATAAACATGGAAATAATATCTCTGAAAAGGTTTGCGTGCTTTGTATGTCATAAGTCGAATTCGAAATCGAAAAGGCAATACGGAGATACCGTAGTCTCGAAAATAATCACAGTCATACGGGTCCACCAAATACTCTCGAGCAAAATGGAGCTCGACCGTAAATTATAGTTAACATATTCATTTAACTCAGCTTTGATCTGACCTTGCCGCGATGACAAGCTTAATTCGTGACACGGGCATGTCCGCTAGTTGTAATCTCTAAAACAACTATCCGCTAAAATTTGCATGAGAAATATTTGAACTGACAGGAGCAGCAAATTTAATTTAACGGTAGCTGCAGGCCACAAATATTAAACGCAAGTACACATAAATACGCGGCTCAGAGCGCCTATAATAAGCGGAATGTGCGCTGCGGAAGCCCGGTCCATCGCTTAATGTGGGGTTTTCCGCTGGTTGTAGCTGAATCCTTTCGGAATCCGAAATGAAATTCCATGGCTCTTGCTCCGCTGAGCCACAGAGATTACTGACAGCATCGCGCTTCCTACACAGCAGATAAATCACATTGAACGTCTGATTGTATTTGGAGGAGGATCAAGTGAAACATCCATTAAGAGATCACGTTGCCATAATCAAACCTGTAACATTAGTTCGGTAGTGAAACAGTCGAATTTCATCCTAAATTAATTAACTTTTTCAAAATGAAAAAGTAATGGTAGCAGAAATTATAACAATAGTAGAAGACCAGATATAAATATAGGATCAGCTTTATCAGGAAAAGTAAGTGAATTCTGTTACCTAGACATGGCCGAAAAAGGAATGATATAAAAAACAGGATAGCACCAGAAAAACTAGCTTCTTCGAAAAACAGAAATCTTTAAGTTCCAAATATAGCTCTAGACTCACAAAGAACTTTGCAACTGTATGTATGGAGCGCAGCACTTTATGGTAGTGAAGCGTGGACTTAAGGAATATCAGAAAAAATGAAACTTTTAGCATTTCAAAGAAGAGAAAGGGTGCTCGGTCACATTTTAAGACACGAGGGACTGATCAGTTTTTTAGTCGGTGGAATAGTTAAAGAAAAGAAGTGTAGAGGTAAACAAAGATTAAAATGAAACAAAATTTCATAATATGGCTTCATTGTGTTATAATACAGATGTTTGTGTTTATTAAGCTTAAAGTAACATTCAGAACTTTAAAATTGTCTGTATTAAAATTACTACGACAAAATTCTTATGGAAATTCAGAAGATTTATATTATTATAAATTTAATAACTTATAGTCTGGCATATGCTAATGGTTATGGCTTCATCCTCGTCGTTGTCATTAGAGGCGGAAAAGGAATGGGGGAAAAACGTGAACTAATTCGCCCTTTGCCTTTGAGGAAACCATACCGGGGTTCACGGGGAGTGATTTAAGGATGCCCAGGCGGTGAATCGAACCGGTGTCCTCCAGAATGCAAGTCACTCAAAGCCGATTGTCGACCACACTATGTCGGTTTACGGGAATTTCTTAATAGAAAAACATTCAAACAACTGTTTTTTGTTTGAGTTTGAGAAGAAGTTACCGATTGTATCCATTTTACTGTCGCCTTCGAATAAATGTGAATTGAAATTATTCGTCGTGTTAATGACATGGAAAAACATTATTGCGTTTATAGCAACAATGTACTTAACTTTGATGGCGGTAAAACCACATGGTGACTAGAAACTACAATTCTAAGGATTTATAAGTCAATGACCTAATTTCCGGTTCCTAGCTGTGAGTAACACCATATTTCGATTTTTCTCATTGAAATTAGTGAATGACAGCACGGGTTTTATACATGATCTGTCAATTGTTAATTCCGGACTGAACAGTAAAAGCTTTTATTAATCGATGGTGCACCGTATTAAATATTTCAGCTTCGATATCTCACAAGTACAGGCAATACGACGTAAAGTCCTCAAGGCTACTTTAAAATATTCCGAATTGCAAAGTGTTAGAATAACATTCAGAGATGAGTTTTTACCTTGAATGACCGAATTACTCTACTCAACACCATCCATTCTTTAAGTCCTCCAATTCCTTTCGCTTTTAATGGGATTCTCGAACACCGCGGTGTGCAAGAGGCATTTTAGCGGAGATGAAAAGAAAACACTTGAAAATTAATGATAATTTGATTCCCCCCATATTTTATCAAAGTTTAACGCCGCGTTTACATTATTACTTTTCTCTAAAGCTTACTGATGGTTTCAGATAGTTTCGATGAACACCTTCCTAAACTTGTTCGTATTCAAGACTTTTAATAGCAAGAAAAAATGTCAAATAAATAAATAAGTAAAGCTAAATAAGTTATGCTGAGACCAAAACTACCGTTACAACCAAAGTTCCAAGATTTACCTTTAGCAGAAGAATTACACACTTCGTCTTTTTCAGAAAATTCATCCTTGTCTCTGAGTATATATTTTATTAAAGGTAAACAATGTATTTACAGCAAAGTGCAGATTTAAATATATCAACTGTTCGATTAGAATTAAAAAAAGCAAACCTCAATATATGAATTACTTATTCCCACTTGATTAGATTACTCGTTTCCGCAGCATTAAATCAAGGAATGCTGATTGGTTATTACGCTTCACACTCTATCAACAAGCCGTTTCTCTTCATTAAACGCCAGAGTAAATGACATTCAAACGCAGAAGCTAAATTTTTGTCTTTCTTTTGCGGGATGGGAAACTGACAGCCACACCTGTGAGCCGATAAATCACTGCGACACACGCGGAAATGTAATTTATTCCGACGAATTACACTCGGTAGATATAACATGCATGATCCATAAATCTCCATAAAATTTGTTGAACTGATTTTTCGTAACGTCTTTAAAAATGTGAGACCTTTATCAGAGGCACTATTTATAAATCTAACACATCAATCAAAATTCCAGTTTCATCAGAGGCAGAAATTGTGATGGGGATACTTATGATATAAAGCGTACGAGTTTCAGAAAATAATCGATTTTTTTTTTCATATTTAATGAAAAAACCGTCCTTGTCTCCTTCAATATACTTTTCATTTATATTCAGACACTTGCACAAAAGGTGTTTCCACTTGTCAAAACACTCTTCGAAAGCTTCTTTTGAAACATCTTTTAATTCCATAGAATTCCACAGTCATCAGAAGCGTCAAACAAAAACCTATCAACACTTATTTTAATTTTTGGAACAAGAGAAAATTACATTAAGTCCCCAGACTGGGGTGTAGGGAGATTAGGAGACTACTATCATCTGATTTCTGGATCTGAACTGTTGAACTGAAAAGGCTGAATCAGCAGGTGCAATGTCGCCACATAGATAATAGTAGTTTTATAGCCACATCTTTGGTTCCTTTTAGTTCAAAATGTCATAACAACACCCTACAGAGAAACTTACTTCTTTTCTTACAGACTAAAGGTGGTTTTCACGCTCCGACTAATCAGCTGAGTTGGAGAGCCTCCCTCCTCAAAGGTCATTTTAATTAACTAACGACTATTTTTCAATATGGTATACAATTTCTCACACAACGTTTGACCTAGCGCATTACATTCGTAAGCTAGTTTAAAAACTTGAAACATTTCTTGAAAGATAATCCAATTTTCATACTACATCTATCATTGCATCGTTGCTCACATGAATCGCACATTGCAATTGCCGCCACGGACAGTGAAACTCCGTGTACAGATACAACAATAAAATGGAAATTAAATGAGATACCACTAATCCAAACATGCGCCGGTAAGACGGTCGTTGCCGCTTAATGAAATCTGTTCTGTTATTTTCTAAATAGATCTCGTTTACGATTTAAATGTTGAGCACTTAAGAATTTAAGCTATGCCTTAAGCATAACACATAATTTTAGAAATGTAAAACAGAGAGTTCCTTTTTTTCAGGTATATGTTTTAGCTTGTAGTTTCACTTATTTAAATTGCAGATTCCCATACAATAATTTTTAACTCAGTTCGTAATCCTCTTAGCTCCATGGCTCTGGAAACAGATGGTGTCTAATGGTTTATTAGAAAAAGTCGTGGTTCGTCACTCCCAAATTCTCTACCATTTTATTAAGAATTTTTCCAGAATTGTTGATTCACTTCTTTCTGTTTAAATAGGAAATATGTCCGTTAGTTAAAGGTGAATCAAAAATTTTTGTTCATCAAATAAAGTATTTATCAGTTTTTTTCTGAATCCTTACATTTCTTAAACTGAATCAAGAATATAAATATTTATAATCACAACAATCGTTATAAATTATGCATTTATGAATTTTAAGATAGTTAATAGATCGAGTAATTTTACTCATGGATTTAAAAAAAATGTTAATTGAAAATAATAAAATCCTAAAATTCGAGAATATGTGCTATTGCTACAATACACAGCGGTAGATAAAGAAACGTTGCAATTTTTAATACTTTTATAAGGCATAGTGTAACAGCCCTAATACCTGAATTTTGAATAATATTGTACTGTGTGAAATATTTGTAGTGAGCCAAAGTTTGCTTGAAAGTGATTTGATATGTTTATTTTGTAATTTCTTGTAAATAAGTGTATATAGACTTTGTTTTAGGTAAGAAAATTATTTAAAGACCATTTAATATGGTTAAGAACCGAATGATGCAAGAGAATTTATTAAAAGTTTGTAATTACTTGTATTAATGTAAGTTACGATGTCTACAGGACAATTTTCCACCATTTGAAAGGATTTCTGTAAATAATTTTGTATTTAAGTATCTCTAATTACCATTTCTAATCATTTTGTAATGTTATTAATTAATTTTGTATCAATTCCGATTGTTTTTAATATGTTTAATTGTTTGAGTGATTGTTTATGATCGAGAAATATCGGGCGGATGCCTTTGAAGAATTCTCGTATTTCGATAGACTCTATATAAACAGATCGCCTGGACAGAGTATTAATTCAGTGTTACAGAGACATTCATGCAAGTTTTCATTCAGTTTTCGATTCAAGTATTCAGTATTGCATCTTTGGATTGTAACAACTATGCTTGTGAATGTCGCAGACTTGTTTTGATTGAAAATAAACGAGCATCAACATACATTGTTTTTTTGGTGGACTTTTTAATTAATTAATGCAGTAATTAAACCACCCAAAGAACCTTAACATTGGCGACCGTTGACATGACGAGAAGTTCTTAACATCTGTGGGATGTTTATCTTCTAAAAAGAATCTGCAGAAAATTGCGACGGATTATCGGCGATAAGCGAACATAACCTGTGAGGAAATTTCGACCGGCTACGACACGGATTGACGCCAATCGGATCTTATTCGGCCTAAGGCGGAGAATCTCCATCAGGGAATCGGCTGTAATCTTCCGACGACGAGTGGATTTTCTTCGGCCTCAAAATCGTCTTCCTACAGTGGATTGTGAAAAGCGTGGTTAAGTGGTTTGAAGTCAGTGTGGTGTTTAATGGTTAAATAAGTGCTTCTAAGTGAAATTTAATGTGATACAAAGTGAGGAATAACTGTAAGTACGGCATTGAATATTCAAGTGAATTATTTTGCATATTAATTGTGTGGCAGATTGGAAAGATTTTTATTTTCCTTAATTTTGTTTTTTATGTTGATTTTGCTCATTACTAAAAATGGCTGATAGTCAGAACCTACAAGCAATTCTAGAGTCTTTTGTAGCCAGATTCGATAGCAAATTTTCTGAAATTAATTCTCAGTTTGCAGAAATCAATGGTAAATTCGATAACAAATTTTCTGAATTTAAAAATGAGTTAAATCTTGACAACAAATTTTCTGAATTTAGAAAATGAGTTAATAAGTGATAATGACAGCAAATTTTCTGAAATTAAGTCTCAGTTTTCCGAATTGATGACATATTTGATAATAAATTTTCCCAAATTGGATAACAAATTTTCTGAATTTAAAATGAGTTAAATCTTGATGGTAAATTTTCTGAGATCAATTCTCAATTTTTTGAATTTAGAAGTGAGTTAAGGAATGATAATGACAGAAAAATTTGCTGAAATCAATGACAAGTTTTCTCAACTGCAACAAAGCAATGATAAAACATTCTCTGATTGACTAAATGTTTGATGTTAAAATCGCAGAGCAATTTCAGGGTTTTAGCTCTCAATTCAAGGAAGATATTAACAATTTAGATTCTAAATTGAGGAAGGTAGTAACAGAATGTAAAGAGAAATTGAAAAGGTTACAAAATTTGTGAACAGAATAGGCTGAATGTGAAAATTTAATTTATAAAGAAGTCAGTGAAAATTGTGATAAGATGAGGGAGGAATATGTTGCTTTATTCCAAGCTAATGATGTTAAAGCTAATGAGTTAAGACAGGAAGTGTTCGGTATAGGGAAAAATGTTAATGCATTGGTAAATCAACAGAAACAGTTAGCGCGTGGATTAGAAAGTAATGTAAATCAGTTAGAAAAAAGGGTTACTGGGTTACAGGTTCAGTTAAGTCAGATTCCCTTAACAGGTAATCCAAATTTCAGAGTCGATGTAAAAGAAGAATTTGAATTCTATGATGATAGTGGGAGGCTTCACCCTATTGAATTTATAGATAATTTTGAAAAGATCAGATTATTTTAATTTGATTACCCGATAGTAAGAAAATTGCACTTGTGGGTAAACATCTAAAAGTCTTATGCTAGGGACATGGGGTGATAGACAAGCTAGGGAAGTGACTGACTACAAGCTGTTTAAAGAAAACTTTTTGAAACATTTTTGGTCGACAAGCAGGCAGATTCAAGAAAAGAGAGAGTTGATGACTGGTAGACCCTATAAACCTGGTAGGGAAACTCAACATGACTTTTTTCATAAATGTTGGATCCGTTGTAAGTACTTAGACCATCCTTATGGAGAGGAAGGAATTCATTGATTTGATAGGAGCTAGACTACCTCAGCAAACAAGAAATTTAATTGCCACTTTGGATGTAGTAAATGTGGATAGAGTTTCTGAATTGTTGAGACGCTTGGATGCCCAGGAGTCATTCAATGAACAACATTACCACCATCAACACCATAGGAGGGGCAGCAGGAGTCCCCCTAGAAGGGGGTCAAGGGATGGTAGATCGAGGGGAAGGGTTCGTGATAATTACACAAGGAAGGAATGATAATGGGGAAGTGAGAGAACAGAACCCTCAATCTGAAGGGGAAAGGCAGCATGGGGGGCAGGCAAACTAAAGACCACCCCTGTTATGGGCCCCGCAGTGGTGGACAAGAAGGTGGGTCCAGGTACCAACTGCTATAGCGTTAATTCCATTTTTATGAATAATCCCCGAGAATATTTATTGGAAGAGGTGGGGGTATCAGCAAGTGAATTTCAGGATAAGGTTATGATAGATGTAATTAATAATGTTGATGATTTAAAGACTGATAATAAGATAAAGTGGGAAGGGTTACCACCATAGTACCTTATCACTAGAATCAGTGTGCAAAAGTAATAATTTTCATGTAGATGATTTTCGAAATGGTCACTGCTTAATTACAAAAAGGGGTGCAGAATTTATAGTGCATACTACAGTGTGGCTATCAGAAACTTGTAAGGTCCAGAATGGCATAGTTGGGACTATGTGTGCTAGTATCGGTGGTAATGAATTTGTAGAAGTGCTGAAATCGAGGAGTTTCTCAAATATCCTGAAGATGAAGGTGATACAGTGGTGTGGATAGGAGACCCAGATGAGGAGGAGAATTGTAAGTCAAAGTATTTGTGTTTTGAAGAGAGAGAGGTTGAAAAGCCTAATGTACCAATCCCTAAGTTGGAAAAATGTCCTAATTTTGACCTAGCTGATACGTTATTTAGCTCTTTATTTGGTGTAGATGATGACATTGAAGAAATGGGTGGGAGTAAGGATTTATCTGAACCAGTTTCTTATCTGGAAAATTGTACAGAATGTGACTTAGATGACACTATGTTTTGTACTCATCTTTGATGTGGAAGCTGATAGTGAAGTAGTAGTTGCTGAGAAAAATAATTATTTGGTGGATGAAGTCAGTAAAGCCAGATGTTAAAAAACAGTTTTAGAGTACTGATTCATATAATTTGGCAAGTTTAAGTAGTAATCAGATGATGAAGAGTGGAGTTGTGAGTAATGATGGACTAAACTGTAGTAGTGAGAATATAAATTTGTATTACCAGTTGAGTCAACAGCATTGCTTTTAAGTGACAATCAATTTACTAAAACAGAACCATTGTATGTCCTCAGCTGTTGTGTGGTTGTACCAAAGTCTGTTGTCTGAGATGATTGGAAGTTTGTGTTTCTGTATGTATATAATGAAGCTTTGTGAAAATAGAAATGTAATATTAAATGTGTATACAAAAGTTGAAGAAAACTGGAAGGTTAGGAAAAAGTAAATTACATGGTTCTGGGTTTCCAGGGAAATCCTGAAACCCACTTATGAGAATTGATTGAAATGCATGGTTTGGGGAGGGGTCAATAGCCTGTAAACTATCTAGTTTGTAAATAAGTAATGTCAATTGATGCATGTAAATAGCTTGTGTGAGTACCTAAGCTCAGATGCAGATGTAAGCATTTCAATGTATAATTTGTGACAGTTTTGTGTAGAAAATTTTAGTGTTTTCATGATGTTGTTACTTTCTACATTGTGGATGACAAATTATCAGCTGTAAAATGTAATCAAGACTGTTGTAATTAACAAAGCAGACATCAAGTGTGTAATTTAGAGTGAAAAAAATTGTAACTTAAGGTGATGGCATTGAACGTTTGTTGTGTAAAAACAGTAAATGATAAAATGATTGGACCTGAGAAAAGACAATTATTGTAAACAAAATCAGTGCCATGGACTATGTGCAGATGTGATGAAGAATTGTATTGTTCATTGTAAAAGTCATTATGGTTGATTGATTGTAATCTGTTCGTGTCTGCATTATGTGTACATTCAACCTGCTTAGATTCGTGACGGATTCAATCAATTTTATCTGTGTAAAATTAAGTGAATCCTGGGGAGGGGTTGTAACAGCCCTAATACCTGAATTTGAATAATATTGTACTGTGTGAAATATTTGTAGTGAGCCAAAGTTTGCTTGAAAATGATTTGATATGTTTATTTTGTAATTTCTTGTAAATAAGTGTATATAGACTTTGTTTAGGTAAGAAAATTATTTAAAGACCATTTAATATGGTTAAGAACCGAATGATGCAAGAGAATTTATTAAAAGTTTGTAATTACTTGTATTAATGTAAGTTACGATGTCTACAGGACAATTTTCCCACCATTTGAAAGGATTTCTGTAAATAATTTTGTATTTAAGTATCTCTAATTACCATTTCTAATCATTTTGTAATGTTATTAATTAATTTTGTATCAATTCCGATTGTTTTTAATATGTTTAATTGTTTGAGTGATTGTTTATGATCGAGAAATATCGGGCGGATGCCTTTGAAGAATTCTCGTAATTTCGATAGACTCTATATAAACAGATCGCCTGGACAGAGTATTAATTCAGTGTTACAGAGACATTCATGCAAGTTTCATTCAGTTTTCGATTCAAGTATTCAGTATTGCATCTTTGGATTGTAACAACTATGCTTGTGAATGTCGCAGACTTGTTTTGATTGAAAATAAACGAGCATCAACATACATTGTTTTTTTGGTGGACTTTTTAATTAATTAATGCAGTAATTTACCCACCAAAGAACCTTAACAATAGTTATCAAAACTGTTTATCTTATTTTCTAATATGAATAAACTAGACGACCCATGCGAAAAATTCGCGAATAAACTGCGATGAATAGTGAGGTTGAATATAATGTCACCAAGTTCAGCCATTACTCTTCATAGTCCTACTTCATTTATCAATTTTGGTTAGAAATCCAGGGAGATAAATGGCTCGAAACACAAAAAACGTATTTTAGAAATATTGACATTTTTGCGCTTTATGGGTCGAATTACGAAAAATTCCTTTCTTAGAATATAATGTTACCACGGCGGAAACCTTAGTCTTTAATACGATATGTCATTTATCTATATCGATTAGATATCAAGGGAAATGTAATGCTCGTGACACAAAAATACGTTGTAGAACAATTTATACTTTTTCCCTTTAATAGTTGAATTCCGAACACTTCTTTCTTAAAATATGATGGCAGCAAAGCTGAGACATTATTCCTTACAATCGTACTTGATTTATCGATTTTCGATAGATATCAAGGGAGATAAGTGGCTCGAGACACAAAAAAAGCATTTTAGAAAAATTGACTTTTTTGCCTTTTATGGGTCGAATGACGAAAAATTCCTTTCTTAAAATATAATGTTACCACGGCAGAGACCTTATTCTTTAATATGATACCTCATTTATCTACATCGGTTAGATATCAAGGGAGATAAATCGCCTGTGACACAAAAATCGGTAATAGAAAAATTTATACTTTTTTCCTTTAAGGGTTGAATTCCAAAAACATTCTTTCTTAAAATATGATGTCACAAAGCTGAGACATTACTCCTCATAATCCTACCTCATTTATCGATTTTGGTTAGATATCCAGGGAGATAAATGGCTCGAGATACAAACAACGCATTTTAGAAAAAGTGACATTTTTGCCCTATAATGGTCGAATCGCGAAAATTTTCCTTTGTTAAAATATAATGTTACCATGGCGGAGACCTTATTCTTTAATATGATACCTCATTTATCTATATCGGTTAGATATTAAGGAAGATAAATCGCTCGTGACACAAAAAATGCGTTATAGAAACATTAATACTTTTTCCGTTTAAGGGTTGAATTCCAAACACATTCTTTCTTAAAATATGATGTCACAAAGCTGAGACATTACTCCTCATAATCCTACCTCATTTATCGATTTTGGTAAGATATCCAGGGAGATAAATGGCTCGAGATACAAAAAATGCCTTTTAGAAAAAGTGACATTTTTGCCCTATAAGGATGGAATTACGAAAATTCCTTTCTTAAAATATAATGTTACCATGGCGGAGACCTTATTCTTTAATATGATACCTCATTTATTTATATCGGTTAGATATTAAGGGAGATAAATCGCTCGTGACACAAAAATGCGTTTATAGAAAAATTTATACTTTATCCCTTTAAGGGTTGAATTCCAAACACATTCTTTCTTAAAATATGATGTCACAAAGCTGAGACATTACTCCTCATAATCCTACCTCATTTATCGATTTTGGTTAGATTATCCAGGGAGGATAAATGGCTCGAGATACAAAAACGTATTTTAGAAAAAGTGACATTTTTGCCCTATAAGGATGGAATTTCGAAAAATTCCTTTCTTAAAATATAATGTTACTATGGCGGAGACCTTATTCTTTAATATGATACCTCATTTATCTATATCGGTTAGATATTAAGGGAGATAAATCGCTCGTGACACAAAAACGCATTGTAAAAATATTGACTATTTTTGCCCTTTAAGGGTTGAATTCCGAAAACTTTCTGGCTTAATATATGACGTCACTAAAGCGGAGATCTTTACCTTTAAAACAATACTTCATAAAATGGTTTCAGATAGGTATCCAGGGAGATAACTGACTCGTAACACAGAAAACAGCATTTTAGAAAATTTACATTTTTGCCCTTTAAGGGTCGAATTCCGAAAACTTTCTTGCTTAAAATACGATTTAACCAAAGTGGAGACCATAAGCTTTAAAATGACACCTCATTCATTGATTTCGGTTAAGTATGAAGGAAGATATAGGCTTGTGACAAAAAAATACTTTATAGAAATAATATATATGGTTTATTTTACAGTGTCTCCTATCGACCACAACGACTATTACAGATCCATAAGAATGTTTTAAACGATTACTGAAATACATTAAATCTGATGGATGATCGATATGTTTAATTTCTATCTAATCTGAGGATATTTATTTATCAGTTATACAGTCAGTCTATGTGCCCAATTCAGTTAAAACTCCGGTTTTCCAAAGTTAAAATCCAAGAACCTAACCTATGGCAATAAATACTAATGGCCAATACATTTACAAATATTCAAAATAAAGGTAATTACTGCTGGTCTGTTGTAGAATCTGACTCGCCGTTGGGACGCGGTTGAGCGGAAGGAGCGATAAATCGTGGGCCAGTGTCCGGCGAAGATCGATGGAGGGTCGTTGAGGCCGAAGAGCGCAGTGGTTGTGCCGCCAGCGGTGCCCTTGCCGCTCGCACGCAGTGGTGATGTACGGGGGCTGCTTGGGATGTATGGGGGCCTGTGAGGTGGTACGTAACACCTGTTATCTGCGCCAAGTATTCAGCTCGTACGACTGGATCCTGTTAGCAAGGTATTCAAGAGAAGCTAAACTTTTCTGGTGGACAAAATAACTTTGTTCCGACATCAGGTGATTGATTCAATAGCAGAAGGTGTACTGTAACTAGGAGCTACTTAGCACCACAGTTCTGAATATGTTCAAATACTTTTCTCGGAATGTTAATGTTAAAAACAGGTTCAAATTTCAGCATAAGCATTGCGTAGGCATTTCATGAGTCGAATATGATCAGTAAACTTTGTTTTTATCATATACGTAAATAACTTTAATTTTTAAGTGGAGCAAAGTCATTCAAGCGTGCAGCAAAATATGCTCCACAGAATTTGCTCCACATAGACAAAAACCTGGAATTTTCACTAAACTAAGAGGATGGCGCAATGGAAGCAAATCCAGGATGAAAGTGGTCCAAGAACCATGTACAAAATTAGTTTGTTCAAAGAATTACATTGGAACCAAAAAGAACTTGCTCTACTTTATTCAACGGTTTTACGTCATAAAATAATAAAATCAGAATAAATATAAAATTCTTCTGTGGCACTTTAGTCACAAAGTTTCATCATTAGTTACAAATGTTTACAAATTGCACAAGTTTTCGATTGGGAGTATGTAAATCACACAAGCTTTAACTGAGATCAATCATTAAGTAAGTAATAAAGATTAAAAATAAATCAGTAATCAAAACTAATTTCTTCATTCATTCACTGAAGGCCACCCTACTCTTCAACTCTATAAAGTGCTCTGGTTTTCGACAAGAGTTTCTCCTGTTAACGTTCTCCTGTCTATAATCAGGCATATCAGTGGGTTAAGGATAGTTCCATGATTTTTCACCGTTTTTTATTGTTAACACTTCAGCTGTCTTGTCGTCACATTCTCAGATGATACCTGGATATATGATGCTGTTATACAGGGCGTTCGCCGGGAAACGCAACCCACTGTTAGCGCTACAAGGAAGAAACTGCTCCCGGCGAGCGAGCGCTCAGTTTCCGGCATTGTTCGACCGTCGGCCGCGGACTATTTCATAATAATTACGCTTCATAAACTTGTGTGCTAAGCATTTAAATGTGACGTAATTCATTAGCTTACCTTATAAAAGATGCTGGAAGTGTTGACCCTCTTGTGTAATGCACATTTCACATCTTCTGAACATATTTCGAGACACACGCTGCCCTAACTGACTTAATGATTTTTTGGGTGACTGTTCTAGTCGAAAAGCGATTACGTCAATTTTCTCCTCTGTGAGAATACGGTTGACCGACAGTCTCTTTTTGTTAAAAAATGAACCCGTTTCTCTTACTTTTTTAACCAGACGCAGAATTGTTGATTTAGCTGGCAGTAAAGCGCCAGGAAATTCGCGACGAAATTTACTGCGACACTTTTTAAACGACTTCTTCTTCACATATGTATCGTAGAGAAATATTCTTTGTTGCAAACTGTAACGTACCATAATTTTACTCACACTCAAACACGGTACAGATTAATAAGAGTATGAAGCCCCAAACCAGCCAAACCGCAAAGAAACGTTTATTCACAACACTGATTAATAAGAGACTGAAGTCACAAACTATCTACAATGCAAAGAAACCGTTCTTAACAATGTAAGGGTCACTGCACTGCACTGTTGGGGCAGCGGAGGTGTTAAACAGTGCGGTGATTCACGGTGCCGTGTGGCGGAAACTTCTGGCTTCACTGACCGAGCAAGTTGCCGACGGCAACAGACTGGCAGGGTAGCGTTTTCCGGCGAACGCCCTGTACTTAACAATGACGTTGGAACCAGTGAGAAAATATGTGAAACAACCTCTCTGGTTGGATGTAAATGCCACAATATTGCTCTGTTCCAGGAATAAAACAAAGCTCATTTTTTCCTAACTTCCAATACTATAAGAAGTTATGTTGATTGCAGATAACATAATGCAACATAATAAGAACTAATCGGCAGAAGACTCTGAACAACTGCAGGTTAATCTGAACAGAATAGCTAGCTGGGTAGGTCAACATGGGATGAAGATAAACGCAATGAAGGGCCAACTTGTTAGGTACGTAGATAAACAAACTAAACATTGATTATTATTATAATATGTAACTAGAAATGTAAATGTCTTGGCATTACATTTGATAACAAACTCAACTGGGCAGGACACATTGGACAGCTAGTGGGAAAAACTTTAAAATCCTTCACTTCTTGGAGAGAGTGAGAGGGGATGTACCAGAGAAATAGGGAACTGATGTAAAGGGCGCTTTTGAATGATAGGGAATTAGTTAATAAAAGAATTAAGTAAGTCATTGGCGCAGGGCGAGCTTACAGTTAAACGTTACTCAAGCGTAGCGCTCGCCAGAACGTTCGAGAGAATGTCATATTCAGCACCAGGTTACCGACCGCTCAAGTAGGGCAGCCTCGGCCGCCGTACAACGACTGGCGAGTGACCGCTGGTGACCCCCTGCACAGTCGACAGATTCGCCCCTATATTAAGGCCAGCAAATCATGTCTCGCCCTTAGCTGTTGGAACCACGCCGAATCTGTGCCAGACGCTGGAAGCCCGGGTCGCGACTTCGACACTCTGCCGCCCGCTAGCCAGCCCGCCCTCAGCTTCCAGCCTAGATCTTCAACGCCATCACTGTAAGTTACTGTTCAGTTATTCCGTGGACTCTTGCCAGAGGCGTCGACTGCATGTATCTACTCACTGGAATAAATCAAGGTGCCAGCCCAACGCGCCTTATCATTTAACTTAGAACCAGCCCTTCTCTTGGTATTTGGTGTCAGAACAATCAGTCAACTATCTAAGCTAACTAGAATAACAGCAGCCGAGAGAACGAGCCGAGATCCTGGGCAACGAGAATTCCTGGCAAGTAAGTAACTTAAGAGTAATACCTCCGGCCTCCACTCTGACTATCCTGACGGACGAATCAGTCAGGCTTAGCCTCACGGCTGATTACCCACATTTGCCCAAAGTGGGACGTCACACTGAGTTACAAAATTTTGGTCAGGTCATTGCCTGAAAATGGTGGTGCAGGATGGGACCCACATTTTGAGTATCAAATACAGGAATTGCAGGGAGCATAGTAGGGCTCATAAATTTGTCTCTGGAAATTACCGCAGAATATAATCAGAAATTAATATGATAAAAGAGCTGAAACGAGAGTCTTTGGAAGACAGGAGGAGGTTAAAGAGAGTCATGGTAGTGTAGGAGGCGTGAAGAGATATTTATGAAAGAATTATAAGAGGAGCATGGAAAGGAATAGATGACAATGACTACAAAATGGCTCTCGATTTCAAACAAAAGGGCGTGGGAAGATTTTATTTTGTATGTAAGGGGGTCCGGGATTGGAATAAATTACCAAGAGAATAAACGAATAATTTATCAAAAACGCTAAAAGAATTTATGTTGAAATTAGTTGAGGAACGAAAGAGGAAGAATGGGTGTGTAGGGAAAGTGCTACCGAAGAAGGCGCTCCATCGCATCATTTAAATTTTAAATTAACAAATTCCTCTTACTATATCACAAAAGCCATTCACTTTTTGAAGCAAATTCAACATAAGAAGTGCAAAGTAACCACGCGTTATGATACTCTGTAAGTTATAAGTTGCAGTTTGTATAATCATTTGGAAGATGATTTAAAAAGATTTGCGGACATTTTTCGTTCAACGCCGTGAGCTGTTAACATAATTCTTTGATGGCTATGTTGTTTTTAATTTTGCTGCCCAACCTTCGTTGCCACATTATTGATCTAGAGCATTTACTTCCAGAGTTTTTCTTCAATTTTTCGCCGTAATACTGACTAAGGCAAGCAGACATCAGGCTGTGAACCTTCGGAAAGGCGTTTTGCAAGACGCATGTTCACTTTCTCGCCCAGCCATTCATATTTCGATTTCCCATGTTTCACGAAGTCACCTCACTGGGCCCCGGGCGTCAGTTGTGATGCCGCTGTCCTGTGGAAACTTCTAAGTTTATCCTTTTGTTATACTATGAAAGTGAAGTCGTCCGTTGCGTCAGCCTTAGCAACCACTTCTCCGGATACCGCTGGAACTGCATAAGGGAGCAGGCCGCACCGAGCTCTGCAGTAAACCTTTTCTGCTAGATTCTGGGTATGTCATGCGGCACTGAGCTGGAATTACCGTACTTTACTCTATACCGCATTAGAATACTACACTGATCAAGCTGAATATTATGACTACTACCTACTATCGATATAAACCCGTCCAGGCGATAGCAGAGTTACCTGACGAGGAATGTCTGCTAGTCAGACACACGCATCAGTGAGCGTGCTATCCGTTTTTAAAATGGGCAAGGCGTGTGACAATCTGAGTTTGACCGACGGCAGATTGGCCCGGAGGCTCTGCACGAGCATTACTGCACTACAAGTCGGGTGTTCGAGGATTGTCTTCAAAATGTGGCAAAACCAAGGTGAAACCACTTCCAAACGTCGATAGTTTGGGCGGTCACACCTCATTACAGGCTGGGCAGACTGGCAAAACAGGACAGGAGGCGAACTGTGGTGGAACTAACATCAGATTTTAATGCTGGACAGAGAACAAGTATCTCTGAACACACAGTGCATTGCACACTCCTAACGATGCGCCTCCGCAGCCGACGACCCATGCCTGAGACAACGTTAACACCACGACATCGGCAACTACGACTGAAATGAGCACGTGACCATCGTCACTGGACGTTGGCGCAGTGGCAGAGCGTTGCGTGGTCTGATAAATTCCAGTGCCTTAATCATTCCGATGGGAGGGTGCATATCCGTCGTTTTCCAGTGGACCTGTACTGCTGGACGGATACAAGCTGGCGGCGGCTCAATTATGCTCTGGGGAATATTCGCGTGGGCATCCATGGGTCCAGTGTAGCTCGTGCAAGGCACCATGACTGCCAATAAGTATCGTGCACTGGTTGGAGACCACTTGCATCCCTTCTTTACGACCATATTTCCCAGCAGCATCAACAAGATAATGCGCCATGTCACAAGGCCAGGTGTGTGATGGAGTGGTTTGAGGAACACAGTGGCGAGTTTTTTGATGTGCTCCCCCCCCCCCCACAACTCGTCAGATCTGAACCTGGTCGAATCCAACTGGGATGAGATTGAACGTGGTGTCAGAGCTCATCGCCCACCTCCCCGGAACTTACGGGAACTAGGTGACATGTGTATGCAGATGTGGTGCCAACTCCATCCAGCGACCTACCAAGGCTTCATTGCTTCCAAGCCAAGATTAGTCGCCGCTGTTATCCATGCCAAAGGGGGACATACCGGCTATTAGGTAAGTTCTGGCTGACCAGTGTATTTTAATATTAAATTTCTGACTCTACTCGTGTGCAAGAGTTTTTCATTCGTATTACACATATACGTAAATTAAGTATTGGACCTTAGCATGATAGCAATCTACGTTAAATCCGGCAGTGATGTCACAGTGTTGCGGACGTGGCTACACAATGTCCAGGCTGAGGCTTTTATTTGCATAGGTTATCAGTATAAAATGAACATACCTCATTTACTGATTGTTAAACGCGCGTCTAATAGGTTATACCTCTACCTCTACACTCTGCAATTCGAAAAGTTGTGGGTGGCAGAGGGTGCTTTACACCGGAACTAACTTTGCGTACGAGGGAAGAAGAATTCAAACAAACATCTGTACGACACCTATTTTGTTTAATCTTCTCTCTCCTGTCATTGCTACTCATATTGTTTTGTGGAAGAAGCATTCCGTCGCACTGGTAAAAGTACACTCCAACAAGTGACTCTGTTTGGTACGTAGGTACAGGTTTAAACAATTACTCATCTAAACAATGCAAAGCAGATGTGTAAATCATATATCTCCAGTGCGTTTAATACAGGCACGAATTCGGAAGGTAACGTGGTGCACCAACAATAGTACATCTACATCTACATCTACATATATACTCTGCAATTCACAAAATTGTGGGTGGCAGAGGGTGCTCAGCACCAAAGCTAATCTCTTTGCTGTGCATTCCAATCCCTAATGGTACGAGGGAAAAAAGAATTCATATAAGAATCAGTCCGGCACCTTATTTCTCTAATTTTATCTTTCCTGTCCTTCCGACTCAAATAGGTTGGTGGAAGAAGTATTTCACTACACTCATGAGTGAAAGTTGGAGTACGCATCTTTTCCAATAAGTTTAAACGAAACGTGTGTCGTCTATCTACCACAGACTCCCAACCTAATCTACTAATCAGTTCTGTGACGCTTTCATAAGGACTGTAGCAAACGGTCACGAATCGAGCGGCTCTTCTCTGTACTTTCTCTATACTTTCGATCAATCCCTTACGAAACGGGTCCCAAATGGCACAACAATAATCCAAATGTGGACGCACAAGAGATTTGTACGCTATCTCCTTTGTTTGTTCATTACAATTTTTCAAGATTCTACCTATGAATCGCAGCCTAGAATTTGCTCTATCTACTAAAGAATTAATGTGTATGTCCCATTTCATGTTCCTTTGTACTGTTACTCCCAAATATTTAATAGAATCGACCATATCAATAACTGTATTGTTTAACTCGTATTTCTGAACAATCGGATTCTTTTTGTTAGTTATGCTCATTGTCTTGCACTTTTTACAGTTTAGAGTAAGTTGCCACTCAGCGCACCAAGCCAAAATAACATCCAGATTGCGCTGAATTTCTAAGCAATCGGCCAAAGTTCTTACTTCCCTATAAATAAACGCATCATCAGCAAACAATCTAAAAAGGCTTTTCACTTTGTCTCCGAGATCGTTTATAAAAATTAAGAAAAGAAGTGGTCCTGTTACACTTCCTTGAGGTACACCCGATGTAACATCTAGATTAGAAGAACTTTCTCCTTCAACGACAACATACTGCGACCGACCAGTTAGAAAATCCTTTATCCATTCACAAAGCTGATCCGATATACCGTACGCTCGAAGCTTCGCTAAAAGGCGGTTGTGTGGCACAGAGTCAAAGGCTTTCTGGAAATCTAAAAAAATTGCATCTACTTGTGAACCTGTATCGATAACTTTCATTACGTCGTGTGTAAATAGGGCCAGCTGTGTTTCACATGATCTTTTCTTCCGAAATCCATGTTGATTTGTTGTAAGCAAATTATTATAATCTAGAAATTCATAATGTTCGAGCATATAATATGCTCCATAACTCTACTACAAACAGATGTTATAGATATGGGACGATAGTTCCCAGGATCACTTCGATCACCTTTTTTGAAAATCGGAGTAACTTGCGCGATTTTCCAGTCTGAAGGTACGCTTCGCTCTTCTAATGATTTACTGAATATATCAGACAGAAATGGCCCGATTTCTGCAGCATAATCTGAAAATACTCTTACTGGAATTCCATCCGGGCCCGGTGCTTTCCCCCACTTCAGGAGCTCTAATTGCTTAACGATACCTGCAGTATCTATTCGTAATGATTCCATCACCGACTCGCCACGGCGTGGGAAAACGGGAATACTATCCTTATGTTCATTTGTAAATGAATTTTTGAATACAGTATTTAGTACGTTAGCTTTATCGCGGCTTTCATTAACCTCGGAACCTTCACGAATTAGTGTTGGAATATTGCTGTTGGTACAATACGACCAAAATTTCTTTGGGTTTACTGTGAGACTCTTAGAGAGAGAGTTGGAGTGAAAATCGTTAAAGGCCTCGCGCATTACATTCTTAATACGTCCTCTTAAATCAGCTAAGGTTTCTAAATCGCTGCGACACCCCTTCCTTCTTGAGCGTGCGTGTATTTTCCTTTGTTTTTTTGAGTAATCTTTTGACTTCGCATGTGTACCACGGTGGATCATCCTCTGCCTTTATTGTCCGCTTTGGTATATGTATTTCCATTCCTTCCCTGACTATATGTATAAAACGATGCCACATCTCTTCAACGGTGTCCTTTGTTGACTTGAAGTTATGGTATTTATTCCTCAGGTAGGTTCTAAAACACTTCTTTGAGGCCTTACTGAATCTGTATACAATCCGCCCTTTTTTTGATAGTCGCAATTACCGCTTTGTGATCGCTTATTCCTGTGGTCGTTGAAATGTCGGTGAATAATTCTGGCCTGTTGGTAACCAGCAAGTCTAAAATGTTTTCGCTACCGTAGGGCTCTGTTCTCGAGTGCCTGTAGCTTTTTGATGTTGCAGTCGTCAGCCATATTCCATAGCTCGGAGCCGTATAAGAATGTCGTTTGGACACTGGCACGACAGATGAGTATTTTTCTTTCCGTCCTTATACCTTCTCCTCTAAGGATTGGGTAGAGGTTGGTAAGTTTGGCGTTGGCTCTTTTCTTTGCTTCAACTATGTGGATCCTCCACGTCAGTTGTTTGTCCAATCGCAGTCCAAGGTACTTAATTTAGTTTTTCCATTCTATGTCGCCTCCATCCGTGTGCAGTTTGTATCGTGGTAGTTTTAATTTTGTGGTGAAAATTATGGCTTGAATTTTTGTGGCATTAATTTTAATTTTCTATAAATTTCACCATTGGGTTAGTAGCTCTAGATGTCTTTGTAGCTCTCTTGCTGCATATTCTAAGTGTATATGGAGGTGTAAAGTACCGTGTCATCTGCATATAGTCTGGCATTGCTGCCCTCCATATGCGGCAAATCATTGACATATAAGCAGTATAAGATAGGTGCTAAGACACTACCCTGCGGCACTCCAGCTTCGATTTGCCTTACTGTTCTTGTCTCGCCTTCATGTATGATAAAAAAATTTCTGTTTGCTAGATAAGAACTGATTATGTGAATTATGTAATCGGGAACCTCGAATTTATGTAACTTGTAGATTAGGCCTTCGTGCCACACTTTCTCTATGTCTCAGAATAATGCTGCTGTGCTGTTTCCCGCCTGCTTTTCTGAGCAGATGTGCTCCTCTAGCCTGGCACATTGTTTCTGAATCCGAATTGCTGGATAATGATTATGTTATTTTTAACAATGTGAGTGTTGAGACGGGCAAGAAAAATCCCCTCAAACACTTTGGCAATGATCGGTAGTAATGAGATCGGTCTGCAGTTCTGAGGGAATGTCTTGACTTTTCCTGGTTTAGGTATTGCTACTACCTTGGCAGTTTTCCAGGCATCAGGAAAGTAGCTAAGTCTAAGACAAACAATGAATATATTTTCTAGTCGTCTGATGGCTTGTGGAGGCAGGTTTAAAATTTGTAAGGGGGTCAATTGATCACTTCCATAGGCCTTTTTGGCTTTCAGTCTGCGAATAATGTTCTCAATCTCCTCTGTGTTTGTTAGGTGCGCTTCAATCCGCGTCTCTGTCGCAAGCATGTGGTCGACCTCACAAATAACCAGCTCTTCGTGGTCGTCGCTCTCGTCGTCATCAATAATGTTGATTGGGAATTGGTCCTCGAGTGTGTCAGCACGTGCTTGCACCCTGCCCTCGGGATCGTATACTAATCCTCTTTGGCCATGAAGTGGTCTAAAACTCCTTTCGTCTTATTTAAGGTTTTTTTTAGAGCCTACATCTTACGACTATTGTTCTGCACTTCAGCTAGTTTTGTCCCCATGTCTCACTCCTGTGTATTCTTAAGTTTTCCTTGATTTCGTCCGGTAGGTGAATGACCATCCTGTCAGCTGGGTCACGCCAGCACTGCCATCTTTTCCAGGTTTGGTTTTTTAGTTTGAATAGGTTGGTTATATGGTCCTGCATATCGTTGTTTGCCTGTAGAATTTCTTGTTTGGATACAACATTTTTGGAGCATACTGTCAGAATATTTGTGAAGTTCGTTACAGCCTGTTCGATTCGATCTTTAGAATTAATTTCGATGTCCTCGGAAAAGTGGAGTGCCACATCTTCACGATACTGATCCCAGTTTGTATCATATCTATATCTGGGTCTCAAACTTTCGTGTTCTTGTACTAGCAGTGACAGGAGTACTGGGTTGTAATCTGAACTGAGCTGATTAGGCACGGAAAGTTCTCGAGCCCAGCGCAGCCCCTTCGTCACGTATATGTCCAGTACGTCGGGTCGATGTTACGCATTGTTCGGAAAATAGGCAGGTTCCATTGGAGCTACCACTTCAACATCATTGTTGTCGTTCAGCACCCTCAGGAGTCCTCGCCCATTTCTCGGCAGCTTGTCTCAGGGTGGCAACTAGCTTCAGCAGTCGCCGGCCTCGGTAGCGTAGGGGCTAGAGTGCTAGCTCCGCGTACCGAAGGTCACCGGTTCGAGTCCGGCCGAGGGCATGGGTGTTTAGTGTTGTGTCTGTGAATGTTTTGTCCGTGTTGTAGTGTCCTTGTGTCAATACTTGATAGCAACAAATCACATTGAGCTGGCTGTATGGCCCAGTAGCCGAATGCCATTAAAAAAAAAAAAAGCTTCAGCAGTCTTCCGTCCACGAAGATGAACAGTACCTCTCTCAAGTCGGCAGCCAAACCCGTGGGATCTGCGGCCAGGTTTTGATTTATATTATGTTTGTTTTTCTTATTAACCCAGGTTGTAGGGGTGGAGCCGGTTAGTGGTGGAAATTCTCAGTTGTAATTCGTGTGTGGATGATTATTGTTTGGTTTTGATCTATGTTTGCCTTTGATAGTTTTGACCTTCTGGCAGCCATAAGCTCCTTGTGTACAGGGCATCCCCTGTAGCTGGCCGGGTGTTTGCCGTGGCAGTTATGACATTTCGGGTCTTTTGTTTTCTTACATGTTTTTGTCAGGTGTTCCCCGCAACAATTTACGCAGCGAAGATATAGACGACAGTTCTTTTGGCCATGACCAAATTTCTGGCAGCGGTGACACTGCGTTGGTCCCTCTGGTGTTCTGTAAAGCTCTACTGTTACACTAAGGTGCATAAAGGTTTTGAGATTGAATATGGCTCTTCCTTCAACAGTGTTATCAAGGTTTATAAACCTTATAAGGTAGAGAGGCATGTTGACTTTTTCTTTTGTCTCATTATTGAATTTGGTCATCTATGAGACCTGTGAGACATTTTTTTACTGGAAATTTCATGTCGTGAAGCCTCAGTGATATTTCGGTGGGGTTAATGTTCCTGGGCAGAACTGTCTCAGAACTACCTTTAGTTGTCGTTTGGGATCAAGTACATATGAGTGGAAGTGAACAATCTTTTTCTCAAAGAACTCGAAAAGAAAGCGAAAGTCATTATCGGTGTTCACCTGGTATTTGATTGAATTGTTTCGGAAGGATACTTGCATAGATCCTTCCAGTTTCTTTGACTGGTAAATCTCAACCTTCCAAATTGAAGAAACGGCAGGATTTCCACTTCGATCTACTGACCAAAACGATAAAAAACGCATCAAACAGCTGCTATTTCCGATGCGAAAACTCAAATTACCTCCAAATAGCTACCATTAGCAATATACCACTAGAAACTCTACCTCGTTGACACCCCAAACAAACCCTAAACCGGCAATTCCATTTCTGACCACCATACCCTTCAATCCTCCATTAGATGTAAATAGGGGCCCTCAACTTTGTACTAGGTCCCTTGTAAATAATCAGCATCCTAAAGATCATCCCCCTCTAGAGATAAATAGGAACAGGAATAGGCATAAGAAAATGTAGCTGTTAGGTCCTCCCGCCCCCCCCCCCCCCCAAAAAAAACCCTCCGTTAGTTATAATCATCCATCAACAAAACATATGTACATAACCAATTCATATTATATTAAATAGCTTAGGACAATTACAGTTACGTCAGATTCTCAACTTAGATATTGGCATTAGCCATAGGATTCCCCGGTGCTAAGGACGACATGCAGCTTGTGTCTGCGACAAATCACGGATGGATGCAGCCGCGAATTCATGCTCGACGAATTGTAACACTGTATTAGTTCTCTATTCCACCTAAAAACATTACTCGATTAGCAATTCGGCCGCAATAAATAGTTTCCATACCGGGAGCATGTGAAGATAAAAGATCAATTTATACTGAAATATATGATTGCTCTCCACTATCGAGGCATTACAAGACTGAATTATTTGTATTTTAAGTTTCCAACGTAGTTTGTATCATACTTTTTGCTACCAAACTGATTAGTAATTAGAATTCGTAATATTATTCTGTGGAGTAGATTGTATACCATAAGTTTAATCAGCCTATTCACAGTGTGTGTGGAGTATAATACAGTAATAATGTCGTTTGGTCGTAGTGATCTGGAGACAGGATTTCGTATTGTCTGCACAATCTGCCCCCATCAAAGCCGTCTATAGTTAACCGGTAGTCCTCCCGGCTATAAAGGACTACAGTTTAACGTGGAATTCTAAACACGGAAACGTTCTGGCCGCTACATTGCACAGCAAGCTGTGCCAGAGGAGAAGGCCTGTGCAGTGATCTTGGAAATTCCCAGCTGAAACCTTACAATCTCCAACTGAACGCCTCAAACGCTGAGTCACCAGACCGTTTGTGTGTGGAGTAAGGGCGAATTATACCGCTGTCTGTAAATCTCCCACCGGATAGGAACGTAAACCTAACAAAAACTCATCACAATAATTTGCTCATGTCCAGTAACATGATGTGACTTCTGTAGGTGACTCGAACCTGCCTGCAGATAAACGCAGCAACACAGAATCCAAAACAAACCAAATACACAGAGGTTTTAACTATTTCGACAACTTTTTAGTTATGTAAAGTAATTTTGGTGACACTTTTCCTGTTCTCCGTAGCTATGTATGTCTGTACGACGTCCGCTTATGAGGCGGTAATGGCAGACCATTAGTAAAATTGATAAAAAGAAAACGACTCCACTGCGAAAGTATTGCAGCTCTTCCACGTCACGACGTCAGTCCATTTTTATTGTTTTATACTATCTTATAATTTTAGTAACTTATTATTAGAACGAATTTACGATACTTCCTGGTACTGACCGGCCACTTCTTTCATTATTATTTTTTATGATCTTGTTTACATCATAGTTCTGATTAAACGAGCGTAAATACACCACTTTCCCTTTTGCGAATGTTTTCTATTTTGCCAGAAACGATATTCACAATGATACTTGTATACTGGTGTTTAAGTAAGGACTTGATATGGAGACTGTGTTATTGGCATTGCTTTCAAGTCGTTTTATCCTTGTTACATTTGGTAGCTCTAAACCGTAAAAAGATGTGGGCTGAATGTGGAAAAAATATAGAAAGACTTCCTTTCACTAACTCATTAAGCACTAAAAATATAGGTAAAACTATGAAGGCTCTTATCATTTTTTTAGTTCGCAGTTTACGATAGCGTTTACAAGTTACGTTTTTTAAATAAATAATTGTTCCATTTCAACTAATATTCATATTTACAAGTGACATGGCGTTTATGTTCACCACTACTTTAGTAGAAATATTCTTCAAGATGGTGTTTGATAGTTTTCTGAGAACTTTTATTATAATTTAATACTCTGCCGAAAGTTTTGAATATTTATACTGGCATCTTTCAGTCGGTATGTATGCAGCCAAATTGTTTCTGGAAGTCAGATTTTGAATCCATCGCTTTTAATTTTAAGTTTTTACATTCTTAATTTATACCAGAAGCAATCGTGATTGATGCTTAAATGTAACAACAATTTCTTTACATGTTATGGCTATATTATGCTCGCCACTACACAGCCATCTTGAATTATTTTCTAAAGACTATATTGGCTTCTGATGCACTTTGTTTGCTCTTGTAAACGTAATAAATGGCCACTCAGCACTAATGATGCTGTGACAAAGATGATATTAAAGCTGCCTATTTAATTCCTTTATCGGCAGTTGAATCAATTAATCTGTATATTATCAGTATTTTTAAATCTATCAGATTTAGGATGTGTTTAAAAATGTCATAAAGTATTGACTTTATGTAATTTATTACACTTGTTGAGTCATTCACCGTATATCAAGTTTACTTTTGTCAAGGAGTTTTTAAGCGTTTGATGTAATACATTTTCTTAGAATTTTCGCACTTCAGCGAAGAAAAGAATTTATCTTCATACCGCCATGGTACTAGAAATACAATTTCCGGCGCTGGGAATCGCTTTGTGTCTCTTTGAAACGTCTTATTCTGTGGAAGCCTGTCAAAAGGTGTAACGGAAGCAGCAACTGGTTAAAAAACGGTGAGTGTATTAAATGATGAATGATGAAATTGATTTTAAGTGGAGAGTGGGGACAAAAAGCTAAAAAGAGAAGTGGAAACTAATTCGTTATTCAAACGTATTAATTATTCAATGAGAGTAAATAAGGAACTAACACGAGGAATGAGAAAACATTACGTGTATTACATCGGAAAAACACACCTGTCACACATGGGAGCCAGAGTACGGAAAGCCGGGAGATGCTACAAATTATTTTAATATTTATTCTTTTTCCTAACCAGTGTTAGGCCTGGTGGACAGTTACAGTCTCAATCCATCTTCTTGGTAGTCTTCCTATGCCTCTCCTCCCTCTAGGATGGCAATTGAGGATTTTTCGTTTGATCTGGTCCGTCTTCATCCTTAGGACATGGTGTGTCCAAGATGTTTTGTACTTTTGCACAGTTTTGAGAGCTGGTTTAATTTTTAGTTCCTTAAGGATTTCATTTGAGTACTTCTGTGTGTTATAAATTTGTAATAGGGCTGCTTTGGAATGTCCTTATGTCCTGTTATCAAAACTACCTAACGAAATGGGATGTGGTTTTCACTGTATACAGGCTTATGGTTTATCTTAAAATCCGCGCTTTAACTCGTGATTTTAAGTAACCGAGAAATGGAAGCGAAAAATGCTAATTTTTTTTTCGTACCGAGAACAGATAGGCGCAACAGATCACACTACATCTCAAAAGAATACTCCTTTATGAGATAACCACCAAAGATCATGCTACAACATAGATGAACACCCTATCCTTTGGATTTTGTTACTATTGTTTTTGACTGCTTTACTTTAACTATTTATTTGTTCAGTTTTCTAAAATGTAGATAATCTGAGATTAACTCTTTAATAAGCGCAATGAAGTTATCTGAATTAATTTACGGTAAATGTTATCTTGAGACTACATTGAAAACATTTAGAATCAAAGCAAAAATATTAAGTAGAATGAATGAAGATAATTTAAACGTTTACAAGGCTCTCTTGTATCTAGGATCAACTAACCTACAGCAGAAAATATTTGAAAGTAGTTTGGTTTATTGATATGGTTATCACTGTCATAATCACGAGAGGCTATGACAACAATTAATTTTCTGGCTTCTCTTAAACAAAAATAATCTTAATCCACAAAAAATATTAGATTTTTTTTTTCAAAGCGCATTCATTTAACCCACATTTCCATAAGAGACTTCACGATGGCAGAAATGTAAGGGATTTTTTATAAGGGTACAACATATTTCGAATGTCATTTTTCAGTTAGGGAGCATAAATCGGCAACTGTACTGTAAGTGGAGGAAGCAACGTTGTTATAAACCATGTTAATTTCACATCACTACTACGTCAAGCCCTTTGTTGTGAAACAAAGTAGTTTGCTGATTTTAACAAGTGGTGACATTATTCTTCGAAATACGAAATTTAAGCATTCAAAGAAATAAATCACTGACTGTATAGCTGGTCTTGTGGTGCGGATTTGTGTGTATTATGTAGTAGGACGGGAATATTGTGCCCAGAAGGCTCAGATGAGTGCTGGGGATGCTGGTCACATATCAGAGTGGCGAGTCATTGTGGCTGCCACGGCTCTGTCGTACGTGACTGGAGGTCCTGTAGACACAATCCTCTCCTTCATACAGTCGAGACTTTCTCAAGTAACATTTGCTGACCGTAAAGTCACTATTAATTTATGTCCACCAACTCAATACTTTAAGGGAGCAAGTTCATCGTCAAAGTACACAGGCAGAAAAAGCATACTTCTAGGTGATATATGAAACTAGTGCATCTCATTGATCCTAGCATGATTGATAATAAGGGTAAATCCCTTATGAAAAATAGGTCATGTTACGTCGTATTTCGTGTGTGTGAAAGCCAAAATGAATTTTATTTAGTTCATGAAGAAAACTTTTGAAGTTGCCAGACACAGTATAAGATAAATTGTAATAATCAGAGTATTATTACAACTACACTTTTAAGATGCAAATTACGGCATTAAGTATTTATATCAGTAAAAATGAAATCATTGTACAGTGTGATCGAGCTTCGGAAATGGTAATAAATATTTCATATATGCTCGATCTGAATATCCAGTTTGTCAATCAGTGAATTCTATGATTATTTTTTATGCACATAGAAGAACTGAAAAACCTTATACATTTAAAATAGAATTCTGGCAGGTCCCCCTTCTCAAAGAACCACTTATATACCTCAGGAATGAAATATAATAATCACTCACTTACGAAGCTGTGCATTTACTAAAAAATAATTTTTCACGTTCATTCTTGTTTACGTGAGATTACTTGCATCTTACCTGGAATAGCGTCTAGTATTTAATAACATATAAGGTACATTCCCTTCGTTCGTTGCCACTTCAAACCTTCTTCTGAAATTCCCAAAAGGTTATAAGGAAATCTTAAAACAATTTCAAGATAACACATAGTTCGAGATTAAATAATTTCCACTGAAGTCTTTAATGCACAGTCTCTTAATACTGTTCTCCAACGATCCCTAACTACTTCTTTCAATACCTCACTATTGCCCATCATTGGAAATTTGCGACTTTTCAATAACTAAAGTTCGTAGCATTTCCTATCAATTACTTGCAAACTTATTTCAGAATTACAAATTATAACACTTTATCAAAAAAATAATTTATGGATAATTCACCGCTTCTAAACTGGAACAGAATATAAACAGTAGGATAGACATGGTGATTTTTTAACAGTTTTTCAATCGTTAAGTGTTGACTAAGAATTAATTTAGTTGGTATTTTATTGCTTCCCTAAACTTGACCCGCTCTGGTCACAGTAATATAAACTTTTCTCTTGTTAGTTTCGTTGGAAAAAGATAATTGGGTAGTTGACTAAATTTGAAAAATAGGTTAATACTTCACCTTATTATATATTTTACTCAAAAAACTTCTTATTTTGTAAAGAATCGAACATTTACATTATGTATTTTGTATTTGTAAAAGTGAATTTAAATTTAGCTCAAAAACGCTCTAGACTGTCATGGCGTCTTGGATGACGTCATAGCGTCTGATATGAATGTAAACAGTCGTGTACGTATATGGCAGGTGTAGATTTTCTTTAGTTACACATGAGTTCCTCGTTTTATAAGTACTGTGTAGTGCCGAAGTGTAGAAGCACAACAATAAAAACACCAGATAAGTTACAAAAAATCTTCACAGGTTTGCAGCCGGATTTTATTATAAGATGACAAGCTTTCGGCCACTATCTCAGTAGCCATCTTCAGGTCGATAACAGTAGCGGCGATCTTGCGTTTACGAAAGCCAAGCGTTTACTGGTGTCGCCTAGCAACCTCATGACGCTAGCAGTCTTGCTTCGCTGTAATTGGTCGAGGCGGCGGTCACCCATCCAAGCGCTCACCACGCTCACAATTGCTTAACTACCGGAGCTTAGCAGTGCCGGTCACCCATCCAAGTTCTTACCACTCTCAGCATTGCTTAACTGCCCGAGTCTAGCCGGCTGTCCACACTCCACCGGATCGCCGGCAACCAGGGAACGTGGGCCGCACAGTATCGATAACCCTGGTTTCCAAGCGTTGCTCAGCAAATAACCCATGTCACGGTTAACCAGATTGTCATGTAACCGTATTTCTATAGCTTCTTTAACCACGGACTCCCAAAAGAACGAACATTTAGTCAGCACCTTCACGTTGTCAAAGTCCATTCTGTGGCCATTTTCAATAACATGTTGAGCAACAGCAGATTTTTCCATCTGAAAAAGCCGAATGTAGCGTTGATGTTCCGCCACACGGGCCTTGATTGTGCTTACTGTCTGTCCAATGTAAGATTTCCCACATTCACAGTGTATACTATACACCCCCGGTGTCTTCAGCCCCAAGTCATCCTTCACAGAACGTAATAAGTCACGTATTTTGGCAGGAGGACGAAATATGCTCTTAATACCATGTCGATCTAGTATCCTGCCTATTTTCCCGGATATGTTACCAGCAAATGGGATATATGCCAGATCTTTATACCGTTCTTTAGGTTCAATTGGCTGTTTCTTTGGCGTTTTTTGTAGTGCCCTTTCTATTTGTCCGTTACAATATCCATTTCTCCTGAATGTAGTACGGAGATGTTCCAGTTCCGTCGGCAGACTGTCAGCATCAGAGATTTCTTTCGCTCTATGCACCAGTGTGTACAATACCGCATTTTTCTGAGCCGGGTGGTGGAAGCTTCCGGCATGTAAGTAACGGTCCGTATGGGTAGGTTTTCTATACACACTATGAGAAAGAGTCCCATCTGGTTTTCGCCGAATAAGAATGTCCAAAAAAGGCAAGCCAGAATGATGAAATTGTGGTCTTACCAGCGGACAAGGGTAATGCTACTGTCCTTATTACTGCTGAAATGTATGAGACCAAGGTAAGAAAGCTGCTTAATGACACTGCTTACAAGCCGCTCAATGAGGACCCAACTTCGAAAATAGAAAGAAAGGTAACATCACTTCTAAAGAAGACGTGTTTTCCATCGGAAGTCGTTAAGGGTCTTCGACCTCGTGCTGCCAGACCACCTAGATTCTATGGTCTGCCAAAAATTCACAAGGAGGACGTCCCTTTACGGCCTATTGTGAGTACCATTAGTAGTCCCACATATGGTCTGGCTAAATATCTAGCTAGTATGCTTGGTTCCTACGTAGGGAAAGGTCCTCACCATGTTGTGAACTCAACACAATTTGTCAGTGTTCTTCAAAAGATGCACCTTTCGGAGACCGATGTTATGGTCAGCTTTGATGTAGTCTCACTTTTTACTAGAGTTCCACTGAGAGACACTTTGCAGCTGCTACGAAATCTCTTTGAATCTAGCATTGTTGATCTTTTTGAGTTGGTCCTTACATCCACTTACTTTACGTACGGTGAGGATTTCTATGAACAGACGGATGGTGTGGCAATGGGGTCACCTTTGTCTCCTGTTGTTGCTGATCTGTTTATGGAGCATTTTGAGAGTATAGCAATAGAAAGGTCTGTTCTTAAGCCGGCATGTTTCTTCCGATATGTGGATGATACATTTGTTGTTTGGCCCCATGGGATCACAAGTCTAAATGAATTTCTGGACCATCTAAATGGAATTCACCCAAACATACGTTTCACGATGGAACTGGAAGAGAATTGTAGCTTGCCTTTTTTGGACATTCTTATTCGGCGAAAACCAGATGGGACTCTTTCTCATAGTGTGTATAGAAAACCTACCCATACGGACCGTTACTTACATGCCGGAAGCTTCCACCACCCGGCTCAGAAAAATGCGGTATTGTACACACTGGTGCATAGAGCGAAAGAAATCTCTGATGCTGACAGTCTGCCGACGGAACTGGAACATCTCCGTACTACATTCAGGAGAAATGGATATTGTAACGGACAAATAGAAAGGGCACTACAAAAAACGCCAAAGAAACAGCCAATTGAACCTAAAGAACGGTATAAAGATCTGGCATATATCCCATTTGCTGGTAACATATACGGGAAAATAGGCAGGATACTAGATCGACATGGTATTAAGAGCATATTTCGTCCTCCTGCCAAAATACGTGACTTATTACGTTCTGTGAAGGATGACTTGGGGCTGAAGACACCGGGGGTGTATAGTATACACTGTGAATGTGGGAAATCTTACATTGGACAGACAGTACGCACAATCAAGGCCCGTGTGGCGGAACATCAACGCTACATTCGGCTTTTTCAGATGGAAAAATCTGCTGTTGCTCAACATGTTATTGAAAATGGCCACAGAATGGACTTTGACAACGTGAAGGTGCTGACTAAATGTTCGTTCTTTTGGGAGTCCGTGGTTAAAGAAGCTATAGAAATACGGTTACATGACAATCTGGTTAACCGTGACATGGGTTATTTGCTGAGCAACGCTTGGAAACCAGGGTTATCGATACTGTGCGGCCCACGTTCCCTGGTTGCCGGCGATCCGGTGGAGTGTGGACAGCCGGCTAGACTCGGGCAGTTAAGCAATGCTGAGAGTGGTAAGAACTTGGATGGGTGACCGGCACTGCTAAGCTCCGGTAGTTAAGCAATTGTGAGCGTGGTGAGCGCTTGGATGGGTGACCGCCGCCTCGACCAATCACAGCGAAGCAAGACTGCTAGCGTCATGAGGTTGCTAGGCGACACCAGTAAACGCTTGGCTTTCGTAAACGCAAGATCGCCGCTACTGTTATCGACCTGAAGATGGCTACTGAGATAGTGGCCGAAAGCTTGTCATCTTATAATAAAATCCGGCTGGAAACCTGTGAAGATTTTTTGTCATTTATTCGCCGGGAAAGTCTGCATTCACATACCAGATAAGTTATTTATATATGTTCCAAACAATGAAAAAATACGGAGAAAGTGGTTAAAACTTGCAAGGAGGGAGGATGCTCACAGTTTACCTGCAGACAGAAGAATCTATTTTTGTGAAGACCATTTTGATGTAAGTATTTGTGCATAATATATTTCTAAATCCAAAGCAAAAATGATGAATTTTGCAGAACCACTACTTTTCAAGTAATGATAATGTAATAAGGTATGAGTTGAGTTTGTTTTGGTTCAATGTTCTAAAATCTTTATTTAGTGTTATTTTTCATAGAATAAACATCATTTAGTGGGCCACAATCTGATGATAGATTCTTAACCAACTTGACGAAACAATTCGAAAATAAAGAATAATTGTTTTTAATATCTCTCTTGGTTCTCGAGATATCGTCACTGAAAGATGATGTTGTTAGGCTGATATGAAGCTTAGAGCAGACTGGAAACTGGCAGTGCCATAGCTTTAAAATTTACCACACCTGTTTTTGAGGATATATTTTTCTATAAAAGGTTTATATATATATATATATATATAAAAAGAAACATACCTTAGGCGTGATGCAGCTGAAAAGTTAAGACACGGCACAGAAATAATAGTACCGAACAAAGTCACCAAAAGCACAAGGAACAATAACTCATTTTTAACGTTCTATATCTCGAAAACGAAGCGAGATGTAAAAAAACATTATTCTTTATTTTCGATTTTTTTCGTCGAGTTCTACAAGAATTCGTTATCAGATTGCGACGTCACGGTAATTATAGAACTCCCTAACAGTTGCTTATACTTCGCAAAAGTAACATCAAAATCATATCAATAAACTTAAAAACGTACGTCTAAGCATTAGATTATTGTTTACGAAACTGATTTCAGCTTATAATATTAAATATATATTTGACACTTGTATATAATTCCGACGAGCAGAAGTCTATGTTTGAGGCGAAAAATCTTCCAACGGCTACGGCGTCAATTTTGGGAAAATTACAACTGGTTGCTTTGCTAAAACCTTGTTCCATAATGAACTAAACTTCTCTTTCGCCAAATAATTAACAATAACTAAATTGCCAACACAGAAGTTGCTACAAACGAAAAATTTACTACGCAAGGTGTTCTATTACATGTAAATGTCAACCACTTCTGTGGCGCTAGGGACGCTATGACGTAATGCTTTCTCATTGGCCTTCGCGGTCACGTGTCACTATGGCTGATTTTCTACATCTACATCTACATCTACATCCATACTCTGCAAATCACAAACATTGTGGGTGGCAGAGGGTGCTAAGCACCAATCCTAAACCCGCCCATTCCAATCCCGAATAGTGCGAGGAAAGAAGGAATACATATAAGTATCAGTACGGCATCTTATTCCTCTAATCTTATCCCTCCGGTCATTGCGACCTAAATAGGTTGGCGGAAGAAGTATTTCATTGCACTCGAACTTTAAATTTTTTCGCATATTCTCCAATAAATTCGAACGCAAGCTACGTCGTCTGTCTTCCAAACTATCCCAGCCCAATCTATGTATCAATTCTGTGACTCTTTCATAAGGGCTGTAACAACAAGTCACGAATCTAGCGGCTTTCCTCTGCACCCTCTCAACTGAGTCAATCAGAACCTTGCGATACGGATCCCAAACCCCACAACAGTAATCCAGATGCGGACGCACTAGTGTTTTATACGCTATCTCCTTTGTTTGAGCATTAAAATTCCTCAAAATACGACCTATGAATCGTAATTTAGAATTTGCCTTGCCTACGACGGAAGTTATGTACATGTCCCATTTCATGTTGCTTTGTACTATCACCCCCAGATACTTCACGGAATCAACCGTGTCAACAGCTGAATTGTTTATTTTGTACTCGTGAACAACCTCATTCTTCTTGTTACTTATCCGCATTGCCTTACACTTTTTGCAATTAAGTGTAAGCTGCCATTTACGGCACCAATCGAAAATAGCATCCAAATCGCGCTGAATTTCTAAGCAATCGTCGGAGCACCTTATTTCCCTATAGATAACCGCATCGTCGGCAAACAATCGCAACCAGCATTTGACGTTGTCACCTAGATCGTTTATAAATATTAAGAAAAGAAGTGGACCTATTACACTTCCTTGAGGAACGCCCGAAGTAACATTTGTCTTAGAAGAGGCTTCCCCGTCAACAATGACATATTGTGATCGACCAGTTAGAAAATCACGTATCCACTCGCAAATCTGAGCCGAAATACCGTAAGCTCGAATCTTCGCTAAAAGTCGGTTGTGTGGCACAGAATCGAAAGCTTTCTGAAAATCCAAAAAAACCGCATCAACTTGCGAACCTGCATCGATAACTTTCATTATGTCGTGGGAAAATAGGGCCAATTGTGTTTCACACGATCTCTTCTTCCGAAATCCGTGTTGACATGGTGTAAGTAACTCGTTCTCATCTAGAAACTTCATTATGTTCGAGCATATGACATGTTCCAGAATTCTGCTGCAGACCGATGTTAGAGATATGGGTCGATAATTCCTAGGATCACACCGATCTCCTTTCTTAAAAACGGGAATTACCTGGGCTATTTTCCAGCTAGAAGGTACTTTTCTCTCTTCTAGTGATTTACGGAATATATCTGACAGAAATGGTTCAATATCCTCCGCGTATTCAGAAAACCGGTATACCATCGGGACCCGGCGCTTTACCCCACTTCAGGAGTTTTAATTGCTTTACAATTCCTACGCTATCAATTTCTATCGGATACATCTCTAATTCCACACGATGTGGTAAAGTGGGGATGTTCTCCATGTTTTCTTGGGTGAATGAATGTTTGAATTCGGTGTTAAATAAGGTAGCCTTGCCGCGGCTGTCTTCAACCTCCCGTCCGTCTTTTATTAGAACTGGCTTATTGTTCCCACTACAACGAACTTTTTTTACATACGACCAAAATTTCTTAGGGTTTTCAGTGAGGCTCTTAGAGAGAGAATTTTCACGAAAGTTATTAAATGCCTCTCGCATCGCATTCTTAACACGTCCCCTTATCTCCTCTAACTTATCTAAATCAGTCCGATGCATCGTCCTTTTTGATCGTGCATGTATCTTCCTTTGCTTCTTGAGTAACCTTTTAACCTCCCGTGTGTACCATGGAGGATCGTTCTCTTCCCTGATTGTCCGTTTCGATATATGCAAGTTCATACCTTCCCCGAGTATATGTAGGAGTCGATGCCACCTCTCTTAAACGGTGCCTCCTGCTACTGAGAAGGTGTGGTAATTATGCCTCAAATACGCTCTAAAACACTCTTTTGAAGCCTGTTCGAATCTGTAAACGATCCTCTCTTTTCTCTTTCTGCGCGTGGTTGTTAGTTTTACTGTAGCAATTACAGCTTTGTGATCACTTATTCCTGCGGTGGTAGAAATATCCGTGAATAGTTCGGACCTATTTGTAACAACTATATCTAAAATATTTTCGTTACCGTTGAGGCATCGCGTTGGTTCAGTTACGAGCTGTTCAAGATGGTGATATGAGAATAGGTCTAGAATGATTTCGCAAGCTGCTTTATCCCTGCCCCCAGTAACGTGAACGTAATTAGTCCAGTCGATATCTGGCAAGTTAAAGTTTTGTCGATTTTATTTTCTATAAATAATTCTAATCTTTATCTTTTATATTAAATAAGATTGTTTTTTGTTATCTCCTTAGCATGATTAATCATTAAAAACTACTATACGCCCGATTTATTCTTAGTGGAAACAAGCCAATTCGAGTGATTATACTAAAATCCTCACTCTCGATGAACAATAACAACAAAATAGACCAACCAATCAACATACTCCACTTATCAGGCAATAAATACCAAATCCCTTATAAAACTATGGTTTAATTCGTTGAATTTTTGTGCTTTTGTCATTTTCTTGTCCTTCAGATCCTCAGTAACTTGGTCATTATTTACTTTAGAGACTATCGTTTCTTCATCTATGTTTCAAAAAGAGGTTAAAGTAGATATTGAACATGTACTTTCTTTTATGTGCCCCTTAGTCCCTTACATAAATAAGTATTACTGGCTGTTTGGTAAGTGACAACGACAATAATTAGCTGTATTATCATTTTCAATTCAGCAAAATATTACATAAGTCTGTGATTACTTCGCTTAGAAAAGTTTCTGAGATAATTGCTAAAAATATTCTCAATATTTATCACTATCCATTTCAGCTGATCTAAAGTATTTCAGTAAATTAAATTCAAAAGCAGTTTTTATCCAATAGACGCAGTCCGCTGTCAGCGGCCGTCAGGTACGGACGTGTTTGCAACAACATCCGTGTAGTCGGTCAACGCCGCAGCGATCAACAGTAGTGTGCAGTGTAGAAGTTTTGTGTGAGTGTAATAGAAAACCATCTTCTCAGCCGAGTAGAGGCGAGTACTACAGTTAAAGGTAAGAAATGGCAGCCACCACTATAACAAGGAAAAACACCGTAAAATTCACATTCGATCGTGCTTTCGTAAGGCCAACGGCGTACGAGATACATGAGTGGCTGTTCGACAAAGTTAAATTAATAGATGAAGAAATATTGGGAATTCAATTAGATTCATTCCAAAACTGTGTGTTTGTCAAAATGACAAGTGAGGAATATTGTGTCAGCGTAATAGAAGAAAATACAGGCAATTTGAAATTCCACCATGCCGATGGAAATGTAAGTAATGTTCAAGTAACAAACGCAGGAATGGGCAAAAGACATATAATCTGCCATTTGAAATATCCAACGAACTGATTCTACAGGCGATCAAACCTTTCGGAAATGTGATAGAAATTACAGAAGATAAATGGGGAGGCAATATCCGATTTAAGAAGATAAACGGAGTGCGCATAGTTAAAATGGAAATAACAAAACACATACCATCATACATAAACGTAAGTGGATTCAGATCACTTGTGGTATACGACGGGCAGCCACGAACTTGTGCTATTTGCAACTCAATAGAACATATCAGAGCAAACTGCCCTCGAATGCAACCGACAATACTACCGTTAACATACGCCAAGCGCTCAGAAACAACAAAACAAAATGAAGAGGCCGCATTAGGAGACCAACAGCAGTTTCCACCACTAATGAAAACGGACATGTGCCCCCCTGAGACGGTGATACAAAAAGAAATAAAGTCACAAAAAATGCACAATACAAAGAATACTGAAGAAAATATGAGCGACGAGGGACGCCAAACCCAGAACAAAATGAGTAAAAACCTCCAAACTAAACAACAAGGAGACTGGAATGACAAAACAAAAACAAACACGGACGAGAAAAGCAGAAAATAAATAAAAAACCTCTCGAAAACACGATGGTAACTGACGACAACATCGAGTCAGATCACGGAAAGGAAGAACCGATGCTGACAACTGACCCACCATCCACAGCAGAAGAACCGGAGTGGACGAGGCCAACGGTCGCCAATCTCGGTAAGAAACGCCGCGCAAGGAAACAAACGGAGACCAAAACCAAGCAAAGTAGGGAAACGTCAACAGAGAGAGAAAGTACAGAAGAAGTCAAAGGAAGTGGGAAAAAACTAAAGAAACAACCAATAGAGAAGAATCAGCCAACTAGCAACACAGAGCCAACTCCAAACCAAACAGGCGCAGAGGCGCAGGGACCGAAGTAGGAAGTACGCCGTGTAGTTGGGCGGACGACGAGAAGCAGGAAGATCAAATCGAAGACACGCACATTGTCTGAATGCAACACACTGACAGTATGATGCAAACGTACACCGTGGCAACGTTAAATATAAACTCAATTATAAGCCCTCTTAAAGCGGAAATGCTGCAAGACTATGTGAGAGCCGCAAACATTGACATACTACTATTGCAAGAAGTCACAAACGCAATAAACCTGGACAGAATCTCCGGCTACAACTCTATAACGAACACAGGTGGCGATATAAGCCTCGGAACAGCAATTTTAACCAAGCTAGGTATTGAAACCTTAGATGTAACAAGATCAGAAGAAGGAAGAACTATAGCTTGCACAATAGCCAATACCAGAATAATAAATGTATATGCTCCCTCAGGCAGCAACCAACGAGCCAAGAGGGCGTCATACTTTAAAAATAGTTTAACCTTACACATGGGTAAGAATACCCGACAAACTATTTTAGGAGGAGATTTCAACTGCGTCCTACATCAGAAAGACCAGTCACCCAATTGCAACAAAAGCATAGAATTGGAATAGGCCTACATCATAAGCAATCTCAAACTACTAGACACATGGGAAGTATTAAACGGAAACACCATAGGATTTACATATACGACAGGAAAATCAGCTTCACGACTAGACCGTATTTACATCAGCCAAGAGCTGAAGAGCGAACTTCAAACAACAGAGCGTTGGCCGGTTGAATTTTCGGACCATGTAGCATACCAATGTAAAATAAACCTAGCGAAACAAAATATATACATTGCGCGGGGATACTGGAAACTAAATACCTCTATTCTAGAGCAGCGCCAGCTACAACAGAACTTCTCAGAGACATGGATACAGTGCTGCAGCCAAACTCGGAAATTTCAGTCAACCATAGAATGGTGGATAAAACTGGCGAAACCCAGGATCCAACAATGCTAAAGACCTATAGCATCGAAATAAAGAGGTGGCAACGGCAAAAAGAAGAATTTCACTATCTATGTTTGAGAGAGCTATATAAAAAGGTGGAAACAGAAAGGAAATACATTCTTGAGATCAAGAAAATCAAAGCAAAAATAATTGCAATGAAGAGGAGACAACTTGAAGGAGTTAAATTAGAAGCAGAGTACACAATGCTATATCCTCGGAAGATGCTTCAATATATCATCTGGTCCAAGAAAAACGCAGAGCAAGAAGACATCTGATTACGGAGTTGATAACAGAAGAAGGAGCAATCATCAAAACACAAAATACAATAAAACAACAAGTTCACAATCATTATAAGCAGCTATTCGAAAAAGCAGATAGTTCCACAGCCCCAGACGGAATATTAGATTCGATAGAAAAACAATTGAACGATGAAGATCGAACAGAACTCAACAAGGAAATTGACGTGGAAGAAGCTTACCTGGCAATCCAAAGAAGCCCCAAAAACAAATCGCCGGGACCAGATGGCATCGGGATAGAGTTTTACGCAACATTTTGGAGTCAGTTAAAAGACAAACTTATACAAATATGTAATGAGATTATGGAACAAAAAACGTTACCTGAGGAATTTGTGAACGGCGTAACAGTATTAGTCCCCAAAAATACGAAAGCCAAAAATATGAAGAGCTTCAGACCTATAACCTTACTGAACAGTGATTATAAAATATTCGCTAGGGTGTTAGCACACAGAATAAAAGACAAAATACACAAGGTGATAAAAACCCACCAGGCTGCAGTTGGATACAACAGATCAATTATCCAACTACTGTCGGAATATCGCGATGTCATAGGCAGTATGAACACAAGCAACTCAGAGGGTGCCATCTTGTCACTAGATTTTGACCGAGCCTTCGATAGAGTTAACCATAACTTTTTAAAACAAACGATGGTTAAGATGGATTCGGAGAAGAGATATCCAACATAGTACATAACTTACTAAACAAGGCCACAACGAAAATAATCGTCAACGGGACGATGAGTGGACCTATACGAATTAGGCGATCAGTAAGACAAGGTTGTCCCCTATCTATGATTCTATTTGCAATAGCACTAGAGCCACTATTGTTAAAATTAACAGAAACAGTAACCGGAATAAACATAGGAATCGGGAAAGTGATCTGTCGGGCCTATGCGGATGATGTAGTTGTCTTTGCGAAAGATACGACAGACGTTGAGCTTGCAAAACAAACCATCGAAAGTTACTGTCAATGCTCTGGAGCAGTACTGAACATAAAAAAATCAAAAATCATGGATATTGGAGCGGGTTTGAGGCATAGTAAACCCTCCTGGCTAGAAGAAAACTCGGAAATCAACCTCTTGGGAATCAAATTCCAAAAATGCCTGCAAAAAAGTGCGACAACAAATTGGCGGAACCTATTAGCCAAAATTAGAGCTTGCCTCCAACAACACTCCGTGAGGAATCTTAATATGATACAGAGAGTACAACTAATTAACACATTTGTCCTTGGGAAGCTATGGTACACGTCGCAAATACTCCCAGTTTCTACGCCTCTAGCACGAAGTATTATGTCTGCGGTTGGCTTTTTTATACATAGAGGAGAAATCTTCAAAGTTAAAGTCGAAACACTGACACTAGAAAAGAAAAGAGGGGGACTTGGCCTTGTCGATGTATATAAGAAGAGCAAAGCTCTCTTCGTTAAACATATGCTGCATGCAAAAAGCAGGAATCCGCAAGGCATTACAGCACACGTGATAGACCTATATAAACCACACAGCATGACACCACCCATCAGTATGGCCGGAATACCAAATCAGATGAAATACTTACAACTCTTCTACTTGGAACTCAGCTACCTGAAGCCCCAACACAAAAATAACCGGCCTTGACAACCAAAATAATATACAATATTATGAAGGATAACACCCCTGGGAACAGACAGGAAATAAAGTATCCCAATATTTCATGGAAAAACCTTTGGACAAATATCCACAACCCAGTGTTACAAACATCAGTACATTCAATTTGGTACAAGGTAGTCAATGAGACAATAGCCACTAACACCAAGCTAAATCAAATCCATCTCCTAGAAACAGATAGATGCAACCACTGCCAAATGGCAGACACCCTACTCCATAGGATTACCTGCCACCGTGTCAAAGACATTTGGAACTGGACAAGGCGCACCGCAGCATACATACTAGACACCACAACGAGAAGAATAAGTCCTGAACTTTTACTGAAACCAGATATGACATCCACTTCACAACAGAAAAAAGACGCCCTAATATGGCTAATGGGGAACACCATATACTATATATTCTCTCAAAAGAATGTAAATATAGAGGACTACTGGGTCCATCTTGTGGTAGACTACCACAGATTCAAAAAGAGGAGAAAAAATGAGCAAACTCCTCTCGCAAAATATTTAGAGAAAATTATACCGTTTAAATAAATAACAAATAAAAGAAGAATGACTTCATAAATCTAAACTAGAGGACAGAACTTAAAGAATGTTCCTCGTGACTAAGTTGAAGTAACTGTTTCAATATTGAAATAAATGTAAGAAGTCTAGGAAAGGAATAAAAAAAAGAAAAAAAAAAAAAAAAAAAAAAATAGTTCGTAGTTCCATTGTGCGTTTGGGACACAAATTTCCGTATTAATTATCTGATTTGCCAAACAGATATCGCAAGTTATTAACTAGACAGTCGCAATCCAGATCAACAAGTACGCTTTCGTCTGTAGATATTGTGTGTCCTTAAAAACTGGTCTGCCAAATATAATGAAAACTTAAAAAATATCCACCTAGTGGTCCCAGAACATTTACTACATTTAACGATGCGTGCAGGAAGTGCAGTTTCGTGACATAAAGAAGTTTTTATACGCCGCGAGAGGAGTTTAATACCTGGAGAGCAAGGGAAGGCTGAAACACAAAGGATAAAGCTTATCGTGTCTGCAACAACTAATCTCACCATTATAGCAGTAGTTTAAGCAGATCTGTTAATAAATAATATTTTTTTGCTACATCAGGCCATAATATTTATCATCTTGACACTAGAATCAAACTTAAGACGCTGCGAATACAAGGGATAAATAATAAATTTGAAGGCGTGTTAATTTATGGTTGTCAATGAGCGACTGGGATACGCTTCTATAGCGAAAATAACAAACACCCGCAAAATCATTTTAGAAATTAAAACTAAGTTAAATTAAAATGTTTAGTAGTAATAAGCAGAAGGCATAAGGCTTATCACGACTTAACTGTAGGACTAAAAAGTTTCTTTAAGTAAATGTAACAAAATATAATACGGACATCTAGATTTCGGCTTTCCATGGTTTCCAAAATGACTCCAAACGAATTCCTGGATGGTTCCTTCAAATAGGCGAATTCGCGTTTATTGTCCCCTATCCTCTCCCAGCTCTAATAATCTCGAAGTTGACGAGAAGTAAATCCCGAAAGAAACATTGTCGTGCAATAAAGCTCTTGATTTTTATCTTCACACAAGATACTTGTAATCTTCGAATCAATTTATTTTATTTCGGTGTAAACTGATTTTGGTCATACATACGTTCTGAATGAGCTATTGAATGTTTATCTCAAAATTCTATCCGTTATATTTGAGTCTCCTAAAATCGTTTTCAGGAATAATTCTGAAATAAATTTCAGGTGAGATCGTAATAAAAAGAATCTGAGAAATTTTTGTGACATAGTACACTGAACCAAAAATTATGATGATACCAATATTATCTAAACTACCAAACTATTGTTAGTGTCCACATGGTATTATAGTAGATGGATTTGATAGGTGACTGATATGATAATGTTTTATTAAACAAATGTTCTATTTTAGACAATAGAGGAAATAAATTCAGTTGATAAAAAATTATCGGGTTATTTCAGATCGTTTATAACTGTACAGAACGGTTATTACAAATAAAGATAAGGAAGGGTTTTTGCAATGAAAAATAAGAATTTGCTCCACAATAATCTTGGATAAACTTGATTGTCGAGATGTCCAACAATACTATGACACTAAAATCATTCGACCTATGTAAATGCAAAGATAACTTATTCAGTCTGAGGATAAATTTCTTTTAAAGCCTAAAAAGCTTGGATAACTAACAGTCGTACTCAATGATTCACTCAGTAATTGACAACCATACACGATGCGTTTATGAAAGGCATTAAAGGGTTGTCATAATCACGTGATTAATACCTTAACTATTCTCCATAAAACCACAGTAAATAAACTAAAATGCCTTCTTGGGGGTGGAAGTGGTATGAAATCACACGCACATCTGTTGACCTTTATCGTTCACTGCTGGCATCACACTTAGTATACCCAACTAACACTGCGGGAAAATCTTTAAACTTTCCAGTGATATTAGAAATAACTAATAATCAACTATAGACAAAACAGGGTGCAATATCTGGCGGAAATGTAATGTGGCAAACTAGTAATATAAAAATATAATTGTATAATGAAAACACAGCCAAACCTGTTGCAAATATTCAATGAATTTATTGACCGGTTTCGACCCGCCTTAAGGGAGTCTTCTTCAGAACTAGTTAAAATATATTACATAAATCTAAAAACACTTCTCAATAAAATAGTACACTTTTGTACTAGAGTCACACATTAAAAGTTTGAAAAAATTGCTGAACCACAACCAAGTATTTGTAATTACAATGCAGGCAGCGCGAAAAATCTAAAGACGTATCTGCGAAAGTATAACCCGGATTATTTTAAATACGGTTTTGTGTTTTCGGGCACTGAAGAAGAGCTAATACCTCAGTGCGTGATCTGTTGTGAAAATTTGTCCAATGAAAGCATGAAGCCATCAAAACTTGAAAGGCATTTGTCAACCAAGCATCCTGAGTACACAGGTAAGCCTCTTGAATTCTTTCAAAGTAAAAAACAACATTATCTTTCGACCAAATCTACAATGGAAAAGTCAGTGTCAGACCAACAAAACAAACCAACTACCATAGCGTCTTACCAATTATCCTTGTTAATAGCAAAGCAGGGAGCTGCTCACACAATAGGTGAGGAACTTATTTTACCTGCAACAAAGATAATATCTAAAACTTTGTTTGATGGAAAAAGTCACAAACAATAAGTGAAATCCCTTTATCAAACACTACTGTAATAAGGAGAATCGATGAAATGTCTAATTGGGTCGAGGAAACAATGATTTCAACTATGAAGAAAAGTAATTATTTTTCACTACAAATTGATGAAAGCACAGATGTTGCTGGTCAGGCAAATTTATTAACTTTTGTTCGTTTTGAGTTCAACGATTCTGTGGTAGAAGAAATGTTGTTTTGCAAGTCCTTGCCTACAAGAACTACGGGAGAGGAAATTTTTAAATGTGTTGACACTTTTTTTTAAAGAAAATGAAATTGTTTGGTCAATATGTGTAGGTCTGACAACTGATGGTGCCCGTGCTATGTACGGCATTTATTCATGTTTAGTTGCCAAAGTTAAGTCAGTGGCCCCTTTGGTGCAATGGAATCATTGCTGCCTTCATCGAGTGGCTCTGGCAGTAAAAGGTTTGGATGAGTGCCTACAGAAAACTCTGGACGATGCTGTGAAAATTGTTAACTTTATCAAAGCACGGCATAAAAATTCAAGATTGTTTGGAGTGTTGTGTGACGAAATGGGCAGTGAACACGAACAACTTCTCCTTCACTGTGATGGCTGTCGAGAGGTAAAGTAGTGACGAGTTAAGAATGTTTTTATTGGAGCACGAAAGTGACTATAAACCCATAAGATACTTTATTGAGTGTGTTTGTGACGAGAACTGGCTAAAACGTCTTGCTTATTTGGCCGATATTTTCAATGCACTCAATGTGATGAACCTGACAATGCAAGGAAAGGATATCCACAGGTTTTACGTCCAGGACAAAGTCGATGCAATGATTAAAAACTTGAACGATGGACCTGTCTTGCATGACTTTCTTGAATCAAACGAAATAAAAGTCAACAAGGAAACTGCAAATATTATCAAAGAGCACCTTGGAGCCTTGGCGTCTGCCCTCAGGTAATTTTTACAAATTTTCAGTACATTATAAGTAAGTTGTAGGCCTCATTTATTTTCAAATACTATTTCTTTTTTATTTCAAGTACCCGTAAAGATTTTAAATTCTGTTATGTGTTAAAAAGTTAAATGTGTTCTATTCGTTTACTAATAATTGTTTTAGGAGCTACTTTCCAAAAACTGACGATTGTTACTTTTGGATAAGAAATCCTTTCGAAGAGGAACATTTGAAATGGTCAACACTCTCAACAGCTGAAGAAAAACTCACTAATAGAGCTACCTTGCCATTCTTCTTTAAAGACACTTTTCAAGGAAAAATCATTAATTTCCTTCTGGATGAATGTACGTGCAGAGTATCCAGAAATCTCTAAATTAGTTGTGAAGTTCTTGATGCCGTTCAACACAACATACTTGTGTGAACGAGCTTTTTCCACTTTATTGTTTTTGAAATACAAATACAGAAAGAAACTGTCGGTGGAAAGTTACTTAAGGTTAAAATTAACGAGTTTTAACCCTGATATATATGCCCTTATCAGTAAACACCAGTGCCAGAAATCTCACTGATTGTAAAGTTCTGTTTTTATAATAATTAAACGTATTTTTCAGTATCTTTGTCATAAAGCGGGAGGCAGCTGTACAAAGCATCACCTCATCCAGTTGACGGCTGAAATTTCAGGACTGGTTAAAACTCGATTTGCAAATTAAAAAGCCACTTATGTGCCAACTCATATCTTTGTAGAAAACACCTTCAAATCCCATGTTGTGGTTGACTGGTAAGTTTACTATATTTCTCTTCCTGATCCCAGTCTTCCATATTTTCATACATTTGGGTGCAATAAAACACAATGATAAACCTACCAAACGATCACCACTGAAATCGGGTCTGCAGGTGGTTTCCACCAAAAAGCGGCTTGGCAGACTGGTTGCATTTTAATATGCTGATAGAGTTACTTCTAATCGTGGAATTTCAGCAGTCAAGTTGATGAGGTGATGGTCTGTGCAGCCGCCTCCCGGTCTATAATATGTTTATTGTTTTATGTATTATCAATCCTTGTTTTTGTCGATAGTGTATCCTTTGTATGAAAATTTGGCTTTCCGTAGGATAATATAGTCGACAGCGTATCTACGTCATACTGCAGTGCCCATTCTGATATTAAATAGACTCTCATATTAGGTGGGTCACGAAATTTTTTTTTACTTAAAGGTGGGTCATGTACCGATAAAGGTTGGTAACCGCTGCTCTAAAACCAATACTCGTAATGTGGATTTATTATAAAGTTAAAAATTTTACGCAGCTCATAAAATCGTGTACATCAATCATTTATTTTCCACTATTTCCAGCCCTTCCTCCATAATTTCCATTTTAAGTTCGGAATCTTTGAACTCGTGCGTGATTCAAGAATTTTGCTTTCTTTCAAATATTGTTACTATTATTCTGCGCTGGTGGCATAATCATTTCTTTCCTTATCATGACCAGAAAATATATATTAGAAGAACAGTAAAAATTATAACAATTGAAATAGAAATTTGCAATGGTAATTATAAAACATTTGTCAGATGTACTGTGTACCCAACATTTACGACATTTTGTGATTCGTTCTTCTGATAATATTTATGCATACAGCTGAGATATTGGATCTGTATATTCCTACGTTGGACGAATTTTTTTATAGTACCTTACTGTTCATAACGACACCGAAATTTAAACAATTTAACTAGTTTTTATCTTTATTCTAAGTTTTTGTTTTGGGAAACACTGATGATATATAATATACATTAATAATTTGCGTATGATTATGTATTTAAGTTAGACAGTGTTTGAAATTCCTTCAATTACTTTTCACCTATGCTTATTGCTATCGAATATAATTTCTTTCTTAATTTATAAGAACTAACAACAGCTAACTTTCTCACGAATGGAAACAAAATTATGTTACAGCCAATCTAACTAGAATTTCATTTGTGTTATGGGTTTGACAATAGTGAAGGAAAGCGCACACAACCCTTCCAATTTTTTTTACATAATATATAAAAATTCATGATATAGTTTCGATTCTCAAAGAATGATTTGCATGACGTAGCTGTTATCATAGGTCGTAATCAAAATAATAGTTAAACTGAATGAAACAATTACTGCCTTAGCTTAAAAGTAATTTAGCTTGTGATTACTGGAATGTTATTAAGAATTGGAAAGTATGAATTCAATCAAACGTGGTTAATTTGCGTTGATTACGAGACGGCCTCGAGAATAATTAGTAACATTTTTCAGAAAGCCACCTGATGAGCAGAAAGCTTCAGTCGACCAAACATTCGTTCGTGCTATTGGGAGGTGGCGGGAAATGCAATTTATGCGGTCATACGTCAACGCCTCCACCGGGCAGTCAGCTGCAGGCGCTGTTTGTGTGTGCGAGGTCTGAGCATGCGCGTTTGGTCCGCCCGACTGTCAGCCGCTGATAGTTTCTGCCGCCATTATTTCACAATTTTTCGCCTCAGCTGTCCGTCCAAACGCGCCTTTCAGCTATGCTGCCCCGCCCAACCAGCTCTCGTATTTGGAGCCAGGCGCCTCTGTCTCTCCAGCGGAATAGCGCGCATACACACACGCAACCACTGCTGCCAACTGCGATAAGCAGAGATTTCGCGCCTCAGCGCTTGCGAGCTCGTCCTTCAACCGTTCCGCCAGAATGAAACAACTGCGGTCAGCAGTTCTGATGACAAGTGACTATCTCATCCCCAGCCACAAAAGCGTTCTTTAGTGGCTTATTGACTTTCAAGGCCCATAAACATAACTCAGTAGCATAAAAGGCCAACAGTATTAAGTTCTAATGGGCCTATTGTATCTAATACAACGCTTGAATACTTGATTATTACAGCAGTAAATGTTACAAGCACAATCATCAGAGCGAATGTGACCAATGGATTGTACGAAAATGACGGTCCTTGCATTGGATCAGATTAGAGATAAATAGGAGCTCACGAACAGAAATGAAAGCTTGCTCCGCATAGTAACACCAGAAACACCATTTGTAGCACGTTGTATAGACTTCGTTATATTACCCATTCACAACCCGGCCCTAACAACTAATACGGTATACCGAGGCCTTTTAAGAGCAATCGAAGTATTGTTTCATTCTTAACTTATTTGAGATACTGTACTCTTTGTGTGTGTTTATGTTAAAACTGATATGAAATAATGGAATTTATCAATAATCCCTTTAGAGTTCGCTAACAGTTGTTTAAATAATTAGTTAAATATAGTTGCTTAGTACTGAATTTACATCTACACCGGTACTCCGCAGTTCACAATCATTGTGGGTGGCTGAGGGTGCTAAGCACCAACCTTAATTCTGTGCATTCCAATCCGAATAACACGAGGAAAGAAAGAATACATAAAGGCATCAGTATGGCATCTTATCTCTCGAATCTTATCCCTTCGGTCATTGCGACCTAAATAGATTAGCGGAAGAAGTATTTCATTGCACTCGTAAGTCGAAGAATTTCGCATATTTTCCAATAAATTCAAACGCAAATGACGTCGTCTGTCTTCCAAACGATCCCAGCCCAGTCTATGTATCAATTCTGTGACGCTTTCATAGGGTCCGTAGCAACAAGTCACGAATCGAGCGGCTCTCCTCTGCACCCTCTCCACTGAGTCAATCAAGTCCTTGCGCTACGGATCCCAAACTCCACAACAGTAATCCAGATGCGGACGCACTAGTGTTTTATACGTTATTTCCTTTGTATAAGCATTACAATTCCTCAAAACACGTCCTACGAATCGTAATTTAGAATTAGCTTTGCCTACGAAGGATGTTATGTGTAAGTTATATTTCATGTTGCTTTGTACTATTACCATCAGATACTTCAGTTACTTTCAGATACTATTTTTTGATAAGTAACTCTTTGCTTCTTTTTGAACATCTTCCAGCCACTCAACAATTCTTGAATACATGCATGTCAATTATCTCTGAACCGTCACCGTATTTTCTATTCATTACATTCTTCATTTCACCCATATTTCCTGCACCAAATTATCTACTCAAGCCATATGTGCTTTGGTCACCCTCTTTCGCGTCTTATTTAAATGCCTTATTCCTCCCATTCCTACTCCTCTGAAATTTTGTATGCGTCCTCTGGAACCTCCTCATGTGTTTCTTTAATTAAGAATGCTTTGAAACCATAGAGACAAGTTTCTTACGAATTCTACGACAAAGGAACAGGAATTATTAATATGTGGTCAACACTGGTGTTATTATAAAATTTTGACGCAGACATTTAATGCTATCAACAGTTGTTTAAAAATTACTTCTTTTTCAGTCAAAGCTATCTTCACATCCTACTTACTATCATATGCTTTATTATGATTTATTCCTCTTTGTACCATTACGTCGCCCGGGCCTGAATGCTCGGATGTTCATCATGAAAAGATGACTCACGGTTGGTCATATCTCAAAATGTACCAACGGGAATTTACTTCTACGATTCCCCAAGCGATTTGTTGTATGATACCTCAAAAAATTGTCTTTGTTGCTGTCAGTCAAGAATTTCTTCTGGAATATATATATAAAGCTCATACATCAGTATAGCATGCAGTAAGTCGTCCAGTTCTGCGTAGCAAGCCTGGAATTTGGTAGGACGAGGGTTCAAACGACCATCCAGATTTCTATTTTCTATGGATTTTCCAGACGAATACTGGGATGGTTCATTCATTAGACCATAGCCAGACTCCTTTTCACTCCTGGCTCTAATTACATCGACTTCAACGAATTAGAAAATTTTCGAAGCAAAAAAAAAAAAAAACAAACAAACAAACTAACAAACAAAGAGTTCTGCAGACTGTGGTAAGAGGCAGCGAACTATCGACGAGAGAATCAAAAGCTGTCAGTCAGCCAGAAACAGTTTAGTTGCAGCAGTTACAAATAGTTATTATTCAAGACGTCAGATCAGTTGTTTAATAGACGGAGTAAAAGAAAAGGTACTTATTTAATAATAGGGAACCAGTTGAGAGAAATTCTGTTTTAGGCAATTATATGAGTTTACATTCGAGCAGCAATTTTTGGCAGAAGTGAGGATTAAACGTAGTGTTCTATTGAAAAGCGAGTTGCGGTATACAGGAACGGACAAGGAGGAGATAGAATGAAGCTTTGAACGCTGATTACGTGCTCTAGCGGATGTCCCGTCTGGTACATGCTATATTTAACTTGTGCTCACCCTAACAAAACCACATGCTATTCACTTGTAAAAGGCGTTATATTATTCCAGGCTGTTAGAAGATATTCAACTATCATGCATAAGCTTAAAATAAAAGTAATTTTATTAGCCACGGAGGGCCAACGCGTGTACACAGTCATTGTAAAATTTCACCTAGACAATCAAATAAAAATTTAAACCAGCCTCTGATGTCAAAGAGTTAAGAGTTACCTTTCCTACTCACAATAATACTAATGATTAGTGCTAAACTTTTTGTATATATTCACTGAAAACTTATAAAAAACCTATAAAATAATTAGGTTAACTTTGTTCAGTCTGTATGGTCTTGGTATCCAATAGCAGTGATAAATGTAAAAAAAGAAAAAAGTGTGATAAAGCCCTATTTACCCTGATGAGAATGCAGAGAAGTCTTTTAATCTGTTGAGATATTGCCACATCTAGCTGGTACACCTCATATATCTTCATCACTGTCAACAAACTTCTCCCAAAGAAGTTGCTGCTAAACAAAGAGCGACATTGAGATATTGCTGCTTTGATTCATCAAAGGCGAAACAGACATAGGCCTAAGAAGTCAGTAATTAAAATATAGATTTAGAAGAAACAAAAATTTTAGGTGGCATTTTCTGCGTTTACTACTCCTGAATTTGGTTGGAGAAACTGTTTCATTTCGAACAATTTTTTGCTGTATAAAACTGGAAGCAATCTTATTTTTTTTTTAGTGTGATCAGAGCACAAAACTAACTAAGGAATTCCTTCAAAGGTGCTCTATTTTTTGATTGAAATTGCTATGAAAATGTTATTGTCAGCTTAATTACTGAATTAGTAACAAAAAATCAATAACAGCACTACGAAACGTGGAACTAGTGGCTCTGTGATTGGACATGTTGCTCTAAATTTAAGTTGGGCAAAAAAATCAGAAAAACCGTTATCATGGTATCGGAATTTCAACTTTTACCGCTTTAACTAGATACAAACAAGTAATAATTCATGCTATATGCATTTAAATCTGTTCTGAAATTGGCAACAAATTGTTTATCTGTTTCCATAAAATTAAAAACAGGTATATTTCTACCAGAAAAACTCAAACACTACTGCGCAGATTTCGATGTGGTTTTCTCCGTTTTAAAGATTAGAATCTCAATTGAATTGTTTGGCATGTCTTATGGTCCAACGTAACATTACTCTGGAGTGGTAGATGAAAATTTGAACGTTCAGCCTGAAACAAAACAAACAAAAATAGTATCCGTATGTCACACATCGTAAAAAATAATAGCCATATCATCGCATATAACTTTTACTTTCTTAAATTTTGGTTTTTAGGCTTTAAACCTCATACACGGCTATATCTAATCCGAAGAGGAAACTACGTAAAGAGAAAAATATTAATTTTAATAATATAATGAAAAAATTTTCGGTATCTACTTTGTTTCTTGACGATACTGTCTGAGGCCGCACAGCTACAATCTCTGATGTTTGGAAGTGAATTAACATCGCTGTTAATAGTAAGTAATGCATATCTGGTGGCTTTGAACATGAAATTGATCTGTATAAAGCCTTTAGTGTTGACATAGTGTTATTTTTTCTAATTTATTGATGAACGATTCTGTCTTTACCACATTTCCTGAAAAAATTAATTGTATCTATTACTGCGGGAATTGCTGTGGTTATTATGATGAAACTTAGTAGACATGTTACTGATATCATGGCTGAAAATATTGCAGGAAAAATCAACCCCAAACCCATCTCTTTTCTGCTACACTGGGGGTTAGCCGATTAAATACGTATAGAAAAATGGAGCGACTGACATGAATTTAATTCACAAGTGCAAAAAAACTGACCTCTTTTATGAGCTTCAACATTTACTGTGCGTGCAAATCAACATAGATAATACCGGGCAACGCCGGGAACTCTGCTAGTGGTATAATAAAACCAGCACATCTCACCCAGCATCAGCAATATCAAAAAATTGTATGTACTCTCAAACACGTTTCAAACTTGTAAGATTGTGGAGTATCACTGCATGGTACGTTCACAAAATAGTCAGGAGCCTCATCATAACGTCGCATTCCTGGGTCATTGCGAGGATACACATCTACGCCGTTATTCCTAACTATGTGAAATAAAACGGAGAACATGATGAAACTCAAAGGTTAAGGCGTCTGACTGGAGATCGAAAGGGTATAGGTTCAAATACCTCGATTTTCAAAGGCCTTTAATAAGATGTTGAACTCTGTGGTATGCTTTTTTTTTGTCATCAGTCTCTCGACTGGTTTGTTGCAATCCTCAATTCCTTCCTATATTGCAATAGCATTTTCATCTCAACATATTCCTTACAACCCACGTCCTCAATTATCTGCTTCATGTATTCTAATTTTCTCTTCCTCTGCAGTTCTTACCATTGACTGTTCCCTCCACTAACAAATTAACCAATCCTGCATGTCTCAAAATATTAACTATCATCCTGTATCTTCTTTCTGTAAGACTCTTTCACAAACTTCTCTCCTCACCTATCATTTCTGAAGTAATCAATAACCATATTCCCATAGAACCATCAGGATTCAGGGCAGGGAGAAGTTGTAATGACCAGGTTTTCACTCTCACCTCTCATATTTAAAATGGGTTTGGGAAGAAATCAGTAAGTGTGGCTGCCTTTTTAGATCTGTCAGCTACCTATGACACTGTTTGGCGAGGACTTCTTCTGAAATTTGTGAGTATTATCCCATGTCGAAAACTTACGGAACTACTTAACAACATGTTGAGCAATAGATATTTTCAGGTATACTCTGATAATGACCGAAGCAGAATATTTATACTAACTGATGGTTTACCCCAAGGATCTGTTTTAGCGCCCCTCCTATTCAATTTGTATACTAATGCTTTACCGGAAACATCTTCAAGAAAATTTACTTACGCTGATGACATTTGTTTGGTGAACCAGAACCCCAACTTTTCTGATGCAGAAACTACTTTATCAGCTGATCTGGAAAAGTTAGATGACTACTTAAATGGTGCCTCTATATAAATCTTCAGAAAACAGTTATTTCAACATTTCATTTACGCAACAGACAAGCACACTATAAGCGAGAAGTTAAATTCAGAGGCCAACTATTTCCGTATTGCGGCACACCAAAATATCTGGGTATAACATTGGACAGAACTCTAACTTACAAACAGCATCTCTCAAACGTGTCTGCCAAAGTCAAAACGAGAAATAATATTTTTCAAAAGCTTGCAGGTACTTCATGGGGAGCCAGTGCTCACATTCTAAGATCCACAGCCTTAGATCTGTCATATTCTGTTGCTGAATACTGCTTCCCATCCTGGATCAATAGTGCTCATACAAAGAAGATAGATGTGCAACTCAATCAGGCAATGAGGATAGTTACGGGATGTATTCACAGTACGAACACCATATGGCTTTCAGTGCTATGCAACATCTCACCCCCCCCCCCAGCACTAAGAAGATCATAACCTCTCTTAAAAATATGGAAAAATGTCCCGAAAAACCCTCAGCTGCCTATACATCAAGATATGATTCAAGCAAAACATCAACGCTTGAAATCAAGAAAACCACCATGGCGCACAGCAATCAACCTTACAGAGTCCTCTTTTAACATCAATAAGCTGTGGACAACTGAATGGGAGCAGTCATCAGTAGCCAATAAAAATCCAGTTGAGGACCCCTCAGTAAGTTTACAAGGTTTCGATCTCCCCAGGCGGCAGTGGAGAGTCATCAATCGGATTCGAACAGGACAAGGCAGATGCGCCTACTTACAATAAAAATGAGGCTGGGTAGATTCTGCAAATTGTCACTGTGGAGCAATCACATGGAATCAATCACATCGTTTCCGACTATCCTCTTCGGGCCTACAAGGGAACAATGGCAGAATTACAAGATGCGTCGATCAGTGCAGTTGACTGGATTAAAACATTAGATCTCGAGATATGAAATTGTACAAGCTTGTGATATGTACATTTCCTATTGTGTACCTTGTTAATCATACGATAAATAAATAAATTTCCCAAACTCGTTCGTTTCGTACTTTATCCGTCCACTTAATTTTTAGCATCCTTCTAAAGCACCTCATTTCAAATGCTTCAATTTTCCTTCAGTCTGGTATTCCTAAAGTCCATGGTTCGCTGCCAAAAAGTGCGGTGCAACACACATACAGTTTTAAAAAGTTCTTTCTGAGTCCTGTATCAATATTTGAAACTAAAACATTACTCTGTTTCATGAAGGCTCTTTTCGCTACCTCTATTCTGCTTTTAATATCATTCCTGCTTCTTCAATCAGTTGTAATTTTATTTCCTAAGTAGGAAAATTCACCAACTTCTACTACGGAATCTGACCTTATTTTTTTATTTAATCTAATATAATTGGTATCATTTCTGCTACATTTCATCACTTTTGTCTTAGTTTATATTTAGTCCAAAATCTTCCATCAGTATTTTGTTCATGATATTCAATACTGTAACTTCTCAATATCCTCAACCTGTTCTGCTAACAAGACAATGTGATCAGCAAATCATAGCATACTGATTTTTTCTCCTTGAACAGCTATGCCACATATAAAAGTTTCTTCCACTTCCTTAATCGCTTCTTCTACATACAAGTTGAATAATAATGGGGATACACTACAAACTTGTCTCACACCCTTTTTAACTGAAGCATGTTTCTCATGATTCTCTACTTTTTAAAAAAACTTCAAGAAATGGACGAGGTTCTCAATTCCTTTGAATTTTTTTAAAAGTATGGTCAGCGATATCTTCACCAATTTTGAACCGATTTAAACGATTTTATTTTAGCGGATAGGGTATACCTCCAAAGTGGTTCCATGTGAATTTCATTGTAAAACCACCCCTTCTACCGCTTTATACCCCTTAATTTTTATACAAACGCACATTTTTTATCCGATTTTGATGGAACTTTTGACACGTAGCCTATATTCAAAAATAAAGAGAAAAATACTGTAAACTTTTGATATGAAAAAACTGAACCCCTCTCCCCCTATCCTCCCCCTTAAATTTTTTCAATGTTCTTTATACAAAGCTACAGCCGACAGACACCATTTAATTGATCTTCATTGAAATTGGCAATTACATATAAATTTTCAAAGAGAAGGTTTCTGACCAAAAGAAATATAAAAACTGCCCCTTCTCCCCATTTACACCCCTTAATTTTATACAAACCTACATTTCTTATATGATTTTGATTGAACTTTGCACTTGTATACTTTAAAATAAATTTCTGATTTCTAGACTTGCCCATAATGACGATATTCATGAATAGACTCATAATAGTATATACCAAAATGTCCATAATTCACATTTTTCCACGTGAATGCCAATGCTCCATCTTTAGCGAACCTTCGACTGCAGAAATTGACAGCAAGGACTCTCCGCGACTTCTTTGTTCCAAACAGAAAGTACTTGCTCTTCTTTTTTAACTGAATTTTTCCATTTAGTCATATTAATTATTTGATACTTATGATGTGAGACAGTTCGGAAATTAGTAATAAAGAAAAACCGAATTTTACTAACTTTTTCTTGAAGCATATTGCCGTGGTGAATTTTCAAGGCACGCCAAACAATTTTGAGAAGAATCTATTACATGACATTTCAAGAATTATCGAAACATTAGCAGAACCTTCGTCTCTCAACGCTTTCTATCTCACATCGCTATTCCTTGTTGCCCTTTTCCCGATCCCCCCCCCCCCTCCCCCCAAACCCATCTTTTTCAAATTATGCTTTGGAAGCTATGCTTGGACTCCATCACCTAGACAGCTATGTTTGTAACGCTTTCTCTAAAATAGCAAGATAGCAGATTTACTCTTCCGTGCTTGTTCAATCCGCTACGCGGAGATACCATACACGTTGTTTCTGGCGTGTGCTTGGATATGGTTGGACTACGTTGTGAAGCAAGTGGGCGAGCGGCCAGATGGGATTATCCCGGCGACAGCGCAACACTCTCCGGCCTGTTCATTGGCCATCAGCACCGGAACACTATTTGGATCAGCGGGCGGGGGAAGCAGATTGGCGAATACTGCCGGTAACTGATGAAACGGCCTCCACAGTACGCGGCTATGCAGGCTCTACACGGATCGATTTAATCCCCACCCTTTCAGTAGTTACCGAACTAACTCTCGGGCCTGGCATTAATGAGACACGAGCTCAAATACCTTTCTAGACGTTCCCGAAATCACGACAGATGAATGCCCGGTTGGTTACTTCAATTCCATGAATTTATTGACAAACATGCAAAAAAGTCTTATTAATTTCTTTCTAAATACTTCTTCTACCAAGTTATTTGTGTCCCAATGACAGATACGATAAGATCAGGAAAATGATTTATCATAGTTTCCTCCTTATGCAGTTAAAAATTAAGAAATAAAAATTTTGTAGCGTAACTTCTGACCGTTTATCAAAATCTTCCAATGTAACCCAACATGACTGTCAGGAGAGCAACATTACTCCACTAACTTGCTGTATAAGCAAACGGAACTTTTATTCCCCAGAGGCTATCTCATTAAACAGAAAGCGATACTGATCCGGAAATTCGGATTTTTAACAAAAGTTTTCTATCTATGTATTCAGAATAACGATAATAAAAAATGTTGAAATACAGTTCCGTCCAACTTAAAAAATGCAAAACCGATAGCTTTATAATATTCAGTGTTTCCACACTTTAAATTTCAAAATCTTTAATTTTAAATGTTACAAAGAGAAAAACAAACTAAAAATAATTGTCATAGTCGTATAGGAATAACGTGTTGTTAAGCGAATGTGTTTAAGGGATTCCACATAATAAGATAATAGCCCGACAGATCAGGAGGAGATTGCTGACATTAACCGTTTAATACTTGCATGCAGCCGACACCGAGATCCCAAAAGCAAACTGTATACTAAACTACTAACCTCCCAACATCTGTGAGGGCGCTACTGAGAACTGAGTGCGAGGCGATATTCAGCTACTTAAGTGAGGTGAAAGTGAACTTTTAATTATGTTCCTCTTAAGTTATCTGTCTGTATGAAAAGTGTGTTTGTAATAGTTTTTAATAAAATATTATTTTATTAATCTAAAACAACTGGTTACATACTTATCATATTTTGTTTGAAAGACTTATTCTGGAATAATTAATTATATTATATTTGAGTCTTATAATATGCCTAAGTTTTTACAATATGGCTTCATTTCAGACTATTAATTTTAATTCATTTGTGAACTGTAGATATTATAATAAATTACAACAATTCAATATAAAGAAGATTTACTTAGAGAAATTTAAAGTCCTTAATTGTTTCAATTTAAAGTAAAAAGATAAAATATTTCTTACCTGATTAACACAGGCAGAAAATATTTCTTTTAACGTGTCTTACATCACATTATGGGAAACGTAAGGGGAATTACGGGGCAAAATGATGTATGATTTTTTGTCGCCAGAAAACCCTCACAAATATTAACGGACGCAACATCATCATTTATCATGCCAGCACAGCTTTATTCCACATTCGCGGCAATTGATCGACTGTTCGTGGAACACGAGATAAGGGGACACTGCGTCTGTTACGTCACTGTCAAACCGCATTTCTTCTGCTTGTTTCCTTTTAGTTATAGCTTTTTGTCGCATTAACTACTTTTCCTAAGCTCATCCAAAATGACAGGTTGTGCGCAGAGTTATGGCAATTCATTTCTTTGCGTTTACTATAACAGTGACAAAGAATATATCTGTGACGTCTGTATTTAATATAAATCCCTAGTAAGCAAGTCAAAACTAACTGGTTGAAAGTAGTGGTCTGGCAGTTAATTTCCTCTCATATGCTTAATTAAAGGCTAATGTTATTAAATAATGCTCATAACCTTAAAAATAATGTAATGTAGTAAATACTGAAACAACGATATCTCTGACAGAGAGTATACAGAAACATATATATCGATTGGATACGAATAAATAAACAGTAATTAATAATTAATGTGTTTATTTAAACGTAAAACATATTTTTTGCATTATTGCGGCAATTCATTTCATCGCGGATGTATAATTAAATAGAATTGTTATTAAATAACACCCATAACATCAATTTTGCAGTAACATCTCTGGCCATAATTATTCCAGACTCATTGGCACAGGGGCCAAAGTAGCCTTTTATACAGAGAAAGTAAGGCAAGAGAAAATTCTCGCGTATTTACTCATACTCCTCCGTGTTCCAGTTGTACTTTTTACTTAAGTTTATTTGCAACCACGTGTTGCCATGGCGCAGCTCAAAAAACCACTGAAAATGAGAAGAAATCTATACTTTTTTTTATATAATATAAAGATACTTTAAACTGTTGCAGCAATTTCAATCAGGGCACTGAAGAAGTTCGAATAGCACATGGTATTGAACTATCGAAACATTAATGTAAGTTCCATTTAGGGCTCGTCCGTATATTATGTGGCTGCCAGCTGAGCGTGGTGGATGAGCAGTAAAGCTCTGGCATCGTATTCGAGAGTACGCGATTTCGAATTCACGTCCGGACGTCCTGATTTCGGTTTTCCATGGTTTCCCGACATCACTCCAGGAAAATATCTAGATGTTTCTTTCAAAATGACAGGGCCAATTTCCTTCCCATTCCTTGCCCCCAGTCGTTTCTGGCCTCTAGTGACATCGAGGACGCCGGTTCGAATCCCCTTCCGGGCATCCAGATTTGGGTTTTCCATGGTTTCCCCAATCACACCAGGCGAATGCCGGGATACAGCATTCAAAAGGCCATGGCCGAATTCCTTCCTGTTCCCTGTCCACAGTCCCAGCCGCCTCTAATGACGTCGACGTCGACGAGGCGTAAAGCCACAAGAAACAAAAGTGACGTCGACGTCAACGTCTACAAGGCGGAAAACCATACGCAAAAAATGGTTGCCCACACATTTCATACATTTAACAGAAATGATTACGCTCTGGTATTGAAATCAGTAACTATTGGGAAAGGTGAAATATCAGAGGCATTTCCGTTATTCAGTGTCAAAAAAGCAAAGGATGAGTTCATTTCAGTAACTTGGATTTTCTTTTAAGATCCTATTCTTTAATAACTGGAGAACATTACGGACATAGTTGATGATACTGTGTGGTTGATGCAGAAATTCACTTCTGAAGAAAAATTCTGATTACTCAGAGTAAATATTTTAGTTTCAGCTTCTTTATTTTTTATAACAGCGCACCGGGCAGACAGAAAAAATTTCTTATCCTCCATGAGATAATGTGAGTAGTGCATTAATTTTAGTTTTATGAATTTTTCTCGTTCATTATTTTTGTGGGCGTGGTATTGTACTCTACTGTTAGAGAGGCTTTGAAAGTTTAGAGAATTATTCATTATGACAAACTGAAATAAAACAATATACTTCCATGTGCGTAGGTACTCTCGTAATATAAAATGGAAATTAATTTTGTAGCGAGAATATTAAATGCATACATGTTACGTTCCTATTATACACGTAGTCTCGTTAATTGCGTTTAAAAGTGAAATAACGATATTACGAATTTTGTTTTGTAATATAATTTTGTTAATTCAAAACTGCTTTGTCTTTGAGCATCAATTATAAATATACTAGTGCGCGGAAATGTAATTTATGTGTTAGTTGAAATAACGTACTGCAGAGTGCCAGTAAATATATATATATATATATATATATATATATATATATATATATATATATATTTGCTGTTCAGTGCTGAAGTGATTGTAGTTCATTTAAAAGACATTGCCGCCGAAGCGGTAGCCAGTATTGATACAAGTAATTTCTTAGTACCAAATGATTTATGTATAGGTGTAGTAGGAACAATGAAATCCAAATTAAAAAATTGAGATAATTCTTGGTGAATGCGGTCTGAGGGTAGGTGTAAAATCAGATGCCTTCTGTATTTATTTGGTGTTTACATGACATATGTTTTGTCGTAAAGAAAAAAGGTTGCAAACACTCCTTTTGTACTTCTTTCCACTAATTCCATGCAATACAAATTTTTTGAAAAAAATTACACTATTAAATTTTCATAGTATAGTGTACATAACGGATCATAAGAGTAAACTGGTCAAATTAATGGGCTGAAGATTCACGTTGTGAAAATTTGTCACGTAGAAGAAGTCGATCTATATATGCTCCGAACTGGCGTTTGTACCTTGCTGATATCCATATCGTGGTTTTAAGGATGGATAAATAACCTTCTAAGCCCTCATGTTTTTTGCTTACAGTATTGTACACAACATGTCCTAATACCCCAACCTGAGAGAGAAATTAACTGTTGAAAAACTAATTTTCATAATTTCAATGCGTTGCATGTTTTTTGATTCTCTCCCGCACGACGCGACGAAGGATACAGAAAATGAAAACTATAAGAATGGAGCATAACAGTTATGATGACGAAGCATGGCGTTAAGAAATACCAAAAAGAAGAAAAATTGAAGCATTTGAAATGTGGTGCTGTAGAAAGATTCTGAAAATTAAGTGGACAGATAAAGGACATGTTTTCAGTTCCGCATCTAGGGTGGAGGAATGGGGGATGGGGGATGGAGGACCGGAGGAATTTGCAACGGGCGGCAACTTCAGAGGGGAGGCAAAATCGTGTTTGAAGCGTGTCTGAAGCGTGTCAAAACTTATGTCTCTCTAACGGAAAGATAATGATGTTCGAAGTGCCCCAATCTCACACTTATTAGTGCTTGTTTTGGAAATAACTGGCGAGAAAAAAAGTTTGTGGAAGAGTCTCATAGAAATGAGAGATACGATGGTGGGTAATATTTTGAGACATTTTGGAATGGCCAATTTTTTCTATGACTTCACTCCTTATCGACATCGAGTTCATTACAAGTGGAAAAGACTATGATTTATACTGACAGCGCAAAAAAAGGCCACAACTGCAGAAGGCAATTATTGGTGCAGCGACAGAAACTATCCGTGCTACTAGGAGGCACAAACATCTTGGCTATTGAAGAGAGAAGACAAGCATGGCTCAAATGGAATTGTAACAAGAGCACAGAAAATCTTCAGTTGTTCATACCAACAATAAAAAAATATAGCCAGAACTATTATAAACACCAAACGGTAAGACTATAAGGACATCATTGATCACGCTAAAAAAGATTTACAGAAGAACAGAGACTATTACCGTACTTTCAAATCCCAAATAACCCCTACTTCCGACACGTCATCTACGGCATCTGGACGGCGAGTTGAAACTCAACAATAAGGACAACACCAAAGCTCTGGCAGAATACTGTACTTTAAAAAACTCCTCAACTTCCAGAAACCAAAGAATGAACTAAATTTTGAACCAAGAAATGTAATTAAACCGAAGTCTCTCCCATCAAATAACGAGGAGATCTAAAAAATCATTTCTGAACTCAAATCCAATAGACCAGCATGTGAAGATGGCATATTTGTATAATTTTGAAAACACGCCGAAGACGAGTTAGTCCAAAGCATACATAAGATCATATCCGACATCTGGACGACGGAAACACTACCTACTGATTAGGCCACTCCTATCATCCACCCGCTCCACAAGAAGAGAGATAAGTCATACCTAAACAACTATAGAGGGATCTCCCTTCTATCAGCGTCGTACAAGAGTCTTTCTAATCACTCTTGTATAGGATTTTTCCAAGCTGGGTTGCGTAAGGCAAGATGATGTGCTCAACAGTTCCTAAATCTCAAAACAATTCTCACCTACAAGATCCTTAGTGCCTCACCCTACGTGGTAACCTTCGTTGGCTCCGTGGGTAGGAAAGCCCTGTTAAAAACGCTCACTGAACTGGTCAGTGAAATTTTGAACCTTGCAAAAGTGGCCCTAACTAACACTACATCCGAAGTAAAGTTCAGAGAGGAACTATCAAAGTCCTCCCAGAATATAAGAGGTGTTAGACAAGGGGACTGCTTGTGGCCAATCCCCTTTGTCTAATGAAGTGATTCGTGAATGGATGAACACACTAACAGGCGGCTATTAGTTGAAAATCTGTTACAGAAAGGATAAACTACTAGTCAACTGCCTGGCCTTCGCAGAGGACCTCACTCTCCTAGCATCCAGTGTTGAGAAAGCTAGTCACCAACTATCCTCTCTCAACAACATAACAGCTGAAATAGGAAAGAATATTTCTATAAACAAACCTATACAAACAACTGTAAAGCATTACAACAACCATGAAAAAATGGTCGCATGGTTTGGATGCACAATCATAGACTCACCTCTATAGTCGTCAACACCGTTTCTAGAGTGAAAGCGACTAACGCAAAATGGACACGGCTAGTCAGAAGAGATCTCGAACATCTGGAAATCGACCCCAATGAAATTTACAAAATGAGATAACTAAAAATCGTTGATAAAGCATCCGATGATTTTTAGACACTCTTGAACAGCCAAAACACTGCGTACCGGTTCTGTGGCAAAATGGACCCAAGAAAGAAAAGACAACCACAGTGCAAGGATGAAAAAATATTGGGCTAAGAAGAAAGCTCAGCAGAGTTAAGAATCACGTGGTTCATAGAGGCCAGAACTGAAAAGAGGAAGAAGATAGGTCTAATAGTTAAGAGCACGTTTATTGAAACTATCCGAGTTTTTGACGTTACAACAAAATTAAAGATACCTTGGGACCATTGTTCGAAATCCCAGTAAATTCTGACTAGTATATTTTTCCTGAATCCCGTTCAATGAAAAATGCATAGTGTTTTGCTGTGAGTATTATTTTGAAATATCAGCTTTTCAATATCACATCAAAACAAAACAACCCTCTTTTACCTCCGGAAATTGTTCATCTACTATTTGAGCTATCTCATTATTATCATTAGTTTTTAAATTCTTATTAGTTTCTAACTTATCTTTTATTACTGTTTAGACGTAATTAGAAAAAAAGCTATAAGGTGACGAAATGTATTTCTTCAATGGACTTTCTTAATACTAGGAGCGAACGGAAATGACGAATTCTTTCATCACGTACTCTTTGGTGCTGAAGAGTGGCGACCCTAATCGATATCGAATAAGTGACATTTCTACTGAGCCGCGTAATAGCATGTCAGATTTCTTCCATCAGGCTTGAATAGGCTATAAAATCTCGGTTCTCAGATCTTTTAACCAAATTCTAACTGGAAGCAAGTTGCCGTATAATATCATTGGTTTAGAAATTCGTTTTAATATCCCTACGACCCAAGCAGGCTTGTATTGTATAGCTAAGATTTTTTGTTAACACCAGTAAACTGAAAAGGCTGATTAAAAAATTGGGAAGAGTGAGGAGAAAAAGAAATAAAACTTATGAAATATGCCTTTGAAGCTGAAAGGATCAGAGGAAGTCTTTGAAGAGAGCCCCTGTGTTGGTTTTAATCAGCGGCATAGATCACAGACTGCAGATTGGCTCCAAACTTTAAAAGAATTTTTCACAATTCGAATTTCTCACTTTGTCTTGATTAAATTTTAATTTTCGCAAGATAATGACGCTATTTCTGGATTGTTGATCTTTCACGTCAATTGCCCAGAAGGTACGGCGTTTTTTATTTATTCACAGGTTTATTCAAGGGCTATTTACAACCAGCAGGATTGTAACATTTAGTTCCTACAACATACATTGACGATATATATGCAAATTTCTTATTCGCAGATGAGAGTTGTCGTTTTCTGGCTGTTAATTCTGCACCAAACGCATACGAGGTACAGTATTGCTATCGATGCATATTTTGTTGTTATGTTGATACACGTATCACAACAACGACTTTTCAGTTTGAACTGGAAAAAAGTTTTCTTTAAACTTATTGTGTCTTGTTGAAATTGAAAAATTGGATTTGAAGCCGTCTTAAAAGTTTTTGATAACCTATGGACGGCTTACCGCGAAAGGAATTTCATCCAAAGCTGACGAAGATTTATACTGAGTCTGCTACTTCAGTAGTGAAGAAATGTGCAGATGAATTTAAATGTGGTGACGTGCCTTTTGTTAACTACGTATTTACGTGAAGGACGAACAAACTTGCAACTAAAGATGCAAATATTGAGAAGATGCACAATATGGTATTGGATGATTGACGATTAAAGGTGTCTGACATAGATAACAAAGTACTGTACATTTCACGCTAAGATTTAAATATGAGACATCTCTGTTCAAGATGGAAGATATTAAGAACTATAGACCTATTGTTATACAATCAGTGTTAGCAAAAATCTTCGAGAAGATGGTGTTAAACAAAATCTATCCCATGTTTCGTAACATAATTACTCCAAAACAACATGGTTTCTCTCCTGGAAAATCAACAGCAACTAACCTTGTGATTCTTCAAAATGAAATAATTAGAGCATTTAGTGAGCGAAAACAACTTGATGTCATTTATCTTGACTTTTCAAAGGCATTTGATAAAGTTAGCCACCCCCACCTTCTTACTAAGTTGAAGGAATATGGTATAGTTCGTAAATTATTGGAGTGGTTTTGTAGCTACCTCAGCAACAGAAGGTTGATTGTAAAGGCTTTTGGCTCATTGTCATCTGCTTTCGCAGCAACTTCTGGAGTACCTCAGGGTTCACACCTGGACCATTTCTGTTCGATATTTTCATAAATGATTTAGTTAGAATTTTTGCCAGTTGCCTTTTCTTTGCAGATGACATTAAGATTTTCAAGAGAATCATGACTCGAGATGACTGCTTAGAACTTCAGAATTGCTTAAAAGCCATTATGAAATGGTGTCAACAAAACAGTATGAAACTTAACGTTAATAAATGTTCCTGCATTACTTTTCATCGCACTAAGTCTGCATTACATTCTGAATATGAAATGGAAAATCAGCTACTGAGTCGCTGCACAACTGTAAGAGACCTAGGAGTTCTTCTGACGTACAATCTCAGTCCAGAAGAACATGTCCACAACATATGTGCCAAGGCCTCCAAGTGCCTGGGCTTACTGACACGCACCTCCAAATTTATTAATAATACTCAGACACTCAGGGTTTTGTACCGTGCTCATGTCAGACCTATACTCATGTATTGCAGTATTATATGGTCGCCTCATCAGATCACACTAATTCAACAGATTCAGAATATTCAAAATAAGTTCATAAGGCTTATAGGTTGTCGCATGGGCTTTCCGTTGGTTGCTGTTGGAACCTACCTTGGCCTCCATCCTTTGGAGTTCAGTTGTTAATGGTGTCTTATTTTTACATTAAGTAATCTCAGGTGTTGTAGACTGCCCTGAAATTCTCAGACATCCGTACTTTCGTTGTCCGTCTGGTACACTGTGGGAGAGCTATTTGGTCGTCGACATCTGCGCACGAACTATGAGGCTAGCAGCCCTAGAACGCATGCAGAGACTAGGTAACAGAATACCTCCTGAACTTGATTTTTTCGTTGACAGTGTTACTGTTGTCAAGTGAGTACTCATATGGGAGTGGAGTCAATTACTGTCTCTTATTTCCTGTAATAATTTTTATTTTTCTGTAGTTGTATGTTGAGTCTGATTATTAGTTTTTGAATATTTAATAATTTTCTCTTGTGTAATTATTTTTCCAGTTTCAGTAATACTATCCTATACTTGCTATTTTCTGTCATCTTCTTGTTTTAACTGTAACTAATTGTTCATAAATAGTGATAATTGTGTTTACTAAATAGCTATCATAAGATATATTAATATAAAATGTTTTTTCAGTTGGAATAAATAAATAAAGATGGGTGCTGCATTTATTAAATATTGACTCAAAACTAATTCGAAAATAAACTTATCAGCAACATTTGGACTGTTTTAAGAAACATCGTACCAATGCTTTGTAGTAATTTGCTGCTACAGATAAGACGTTGGTCCACCACTGCACAACAGAAACGAAACAGCAATCAAAATGGTGGGCGAAACCCAGTCCCTCTGCACCAACAATGGAGAAGTCGATTTCATTCGTCTGAAATATCCCATGTTTTCAGAGATGTAAAAAGGAATCTATTTATTGATCACCTAGAAAATGGTAAAAAAATGGAAAAAACTACACAACACTTCTGTAACAATTGGATGAAATAATTCACTAGAAGATACCCGGATTACGAAAAAGAAAAACCACTTTCATCAAGATCATGCACCCATCAGCAAATGTACTTCGACAATTGCAAAACATATAGGTATGTTTAGAGATGTGTATTAATTGAAATACATGTATTTCAAATTCAAATAAAAAATGCTAAATACCTATTTTTATTTTGTATTTGAAATATTTTGATTTAAAAATCATTTTGTATTTTATTTGCAGCACTTTTTCAAACATATTTTCTATTTGGAGAATACACAATACTTTTCTTAGCTTTTCATACTTTTTTATTTCATTTTGACAATATATTTAATTAATTTTGTTATTCATACTATTGGAAACATTAACAAATAAAGGTTAGATCATAACTTGGTTTTACACAAATAACAATGAGTTTGACAGTATTGACTCATCTAATAATGCCGCCGCTGACTTGCATGTTGTGATGTGTTTTTATGCCAGTTTTGTTCACTTATCTGCATTTTGCAAGATATGTAGAAAAACTCTTAAGGGAAGTATTAGTACTAGTACGAACTTCTTGAATAATATAATAGCAATTAAATGTGTTATATCAATTTGTTATTCTTGTTTTGTATTACCAATATTAAAGTTTATTCTGGTCTGAAACCAAGTGCCAAATATTTTATTTGTTTACATTTAATTCTGTTGTGTTGGTAGTAATATAAGTGAGGCGAGAAAGCAGAAATTATGTATTTATTTTCGTTGGAAAGATCATGCCAACATTTCAGAAGAGTATAATAAAATCAGATCTCAACATACACAGAATAGAAATTGTTTTGTTTGAACTTTGAAAAAATAAATCATACCACTCTTGCAAATCACTATCTTACCGAATTCAGTTGATTTTTACAACTTAGTTATGAATTTAGTAGTTGATACATTTTTACCAACAGGGCCTGTGGAAATGATTCATTTATGGCTCTAATTGCAAGTGTTATTCAACTGTTCTTCAAAAATTATGTGCTGTCACACTTGCAATAAAAAAATTGCCGAAGAATCTACGGAATACATGTAAAATACAAAACTAGCTGTAAAAGTGACTGATTTTGTATGCACCATGGCAGATATTTGATATTTATCCAAGGGATACTATCTGGTGTGTCATTTTAATGGATCGATTGTAACATATTTGAAAGAAAAGGTTCCTACACTTTCTCGCTGGAGATTTAAAAGTGTCTCGTACATTTAATAAAGTAGTGAACTGATTGTTGAAATACATTATGAGTTTAATTTGAAATGATCGAAAATTGTGAAATAAAAATTCAACAGTAAAAAAGGTATTCCTAAAAAAAATAATACATGTTTGGCAAGTTCTGCTCCAGTAGAACATGGGATTATATTGAGGCCTCATAGACTGAACATGAAGGACTTCTTGTTTGAATAAGTAGCAGTGTTAAATCTATGAATTAAGTGCAATAAATTACATACATAATAAATGAACAAAAAGTAGTTTATTTTATTTTATTTTATTTTATTTTTAAAATACCTATTTTGTATTTAAATACTAACATTTCAAACCATTTTATTCTTTGTATTTGAAGTAGAAATACAAAAATGTATTTTCATTTTGTATTTAAATGCTATTTAAAAACTATTTTGTACATCTCTAGGTCTGTTATAGAAATTTTCGGAACATCTACTCTATTCACCAGATTTAGCACCCTAAAACATCTAACGTTCTCCAAATCTAAAGAAATATATCGCCTGGAAACGTTTTGAATCGCTTGAAAAGTTGATTGCAGCCATAGGTAAATATTTTCAGACCGTGCATAATTACATTTTAGGGAAGAAGTGGTTTCATTCAAGAAACAATGGATAAACTGCATTCAACTGAAAGGGGACCACATAAAAATGAATATATTTTTGAACAAAAATAACACTCTTTTACTGCCAATCCAACAAATTTTCACCTTACTTCCGTAATTCGTTTTCTCCAGAACCTCTTCTGACCTAGCATCTTTTCGAGCAACGATCAGGTTCTGATGTCGACTTCTTTGATCCTCAGTAATTCTGCTAATATTAAACTGTAATGTCGCATAAATCACTTAGTATAATTATTCGCAGCTGTTACAAAATATTATGAGACTGATGGGCGGAGATTCCCAGCAGGCCAGGCATGTCCGATAACCTGTGATATCCTTGGCGTCACCTGCAAGGTTTGACTATTTTATGCTCAAGAGAATTATCTGGACAACCTATGTCCAACCTATGATTAATTTACAATGAACAAACTCAAGTACAGAATGGTGGATCACAAAGGAATTTCACATAGTCTTCGCCGGCAGCGTTAAGAAAGTAACGGGAAATAGACATATTATGGGAGCAGGCAAAGACATGATCCCATTTTCTGACGTTCCTGTGATCAGAAGGAACATGGAATGGAGTGTCACCATTCAGCATGGTCGAGCTGCAGCCCAGAGCTTTCCTTGGAACACGGAACCGAAAGGGCCAGTCAGTTTGTGCCTAGTGGCTTCAGGCATGCAGGAAGCCCCTGGCTGCCTTCGCACTAGTACTTTCAGGAACAGAGCACCTGATGCTTCCGAACAACAGCGGCGCACCGCAATTTTCATTTCCCACGGGATCTAGTGTGGTCATAGTCTTCATAACTATTGTTTCCACGTGTTAAATGTTGACGGAAACGTGTTTTGAAAACAGCAGAATGTATCCAAGCGAAGTCATGCATGAGTTCCCGCTTGCTTGAAACGTGGTTTCCCGTGGAGTTTGAAAGGGTGAGGTGGTAGCTCGGGAACCTCGATATCGCTAATCCCGTATCTGGCAATCTCTCAGGGATAAACCAGACTCCAGTGGGACGTCAAAACGACAGCAGGGAGCAATCAGCACCAGTCAGCCGTCGGTGTACGCTGACTAAAAATCAATCGAGAGGTCGGCTGATCCCTGAGGCGTCACTGCCTCCAGTGACAGATTCACAATTTGCGCAGAACTGAGTCTGAGCTAGCCGAACCACGATATTCAACGGTTATTAAGAATTATTAATTTTGTTTAAACCTCTTCATATGTTGCTTCTGCGTGTCAATCAGCACTAAACTAACTCAAAATCATTGAAATATCTTATCATTGATTATCATCTTTATCGGTATTAATCAATTAGTGAACAAACTGAAACAATCCAATTTTTTACTTACAATATCTTATAGGAATGTGTAACGTACAGAGTCTGAAGGTATCAGTTTCAAGTCTTCAGTAAACAATGTCATCATTAAATTCTAAATACAATATGCTCTGGGATGTTTTCAGGTTAAGACTTGCACCAAAATACCAGATAGCAGTCAATACACGTGCTAGCTGAAAACATATATAAAAAAGTTTCCATACGTACCAGAATGCGAATGGATCAGTGGAAAAGGTAGAGATGGATTGGAACACACAAGAAACTGGCAGACGAATATCTGGAAAAGGACAGTTGAAGATGAATCTCTGAAGTTTGGAAGACTTGCATGGATCTGAAGAACTGAAGAACTTGACCAGCGATATGTAAAAACGGTGTTCATTTTTCGATGCTTTTTTTCCAAACCGAACTTGGTGGGTGCACGGTTAACACTCGGGCCTGGCATTTTGGAAGACATTCTTACAGTTTACATGCATTTACACACAAAATTATCAAAATAAACCAGTCCAAACCGTCGCAAATTTTCCTCAAAACATCGTAGCTGAAATCAGTACTTACAATTACAAACTCTTAATTAATGTTACATAGGTAATACTGTCCTTGATAGTATTTACACAGTTTTAGTCCATAAAAGAAAACTCATTTGTAAGACGCATATACACAAATTCACAACTAATCACAAGAAAAATATGAAAATCCACAATTAATCAATTCCCATCTTGTTATATACAATTCTTAAGACAAAATTTCCTAAAAGGACTATGTCTAAGGGCTGTTACAATGTGTTCCAGAATAATAGATCCTAGCGTTACCAGGCTCAGTACAAAACACAGTGTCACTATACAAAAACAGCAGAAAGCATCAATTAATAAGGACTTGAAATAGAAATACGAAAGGGTAACTTTATGAAGTAAGTGCAAAACAAACATAGCGCAATGAGATAACGTATAGTATAAATATATAATTGCGGTCCAGTTGCTGACTGCTTAAATAAAGAGAAACGTGAATATCACGTAATGCACAGCAAGTTCCTTAACAGGTGTTAGACAGCCTGTTCGGGAGGCGACGCGGAGTTGAGTGGGTAGCGGGACGCGCTTGTCACCACGAGCTGGCCACAGGCTGGGGATAATCCTCGCCGGGGGCGGACCAGCAGAACTTCGTCTTCCTAATGCATGCGACGCAGCCTCCATTCAATCCAGGCTTTACGACCTCGCTGCTGGCGTGACGAGGTGTGGGAAAACTTCCGCACCACGCTTACCGATGTTTACTAAGCCTTATCAAAGAGATTGCTCACATGAGTGCGCCTAAATTCTTCGCCTTAGGTTCCAGCCCTTATTACGCCAAACACACATATATTTACAACTTATGTTAAATAAGATCGTCCTTTATCATCATCATCATCAAGGGTTTTCTGTTATTCAGCTGGTCCATGCGCAGTGACAGGCTTCCAAGCCTCCCTCTGTTCAACCCCATTCTCTTAGTCTATATATTTCCCATTCACCATGATGTCATTAATCATTTTCTTCCTTCGCCGACCTCTCCTTTTCCCTCCGTTTTAAATCGCCTCCAGAACAGTTTTAAGCAGGCACTCACAATGTTGCCACCTTACGAAAACTAAAGTCGCTAGACGTGGTCTCAAAACTCACTAGATTGCGGGGTATTTAGAACTAAAAGAGTCGCTAGAAATCACTAAATACAATAAAGGAAAATGGTAAGGTAAGTAATATAAAATATTTTAATAAATATTATATATAATTAAACATAACATTGTATTAAAAATCAACATCCAATTTCTTCAATCGGTATTTCTTCTTCGTCATTTTGGTATATCGTTGGAGTTGCAGAACTTGCAGATGTGGAGTGATGAGATGATTCGTCAGTCTTAGATTTGAAAGAGTATTTATCATCTTTACCAACTGCAACAATCACATTAGCCGGAAGCTCGTAACTGTAGCAGTGTTTTCACAATTTTTAACTGATTCCTTATAAAAAAGAATGCTAATAAGAGTATTTACATATATCCTATTTCTCAAATTGTTTTTAAAATTGTTCATTGTACTTAAAATCCTTTCTACTGCGGCGTTGGAGTGATAGGATATGCCTAAATCAGATAACTCCAGAAAGGTATTTATTCCAGCAGCATTATTGTATTGGGTAAGTCATATTCCGTTTTCAATATATTATGTACGCAATTATTTATCCGAGTCATGACAGAGGCATTACCTGCCCCAATTCCAATCAAGTTTTTCGAAACTCTGGAAGAATGAATATCACTATAAATCACCAAATATTTTTTTAGCTATAACATATTTAAGAATATCGTTTTAGAGGTTCAAAATTCACTAAATCTAGCGACAAAATCGCTAAGGTGGCAACATTGGGCACTCATTCCTCAACACACGACCAATCCAGTTCCTTTTTCTGTTGCTTATTGTTTTTATACGGGACCTTTCCTCTCCAACTCGTTCCAGTACTTCATCATTCCTTACTTTGTCTTTCCACCTTATTTCGAAAGCTTCCAACTTTTTTTAGATCTTCTTTGCGTAGCGTCCATGTTTTTGCTCCATATAGTCTTACAATCCATACAAAACATTTAGCTAGTTTTTTTTCTCCGGTTTGTATCCTACCTTCCGCGTAATAAATTTTTCTTTCTATTGAAAGCTTCCTTTGCCATTGCTATTTTAGTTTTAACTACCTTCTTACAACTCATATCACCATGTAACAATACTCCCGAGATATTAGAAGGACTCCACTTGCTCAATTATTTCTCCTTGTAGCGTTATTCGTCCCTTATAGCACTACGAAATTAAAGTCCTAACAATCGGGTATGGTGAAGATGTTAATCTTGATTCACGCGTCATACTGGATGCTAATAGAACATCTGCAGAGAAACATTCAAATGTGTACCGTCGGATAGTGTACTTGTGTACCTCTTCTGGTTTGCCGACTGACAGTCATCAGTAGTTTAGGTCAGATGACCAGTACAGATGGTTTGACACCACAACAAAATCTGGCGGTACACGCGTAAAGATTTCATTGCAATCATACGACGGGGAAGTCTCCGTTCTCAGATTAACATCTATGGTTGTTCACCGCTTCTTTTCATCGTATAGTTAATAAACCTGTCCCGCATGATTCCAAATGTGCGCTGACCCTTCGTCCATTTGAGTTCACCGCGTAATTCTCGGTAAGAGAGCATTTGGTTGGTTCAACAGTTGCCAACCTAGTCTTAAATAATGTGTAGAGATCTGCCTTGCATGAGTCGTAAAATAAAAGGGAATAAGCCAATTCTAATGCGGGTTTCTATCTGTTAAAGAAGTTCCATTCAGCTGCCACGAACTTATATTTACTTGCCACCACATAGAGGCATTGAAGAGCACTCCCCCACATGTATATCATTTATCGTTCCCAAGAATTCGTGATAGTCGTGGAATAGTTCTCCCTGCTATTTTTTGCTATTACCAAGGTACTCTACTTGGAACTACTAAGTTGATTCTGTGACTTTTTCTCACAGATCAACATATCCCTTTCATATTACCGTCAAAAATTTTCTGTCGGAATTTATACTGATCACTTACAAGGATTTAAGCAATATATGACGCTTTCTTGCGTTACCAAAGGTTGTAAGTAATTTTCTTGACAGTTCGGTGAAAAACTTCGTGCCGAGCTATGCGGGTGAGCTGTAACATTCGGTCCTCGCATTCGTGAGGACTTGGGCTCGAATCCACCTCGGACCACTTAGACCTCGGTTTTCCGTGATTTCCCAAAATATCTATGGATCAAGACTGGGATTGTAACTTCAAAAAAGCCATTTCTGAATTCCCACCAGTTTCTAGTCCTCATTCCTCTTCCGCTTCTAATGACCACAACATCAACGAGGTATAAAGACCTAAGTCCTTATCCGTGTAGAGATATATTTCTGCCATTATATTCCCTTTCCAGCTCACGCTTTTACCTCTACATTCTTTTTATGCTCCTACCTACCTCTTTACCTGTAGACTATTTTGCTTCATTTCCATTTCCAATTCTCTCCTAGGTATCCAAACATTCTAATTCAAATTGATTTCTTAATTTTCTTCATTTATGAAGTCTTTGTTGTAGAGGTTCAGCTCTGCCATTACCGCGATTCGCTCGTTTGTCTTCATTTTCTTGGTGTAATATGCTACCCACTTTTTGTGTATCAAAAACAAAGAGTTGGAGGGCGTCCCAGAAAGGGCTGCTACTTTTTTCTCTGAAAATTACTGCAGAACACAATCAATAACTGCCATAGTAAAGGAGCTGTAATGTGATTAGTTGTAAGAGGATAAAGGGACTTGTGGCAGTGTAAGAGGTGTATTTTGTCGATGAGGCGTGGAGAGGTATTGGCGAAAGGACTAAAGGAGGTGCATGGAAGAGAAAAGGTGACCACGGTAACAAGCTGGCACTTGATTTAAGGCGTAAGGTTCAGGGTAAAGTTTTTTTCGAAGGTAAGGGAGTCAGGGATTGGAATGGATTACAAAGAGAAATGATGAATAATTCACAAAAATCGCTGTACGAATTTAAAATTAACATTCTTAAAGGACAAAAGTAGGCAGATATAAAAAAGGGGCAAAATGTGTGTGTGAATTGTTAACGGAGCTTGTGCTCCCTCCTATTTACTTATTTAATTTTTAATTCCAACGGAGCGCCTGCTCAGGTGGCCATTTCCCTAGTCATCTATTTTTATTGCTTTCCTTTTCAAATTTAAATTCTTTTAGCGTTTTTGGTAAATTATTAATCATTTCTCGTGTTAACTTATTGCAATTCCTGACCCTCTTACCTGCGAAAAAAATCGTCTCACATCCTTATGCCTGAAATGGAGTATTAGTTTGCGGTTATGGCCATCGTTTTGCCAAGCCTCATTACCAATATAGCTTTTTTTGTTTTTGTTTTTCTAAATAGTAGCATTACGCCTTGTTGACCTTTGAGGTGGGGAAAGATGGAGTCAAGGAACAGGAATTTTTAAAGAAAGCGTTCCTGAATTCGCATGGAATGATTTTGGGAAACCATGGATAACCCACATACTCCCGAATATGAGGCCAGAGCGTTACCGCTCACCGACGACGCTCAGTCCAAAATAGGCCTTGTACAGTCCCTTCACTCTCCTCTACCTCCTCCTGTCTTCCAATGAATCCCATTCCAGATCCTTTATCACATCAGTTACTGATTGTGTTCAGTGGTAATTTTCAGAGACAAATCCAGCAGCCCTTCTTTCCACCCCCTCCAACTCCTGTGTTAGATACCAAAAATGTGAGTCCCACACTCCACTATCACATTCAAGCAACGGTCTGACCAACGTTTCGTTCCCCAATTCTCTAGCTTCTCCAGTACATACTCTCATCACTGTCTCCAACAACTGAAGGATTTTGAAAGATTTTCCTACTACGTGACCAATGTACCTATTGAGTATTTTTTATTAAATGTTAGGCCAAGATATTTACTTTTCAAGATTCTAATAAGCCATTCCTTCACGTCCTTAAAATCAATCCTTAGGTTTTTTTCTGTATATCTTAATAAGTCGACTCTTCTTTGCATTTATCTTCATCCCATGTTGACCTACTCAGATAGATATCCTGTTCATTTAACTCTGCAGTCATTCACAGTGTTTTACCGTTTTGATCGTCTTATATAGCCTTATATCATGTGCAAAAACCCTAGCTTCTGATAGTAATCCATCAACAAGTTTATTTATTAGAATGACGAAGAGCAACGGTCCCAACACGCTACCCTGCGGCACTTCCAATTTCACTTCCACTTATTTTCATACTGAATTTCCTGCATACATGAATTACGTAAATTAAATTATTCTTTTACTCCTGCTCTACTCATTAGAAATATCGTTTCCCCTGCCAGTAGTATCTTTATGTATCTCCCCTTATCACTGAAGTTTCTGACCAACAAACCCTAACCGATTGGGTGGGTCTGGCATTCAGGAGGACGCGAGTTCGCTTACGTGATCAGACAGTACAGATTTCCTTTTTTCCAAAGTGTCACAAAATCACTCCAGGAAAATGCCTGAATGATTTTTGGAGAAGAACATGGTTAAATTACATCCTGTTACTTGTCGCCTATGGGCAATGTACTCGAAGTCCACGAGGCAAAACAAAAATAAGATCCCACAAAAAATAGCACATATAAATAATTCCTTTATGTTAAATCCTTACTCCATAATCGACGCACTCATCTTTCTTCATCTACTTCTATCGTTTGGCCTCTTTTTTTAAATAATAGTTCCTAAATACTTATAAAATTTGATTCTTCAGCATGCGGGGTAAAAACAAGTTGGAGACTTGATTTGACATATAGTTAATACCAAATATTATAAAACTTGTATTCTTATTTTCTTAAAGCAGAAATACGAACCTAAAAGTTAAATAACAAATCCAATCTATAAATGTCTAAAATACAGCAAAATTGTTTTGCCAAAAACGAACAGTAAGTTATACGTGTTTTTGGTAGGAATGGTAAGAAATTTATGGCTCAGCCGAGATTCAGATTTGCGATCACCCACCTAGCAGGTCGAAGCCCTGCGGGCACACAGAGTTTTGCCTGTGTGTGTGGGCAAACAGCCAAATGCCTCTCTACGCCCTGCCTAACGCGACAGCCTGAATATATTCAGGGGACAGCGCCTTTTGTTCTCCAGCTTTATGTGCTCTCCTGATAGTAAATTCATAATTCTGTACAAAAAGAGATTTATGACTCCTACGGCTCCAGTTCTTAACACTTTATTTTTCTTCCCCACACATTCCGTTGTGTCACAAAGCCATTGTTTATGCAACTACCTCCAGCGCAGGGTTTAATGGACTATCTTTTAAGTGTGATAATCAACTAAACTAAATATTGAACACCATGCTTCCAATATAATATCACCGTTTGCCACCATTATATTTTATATACCATAGTGAATCCTCTTCTAAGAAACCTACTCACGGTAATGGTACAGCACATTCACTGAAATGTAGCTATTAAATGTATCAATAGGAACGACAAGCCGGCATTGGACGGGATGCTGTATTTTATTCATCAACAGATAATTACAACAGTTATCTACTCATTACTAAAATGTTTTAAGGAAATATTCACGTTATTCAACACATATTCAATAAACAAACAATAAAATAAATACTTTCAATGTTTTGGAACAATAAACCCGTGGCATTTCCAAAGGTATCTTCTTTGTGGGAGATTAAATTTTTATTGTTGCACAGAAATGGAAATATTTAATAACAGAGCTGTGGCAAAAAATATCTTTAAGTGTTTTTTATTTTCTCAGTATACTGTCAACTGTCTTCGCAAAACATATTCGTCGCTTACAACGACCCAGTGCTTTCCCAACTTATGTTAACAGGACAATTTCTCATTCGTAATTATAATTTTTGTGATATTAATATTATTTCGGATGGTTAAACAACAAATGCTATGTATATTTAATAATTAAACGCAATAATACTAACTGAAATAATAAAAAAATATGAAACTTTTAATTACAGTGCATGAAGTCGTTCAGTGATTGCAAACACGACTAACGTAAACTTCATGGAAATTGAAGTAACTGTTTCTTTTCCACCTTTTTTCAAAAATTTAAACTATCGTTTATCAGACAACAACTGAGAAACCAATATTCACATCGAATACCTTATTGCCAAAATTTATGTTAATTTTCCTCATTCTAGGAGAATTAATTTAAAAATAACAAAAATCAAAAACATTATTTTATAACATTATTTATCACCCGTACCAGAAAAAAGTTTACTAAAAACAGGATACTATAATTGAAACTAAACAGCTATCGGCAGTCTTATTTTTGTGTCACTACATGTCCTTCAATTCATATAATTTTAATTTTAATAAATAAATCGTGATATTTTACTTGAAATGTTTAATTTTTAGCAATCAGACTAGGGATAACAGTAATATAAACGATCAGCGCTTATAACGGATTGGCGGGCTAGGCAAAGAGGTCAAGGTGTCCGTGCGTGGAATACCGAGTAAAGAGGTTGAGTGGTGTGGGAAATTGTGAAGGATTATGTCCGCCCGACGGGCTGCATGAGCACATTAACACGGTCAAAACGTCTTCAGTACATTAGCCAATTTAAACATTTGTTGTTTGTTCCATCATATCAGTGTAATTGTTTAATTTCTATTAATTATTTAATGTTTCAGAGATCTATATTTGGCACCAATATTTCAGTTCAAAGTGATACTGTCGTTTTAAACTCTGGCTGGGCTTTAAACAATCCGAAACTCTTTTCTATGTAACGAACTACAGGTCTTTGAAAATGAGTATTTCGTCGTTATCAGACAGGGCAGCACACAACTCGACAGTCAAAAAAGCAGCTTAGAAAAAACAGCTCCAGTGGAACTTCTTGCAAACAGGAGCAGCTTAATCACGCTGATGTGCAAGTACGAAGGGCGGATTCAGAAAAAGAAATTTTCCCTTGCAAAAAAGTCAACGCAGAATTACTTCCTACTCATTCATTCCCCCCGCTCTAAGCAAATTTATTCCTCCCTGTGATCTACGTTCATTAAATTTCTTAGCATATTTTCTTCTGCAAGCGCAAAACGAGACAGAAGAAAAAAACAAACACAGCACTGCCTGTTTTTTAATCTATAGTTGTAATGAATCTTGTGCATAATTTACTATAATACTTTTTCTAGAAATTTCAGATTTTCGTTACTTTTAGTTACTCTTTTAGCTTTACCGCTAAAAAAAACTTGAAGTCTAAGACAACACACATCATTTGAAATATCAGTGTGCCGTGGCTGAATGATCTGTCGAATTATAACTTGTGATGTTGCAAATCACTTTGGGCAACTGGAGCCCGCATATGCTTAGAGATGGCAAAAATTGATGGAACATTCGTGAAGAGACTACTAACTGAGTGAAAGAGTGCGTCACAATTACGTGACATCATTTTGCTCTAGAACTGTTGATGCACTGTGGTATGAAACTAGAACCGAACAATTTTCATTGACAATTGTGACATTTATGTCATATCTTCTGTACACTATTTTATATTTCTTCTCCTTCTTTGCTTAGTAAAAAATTAATTTGATATTAATTATATGTGTTTAGTAATATTTCGATTAGAATTAATGCAATTAATTGTAATAAAATGTAAGTAGAATTCCACAAATTGTAGCCTGTGTAGTGGACGCGGTAGTAATAATATCATAGTTGGTAAGCTTTGTAATAATGTACTCTTTGGCGTAGTGGAGTGAATGGTTGGTGTGGTCGCGTGCCAGCGCGGAAGGCTCACGCATGAGCTCCGCGAATTGTATTTGGTGAAATTGTAATGTTGAGATAGCGATTCACAATCATTAAACTAACTGTCAGAATTAATGGAACTGTGTTATGATTTCTTAAAACTATATAAAGAAATCGTCAATATCTTGAGTACGAGTACTACCACTACTACCACGGTGTTAATTAAGTGCTGGTAATTGAAAGTAAGAGCTGTGCGGCTAGCTGTGTTACAGGTAGTCCAAGGGGACAAACTACCCACAACACGCTGAGGAGCTCATTCTCTTCAATGCACTTAGACATCAAGATCGCCGGCCTCGGTAGCGTAGGGGCTAGAGTGCTAGCTCCACGTGTCGAAGGTCGCCGGTTCGAATCCGGCCGCGGGCATGGATGTTAAGTGTTGTGTGTCTATGTGCGTGTCCTGTCCGTCCTGTGGCGTCCGCACTTTGAAGACTATATAAACACTGGGTTTAACTGATTCACTGGAAGCTTTAATATAACACATTGAGCTGGCTGTATGGCCTCAGCTGCCAAAAGCCATTAAAATAAAAAAAAAAAAAAAAAAGAGATCATTTGAGAGGGGATAATATAGTGAGGCAAGAAACGGGAAGCAATTAAGTCATGGCTTTTTTATCCACCCTCATATTCAGCATGACTGATTTCGGTAAACCACGGAACGCCGAAATTTGGAAGGCTGCACCAAATATCGAACCAACGTCCTCACAAATACCTGACCCAAGGGTTAGTGCTCTCCCAGCAGCTTCGGTGAAATCACCGAGAAACTATCGCATGTGAGGATTAGACGAATTTTAACAGTTTCTAAAAAATAATAATGTCAAAATTCAACCATTAGTTTTTGTGTGAATGCCCTGCGTCCAAACAAGGAAGCAAACAAACCGACCGATAAAGACCTTGTTTTTTTTTATATATATATTTTCCCTGTGGTTTATTTACATTTCACCAAATTCATTTATTCAAAAATATTTTAAATATACAGCCATTTCCCGGTGATCATTTTATTATATTTTAGGATGACAGTAAACAATTGGCTTTATGTTCCTTTTCGATAAATAGACACTGTGCAATGGGTGAGTGGCAAAAATCGGAATGGTCATTCACCAGTTTACGTCAGAGACTGAGTGGAGACCCGGGAAATAGAACTCTGTCTTATGTGAATGCCCCACTTTTGTAATATTGAATGAATTTTAAATATGAACATCTGTAAAATTTAATTAAATTAAATTATAAAATATATTCCAAAACAGAAAATAAATACAAGCAGACAACCTGTGTACTACAATAAGGAGATGAGGAAGTTAAGGAGGTTGGTAGGAAGAGAACAGCAGGCTAGTAGGCAATTTTTAAAACAACTAAACAAGGACTTAATAATAGCTAAGAAGGTGGGTTTATGAAGAGTATTGACAGTGCAGGGGGACCATTGACTGATGCATTTAGAAATTTCTATGGCTATGTTAGAAAACTGAGAGGAAGTGAGGCTATTGAGACGCTTATAGATAAGAATGGAGAAGAAGTTACTGAGGATGTGGAAAAGGAAGAGATTTTAAGTAACTGGTTTAGTGATAGCATTATGGACAATGAATGAGAAACTCGGAGAATGATCTTAACAACACAATTAGAAATGAACAGACCAAAAACATTTACATTCATTCTGAGGATATTATGAAGGAAATAAGAAATCTGAAAAAACATAAAGGGGCTGGTGTAGATAATATTACTACAGATATCTTAAAGATAGCCGGATGTGACATTGTACCTTAAATTGAAATATGATTTTAATTGAGTCTGGATACTTGCTGCTTACCAATGTGAGGTCCCACTTCATCAGACATTTAAATATTAATATTAATAATAATAGTAATAATTTTACGACTTATGGAATATATGAATGTATTTATTTTAATACAAGTCCGTACAGTATAGTAGTATGTGAAAATGGGTAAATTTAAGTTTTTATAATATGTTTTGTTATGTTGAAGTTGGCACGCTGTAATTGTGTTTTTTTTTGTTTTAACCAAGGAGAAGTAGATTATTGTTATATGAGATTTATGTATGTATCAACGAGAAGTGTAATTATTTGAATTTATTAAGATGTGTTAATAAATAGCAGCTGATTTTATAGAGAAGAGTATATAATTAAATTTTATCTGTGAGGTGATAGCAAAAAAAAAAAAATACGTGTGACACGATATCCTGGGGCCACACATATCGTCCGGAACATGCTATCGATTATAGATCAGATTGCAAAAGAACCTGGAAGGATTGGTAAGGCCATTTAGTATTTATTTAATTATCGACTTACAAAGAGGATACCTCGCATCATACGACTGGAAAAGTGCGATAAAGGAGGGGTGAGAAGCAAAGTCGAAAATTATAGGCCGATCAGTTTGATATCAGTGGTTAATGGAGAGACTGATATGCAACCACATCAGATATATATGTAAGGCACGTAAGCGGTTTTCAAGTAGGCAACATGGCTTTAGGCAAGGATATTCATATGAAACTCAGGTGGTGGGATATGTGCAAGATATTTCAGATGAAATTGACAAGGGAGGCCAAATTAATAGTGTAACAATAGATCTTTCAAAGGCTTTTGACAGAGTGAACCATAAAATGGTAGTAAATAATGTAAAAACTATTGGAGTGGATGAGAAAGTGATTTGCTGAGCAGAAGAATTTTTAAAAGGTAGAAAACAGAATGTTAGGGTAGGAAATGTAGAATCAAAAGAAGTGGAAGTAAAAATGGGAGCGCCACCAGGGTAGTGTACTGGGAGCATTTCTATTCGTTATTCTATGAATAATTGTGTTGATTGTTAACTATCAGAAATTAGATTGTTCGCAGAGATATAATCTTCTATACTATATATTATTATAAATCTGTTAGCAAGTTGGGTGTGTCTCTTTATTTGAACGGGAACCATGAAAAAACTACCGCATCATTTTGGACGAGGTTTTCAAATTTTTAGAGCTAATGATTCGAATCAAAACTTACGTAAATATCTAATAACTTACATGTTCCATAGGAAGAAACAAGCAATTAAAAACCTTCATATATGGGAAATTGTGGCCCACGGATCATTATGCACTTTCAGACGCTCACTCCATTCACAAAAATCTGACAAAACGTAGGATCCGTTTTATTTGTTTACTTTTGTTATTCAGTTTTCTGGACCGCAGTACTTTGAAATAAACGGAATACGTGAATAAGCGTAATCAGCATTTACTTGCATCGTAACAGGCCAGTTGCGATACGAAATTCGTTAGATTACTAATCTGGTAGACATATGTTGTCTCTGGTACAATGTGTCTTCCCGCTGATAATAAAAAACACCAAAATTCTTCCTTACATATCGTTATGGATACGAAATTCAGTTGTTTTTTCTCGAAGAAAGATGTCTGAGAAACAGGTAATACGTATTTTATCCTTAATAACTTCTACAGAACTGCCTATATTTCGTTGGCATTTGCTCGATTAATATATATTTGGCTGCTCTAATATGCAAAAATCCCTGATTAATATCTCTCAAGAAAGTGTGTATAATTTTTGGTTGCTGTTCAAACCTTGGGCAGTAAAATAAACTGTTCTTTCTATAAAATAACTTCATAACCCTGATTTTTTAAATATTTATCCTCATAGGTGCTATTGAAATAATGACGACAGCAACATATAACCAATGAAATTAAAAATTAACTAAGCATCCTAAAATCTTATTTTACACGGAGCAAATTATAAAACTAAATCCATTATGCGCTATGCTGTAACAAAGCGTGTCAATTGTCATTCTGGTCCAGGCTGCATTTCAACTGAACCACAACGATATTGCCATTCTAAAATCATAGCTTCAGTCAAACGCGCATTAATACGTATACTGTGGTCAAATCTTGACATTTTGGAATTACTTATATGTGGTTGACATAATGGTGATTTGAAACCGGAGAAAATTAAAAATAATTCTAATCGTGCGATACCGCACAAGATTATTTTTAATCCACGAAATTTCTGTTTTAAAGCAGAAATAACTGATCATACCAACATATCGTCAAAATAAAACCTATATCCTAACAGTAAAAAGGAAAAAATCTATTTCAGAAAATTAAATATTACTGTATTTTTTTGTACTGTAACTTTAAATTTTTATTATTTAATTGAAATATTTATTACTGTTACTGTTATTATTAATAAAGAAGTCTTTTATACGGTAACACTCTTCCAAGAGCGCGAAGTTGAGGTAACTGCTATATGGATATAAATTTTCGGCACCCAGGACCCAGTCAGAGGAGCTGGATTGGGAGTCTATGGAGGAAAGGAGGAGGATGAAGAGAGTGCTGGGAATGTACAGAGCTTATGTTGGTGACGAGGATATTGCTCAAATAATTAAGAGTAGGTAATTGAAGGGAAAAGACAACCACAACCACAAGCTGGTCCTCAATTTCATGCTTTAGGGATAGGAAAATTGTTTTGGTGAGGGTGTCAGGAATTGGAACAAATTACCAAGTGAAGTGATGGAATAATTTACCAAAAATGCTCAAGTACTTTAAAATTAAAATTTGTAAATCATATAAGTAAATGGGGAATTGATTTAACACAAAAGAAAATGTTAAAAAATAAATTAAAAAGGGGAATTGCCGCCGGAGCGTTAGCTCCATTGAAATTAAATGAATAATAATAATAAAACGTGCAGTCCTCGGTACCAGCATTTAAAAATGGCAAACAGAGGCATTACAGTGAGCGACCTACTAAATAACGTAAAGGTAACATCTTATTTCTCTTAAACATTGCTGCATAAAAATAAAATCCTTTCTAACAATTTTTCAGATAGATTTTCTACTGTTTCCTAAACTGTATTGCATTAAAATATCAATGAAACAAAACTCTCGGACATCAGTATGAAAACCGAGAAAAGTTATAAGAAGACTTTTAGTATTCATGCCCTCAACGTTAATATTTGGTAACAGAAGAAAATCGATATAGAACTTTTACACATATCAAAGCACACGCGCGGGAAGCAGCGGGCAAATGCTAGTGCTGTATAAAAGTCTCAAATTGGCAGAGGACTGTAAACATCTGTAGGATGATGTGGACAGGATATCTAGTTGAATTGGTAAATATGGGATGAAGATAAAGGCAAAGAAGAGTCAGCTTATTAGATACACAAATAAGAAACTGAAGTTTGAAATATTAAAATTTTAAACATGGCTGCGTTTCAGCAACGGTAAGTGTTGTTAGGGTGAGAATAATAGCCAACCAGTTGCATCAATTAGGTTTATTTAACTCTGACCACGGTTTCGACGATCGTATGATCGTCTTCTTCAGACGGACGTGTAGAATCATATATACACAGAAAAGAGCCAGACAACCCTTATCATATCGTAGTGCGATGTGCACTTATGTCATAGCTTAAAACATAAAATTATAAGCTTCAATTACATTGTCAAACATATTAAATACACTCCTGGAAATTGAAATAAGAACACATTGACGCCGGTGTGTAAGACCCACTATACTTGCTCCGGACACTACGAGAGGGCTGTACAAGCAATGATCAAACGCACGGCACAGCGGACACACCAGAAACAGCAGTATTGGCCGTCGAAGGGCGCTAGCTACGCAGCGGTTGGGCACCGCCGCAGTCAGTGTCAGCCAGTTTGCCGTGGCATACGGAGCTCCATCTCAGTCTTTAACACTGGTAGCATGCCGCGACAGCGTGTACGTGAACTGTATGTGCAAGTTGACGGACTTTGAGCGAGGGCGTATAGTGGGCATGCGGGAGGCCTGGTGGACGTACCGCCGAATTACTCAACATGTGGGGCGCGAGGTCTCCACAGTACATCGATGTTGTCGCCAGTGGTCGGCGGAAGGTGCACGTGCAATACCACCTAGAGGAGAAGGCCTGGCCTCTCAGTTTGTGACGTCATTCATGTTAGGCCTAAGCTTCCGTCAGACGCGGCAGAACAGTACGACCAAATATTACAGTAATTGTTTGTCTGTTGTGCTACAAAGACTTCTTTTTACCTTATTACCTCAAAATATCATGGGTAGGCACTATTTCACATTTTTCTAAATAGAAACAAAGGTGTTTGAAAAATATTACAAATTCTGCTAAACTCCTCAATGTTTCAACGTTCTTATTCATCTGAAAATAATTGATCAACAATTAACAGCCATTTAACCTAATGAACGAATCTTTTACTATTTCCGATAAACAAAATTTCAGTGATAGTTCTTTTCCATTAGAAAAATTGATCGTGAGTTTGTTTCCCCGAAAAATCAGTATCTTGTTTTTTCATCAGCCTGCACTTTAACAAGCATATTGATGAAACATCAGCAGACATCTAGATAATATCTGTTTAATTTGATGAGAGCACCAATATTTTACCAAATACAACATCCAACATTGGTTTTTAAAATAATAATATTTAACAAGTGGAATGTTTTCAAATTTTACACACACTCACAAAGTAAGAGTAAACAAATGAGTTTGGCTTAGTCTTTATTGGAAGTGCAACATTAATTAACAAAAATTTCACAATTAGACACAAATGCATTTTATCACTTAAGCACAATGCAGAGTAAAATAACTGATAAACAGCAAATAGTTATTGAAATAAAATAAATTAAAATGGATCATACACATCTTTTAGAAGATTGGTTTACTGAATTTTTCACAGTCTGATTTTTCTTGTGTACTGAAGGATAACTATAATTCTTTATTTCAGTCATTTAACAGAGTACTGATACTGAGAAAAAGAACCACAGAACACTGTCCTTTGAATAGCCTCTTTCAGATCCAAAATAAATTAGAGTAAAACCAGACCTCTTAAATCTTATGAGTTACCCAGACCTCTCTCAAATGAAAACTTTTAAAATGCTTATTTTCACCACAATAAATTAATTTATAAACTTTAATGTAGTTAAAATTTCTCATGTTTAATGACTCTATGAGGAAATATTAGTGCCTACTAGTATTTTGTCACTTTAAACAGGCATAGCTAATACTAATACACATTTAATACATAATTCATATTTAAGTCTTTCCAGCATTGCATGGGAACAGTATTCAACAAAGTAAGCCAAAACAATTAGGAGGGAGTTAGTCTCCTTGAAATTAGAATCATTATGTACTGGAAATATTAGAGGCCACTAAAAATAAGAGCTTTCAGAGCATTCCTGGTCCCATTACTTTTTTACTCAAGTCCTTCTCTTGAAAGTTTAACAGTCAAAGGGAATATGAGCAGTTTATAAGTAGTGGTGAATTTAATTGTTGCCTCTAGTTGTGCCTGAATGCTGATATCCATCCTATCACTGCAAATGGTAGTAAATAAGGTAAAAACCATTGGAGTGGATAAGAAAGTAATTTGCTGGGCAGAAGAATTTTTAAAAGGTAGAAAACAGAAAGTTAGGGTTGGAAATGTAGTATCAAAAGAAGTGGAAGTAAAAATGGGTGTGCCACAGGGTAGCGTATTGAGAGCATTGCTATTCATTATTCTAATGAATAATTGTGTTGATTGTTTACTATCTGAAATTAGATTGTTTGCAGATGACATAATGCTGTATAAAACAATCAAAACGATAGAGGATTGTAAACAGTTGCAGGGTGATCTGGACAGGATATCTAATTGGGTTGGTAAACATGGAATGAAGATAAATGCAAAGAAGAGTCAGCTTATTAGATACACAAATAAAAAACAAAAGGTTAATTTTGAATATAAGGTGGGGAAAGAATTGCTTGCTGAAGACTTAAAATGTAAATATCTTGGAATTACTTTTGATAACAAACTTAACTGGGCAGGACACATAGGACAGGTGGTAGGAAAAGGTTTCAAAGTTCTGCACTTGTTGGAGAGAGTGATGAGGGGATGTACGAGAGAAGTCAAGAAATTGGGTTACAAAACTTTGGTCAGACCATTGCTCGAATATGGTAGTGTAGTATGGGACCCTCATTTTACGTATCAAATACAGGAGTTGGAGAGGGTGCAAAGAAGGGCTGCTAGATTTGTTTCTGGAAATTATCGCAGAATGCAATCAGTGACGGATATGATAAAGGAGCTGGAATGGGATTCATTGCAAGACAGGAGGAGGATGAGGAGGGTCATGGGAGTGTACAGGACATATACTGGCGATGAGGCATGGAAAGATATTGCAATAGGTATGAAAAGTAGTTCATGGAAGGGAAAAGATGACCATGACCACAAGCTGGCACTCGATTTCAGGCACAAGGGTGTGGGAAGATTCTCTTTTTTAGGTAAGGGTCTCAGGGATTGGAATGAGTTACCAAGAGAAATGATGAATAATTTACCGAAAACTTTGAAAGAATTTAAAGATAAAATTTGTAGAGGGCAAATGGAGGTAGGTGAAGGATAGGGGGAAGATGGGTGTGTAGGGAAATTGTCACCGGAGCCTGTGCTCCATTGCAATTAAATCAAATTCTAAATTAGCCTTTGTTTGCAAAATGTAGTTGAAAACCCGCCACAGAGAGATAACTGTATCAGTTATAAACATTCTAAAAAAATTAAATCATTGTGATGGAGAATAGAACTGTTCCTGTGCGATAACAGAAATTGTTCTTGTATGCCAAGACGCCATCATCTAGAGTAGGATGCCTGTCCTCTGAGTTTGTGATGTCATGTATGGCAGGTATAAGCTATTGCTTGATCATTTCTGCAATACCCTATCCATGGAAATTTTCTCCAAACTCTCCTGGGATAATTTAGTTTGCAATACATTTTATCTTTCCTGCATAAAAGAAAGAATGGCTACAAATGGTTACAAAACTTTGGTCAGGCCATTGCTTGAATATGATAGTGTAGTATGGGACCCACATTTTGAGTATCAAATACAGGAGTTGGAGAGGGTGCAAAGAAGGGCTGCTAGATTTGTTTCTGGAAATTATCACAGAACACAATCAGAAACAGATATGATAAAAGAGCTGGAGTGGGACTCATTGAAAGACAGAAGGAGGGTGAAGAGCGTCATGGGAGTGTGCAAGGTGATGAGGCATGGAAAGATATTTGTGTAAGAATTGAAAATAATGCATGGAAGGGAAAAGATGATCATGACCACAGGCTGGCACTCGATTTCAGGCACAAGGGTGTAGGAAGATTCTCTTTTTTAGGTAAGGGTGTCAGGGATTGGAATAAGTTACCAAGAGAAATGATGAATAATTTGCCAAAAAACATTGAAAGAATTTAAAGTTACTATTTGTAAAGGATGGATGCAGAAAAGGGGGAAGATGGGTGTTTAGGGAAATTGCCACCAGAGCATGCGCTCCATTGCAATTTAATTTAACTCAAATAAGAGACAGCAATTAATTTGTGGAAATTTCAAATGCAGAAAATAATCGACATTAGAAGTACCTTGATTATTTTACATAATGATAAGGTAAAATAAAGCTATTACAAGCAATAAATCCTTTAAAACTAAAAATGCAGTAAGAAAAACAAGTGATATTTTTTATGTAATGATTTGGTTAAATTTTCACAGTTTGAATTTTTCTTTTCTTTTTGACTGAAGAATAACCATCATTTTTCTTTTTAACATAATCATTTAATAAAGTATTTGTGGATGCTGACAAAAAAAGCCTCAAGAAGGTCTCTCTGGAATGACCTCTTTCACAATTGAAATCATTGAGGAAAAAGCCAGCTTTTTTAATCTCAATTGTTGTTAAAGCTATTACAACCTCTCTCTGATTTGAACACTTCAAAAAATCCCTTTCTGTCTCTCCATTAATTAATTTAGATACCATGATGTAATTAAAAATTTTGGCATTTACTAAATCAGCACTAGGAAGAACTAGCCCACCTCTATCCAAATTGTTGATCAGTGAAAACCCACTGTTAACAGGAAGTAATTTTTTATCAACTAAAACATGTTTGCTACAGTATTCACATTTCAGTCTTTTCAAAACAGCATGAGCACAATATCCACTTAAATATGTCAAAACTGGCAGGAGGGGGTCAGTTTGCTTAAAATCAGCTTCACTCAATGTTATTCCAAATTTTGGAATGTTACTAGCAATTTCAGAAGCAACAGCAGCAGATTTAACAATAGAGCCATCAGGGTCCTCAATAATATTTGTACTGGGCTCAGTGTCACCTTGGAAAGAAATGCTTATTTTACCATACATGCTAGATTCCATGGTTAAGGGAAGAAGATTTTGCATCCTTATTTTTGATTCAACTTCAAATATTTGACGTAGAGAAACCAAGTACTGTGAACCAGCAAAAGTCCTGTAATTTCCAAACCTAGCTTCTAAAGCATCAGTCTGTATTTTTCCTGGTAAGAAATATTGGAAGCCCAACTCATTAATGCAATAATCTGCCAATTCCAGTAACCCATGTGTTGTCTGACTAATAGCCCAATGTGTCTCTTGAGTAAAACAGTTAGCTTTCTTTCCAGCTTCTTTCCACACATCAAGCCACTTGAGAAATTTCCTCAAAAAGAGTAAATTTTCTTCATCACCTTTTACAGTGAGGGGATTTTGGAGTGGGTTGTTAAACCTTACACCTTTATTTACTGTCTTCACATTAACAACATTCCACCACTTAACTATCAATGAAATGAAATTAGCAGTACCTTGGTAATTGGGAAGATTGTTTCTCTCTCCTAAATGCAACAGACCCTGAACCACATTTTCATTAAATATGTTTTGCACTAATTTCACATTCTGTCTTTCAAAATTTGTTGGAAATAAAGCTTTGAAAGATAATCCATATGAGTATCTTACTAGATTATGGCTTTCCAATGCATGGAGTTCTTTTAGTGATGAAAATGAAGCTACAGACATACGTATATTTAAGTCAACACTATCAAAGTCTGGGTAATTAAGATTTTGATCCTTTTGATTGATCCAGTTGTTACGTATGTTCTTAAATATATGTACTGCATCTATAATGAAAAATAAAGGATCATGGGAATTACTTGGATGAGGGTAAACTAAACTAGTTTTTGGTGGGTCTGTAAAGTAAGTCATAGCTTTCTTATTGATAGAATTATTATCACTAACAACACAAATTACTTTGAAACCTATATGATGTAATTCTGTGACAGTTTTCCTTATATAAGTAAACAACTGCCTTGCCTGAAGCTTTCTAACTGGTAAAATGTGAACAACTTCTTTATATGATGACAGCATACTCTGAATCATAAACACATATGCAGAGGTTGCTACATTTTCACTGTCATAGGCTGCACCTAAAATATTACCTGCTTTGTAATCAAGATATGGCTTGATATGAATTTCATCTACCATGAGAGAGAGAGTGAGGTCAGATTTCTTAAGAGAAGGAAACTTATCTTTTAAAAAAGACAAGAAATTGCTATCAGATTGTTCATTGATTGGATTTGTGTTATAAGTTGAACATATTTTCCTCAAAGTGCGAGGATGTGGAAGAACGAAGTAATTTGAGCTTCTCATAAATTTGTATGCATGTGGTGAAATAGAAAACAAAATGCAGCACATTATTAAGTAATGGGGAGAGTACCGTAAACGTTCTTGAGGAGTATTTATCAAGTTCAACTGTTCACTCAAAAATTCTAAATTAGTGGCCTTATCTTCCAACAAGTTTGCAACTGTCTGTAATGTTCCCTGAACCGAGGTTATATAATCACTAACTGTTTGGTTATCTTTAATACACACATCTCTCAACATATCCAAAATATTTGAAACATCATTTATACAACTAACTTTCCTAGGAAATGTTTGACTACCTAGTGACTTAAGCTGTATTTGACCATGGAATATTGATATAGCTAAATTCTCATCAATTACAGCAGATCCAATGATAACAGGTGCAGATGCACTGTCAATAAGAAGAAATAATGTCTTCACAGGTTTACTCAGAATAGTCCATTCTTCACTTAAGTTCTCCTTCTCTAAACACAACTTTAACTCAGAGAGAGTAGAAAAGTTTTTTTGCTGTTGATATTCTTTGTCAGTTACCAAACTTTGGGCTATCGCTTCTTGAATGTTCATGTTTTCCAACCTAACTCTCTTTTCATCAGGATCTTCTCTTGTGTGTTTTACAGTTGACAGGTACTGTGGGCAGTTTGGAAGAAGGCATGGCACTGAAAATGGTTTCAATCGATACTGCTTTAGAGGTATCTGATGTTTGTTGCCCGTCCTTTCATCATAGTATTCTGTGTAGGTTTGAATATCAGCTTCTGCAAAATGCAGCTCACAAACCTGCCAGGAAAAGATAGGTAACTGTATAAATGATCAATGTCCTAAAATATGACAAAATTATTTCATGTTGATGGAATATAAAAACATTACTGAGTAGGGCCTACTGATAAAATAGGAAATATAAGCTTCTGTTGAACAGTAACATGCCATTTACTTTAAAGTTTTTATCAGATAATGAGTAACATTGCGATACAGTGAAAGTGTTATTATGCTTGCTTTAGTCCAATTGCATTTCACACTGAAGATGTAAGATGAAATTGTGATAACTTATGCTATAAAAAACAAAAAAAATCCTGTTCCAGAAACTGTTTCTACTATTTGAAATTTAGTTCCAATGCATTTAAGGTGTGAGAGTATTGTTTGATTTTGTAGAGGCATTATTAGTGGAGATAGAGGTTAGGTTGAAATGCAGCCTGGACTAGAATGATCTTACATCATAAGCCACAAGGAATTGGGTTATTATTAGTAAATAAGCTGTTAGTGACGACGTGTATCGCGATGTAAACTACTTTCGAATATTGTATATATAAACGAACTAGTCAAACAAGTTCTAAAATTTAACACAAATGAACAGTGTTATAGAAGTGTATTCATGTATATAGAACTGATAGTCCACTAATATCATAATTAATTAACAATAAAAATACAATACGGAAAAGGTGTAATATTTTAAAGCAGAAAGATACTTACTTTGGAATGAACTGTTGGTGTAAAGTTTCTGTGTATTGCTACTATCCATCGGCGGCGCAATTCATCGTCTTTTGGAAACGAAAATAACCGAACTTTCGGCCCATTTGTATAATTTCCATTGCATCTTGGTACGCAACACTTGTACACCATTTCTCCAGAAGAACAAATCACAATAACTAACGTAAAAAACAGTTAAAACTTAGAAAAAAACAACTCGAAGTTCACACACAAACCAACTTACAAATCGCTGCTTCCGGCCTAACTGGAGTGACGTCACAACGTTTTGGTGACGTAGCCACCAGGCCTTGGATAAAGATGGTATTGGCACGTGCCGGTCGACCTGGGTCCGGACAGCAGCGACGCACTGAAGCACGCCAAGACCATCGCATCCTACGCAGTGCCGTAGGGGACCGCACCGCCACTTCCCGGCAAATTAGGGACACTGTTGCTCCTGGGGTATCAGAGAGGACCATTCGCAACCGTCTCCATGAAGCTGGGCTACGGTCCCGCGCATCGTTAGGTCGTCTTCCGCTCACGCCCCAACATCGTGCAGCCATCCTCCAGTGGTGTCGCGACAGGCGTGTATGGAGGGACGAATGGAGACGTATCGTCTTCAGTGATGAGAGTTGCTTCTGCCTTGGTGCCAATGATGGTCGTATGCGTGTTTGGCGCCGTGCAGGTGAGCGCCACAATCAGGACTGCATACGACCGAGGCACACAGGGCCAACACCCGGCATCATGGTGTGGGGAGCGATCTCCTACACTGGCCGTACACCTCTGGTGATCGTCGAGGCGACACTGAACAGTGCACGATACATTCAAACCGTCATCGAACCCATTGTTCTACCATTCCTAGACCGGCAAGGGAACATGCTGTTCCAACAGGACAATGCACGTCCACATGTATCCCGTGCCACCCAACGTACTCTAGAAGGTGTAAGTCAACTACCCTGGCCAGCGAGATCTCCGGATCTGTCCCCCATTGAGCATGTTTCGGACTGGATGAAACGTCGTCTCACGCGGTCTGCACGTCCAGCACGAACGCTGGTCCAGCTGAGGCGCCAGGTGTAAATGGCTTGGCATGCCGTTCCACAGGACTACATCCAGCACTTCTACGACCGTCTCCATGGGAGAATTGCAGCCTGCATTGCTGCGAAAGGAGGATATACACGGTACTAGTGCCGACATTGTGCATGCTCTGTTGCCTGTGTCTATGTGCCTATGGTTCTGTCTGTGTGATCATGTGTTGTATCTGACCCCAGGAATGTGTATATAAAGTTTCCCATTCCTGGGACAATGAATTCACGGTGTTCTTATTTCAATTTCCAGGAGTGTACATTTGTCTGCTGGTCCAAGATGTACAGTATATGTTGGGCGGGAGATTTCCGCCGACCGAAGAAGACGATCTTACGATCGTTGAAACAGCGGTCAAGGTTAAATAAACCTAAATGATGCAGCTAGTTTGGTATTAATTCTCACCGTAAAAACTAAAGGTTGATTATGATTATTAGGTGGGGAAAGAATTGCTTGTTGAAGACTTGAAGTGTAAATATCTTGGCACTACGTTTGATAACAAGCTTAACTGGGCAGGACACTTTGGTTAGGTGGTAGGAAAAGGTTTCAAAATTCTGCACTTGTGGAGAGATTGATGATGGGATGCACGAGAGAAATAAAGGAATTGGGTATCAAAACTTTGGTCAAACCATTGCTTGAATATTGTAGTGTAGTATGGGACCCACATTTTACGTATCAAATACAGGAGTTAGAGAGGGTGAAAAGGAGGGCTGCTAGATTTGTTTCTGGAAATTACAGCAAAATACAATCAGTTACAGATATGATAAAAGAGTTGGAATGGGATTCATTGCAATACAGAAGGAGGCTGAAGAGGGTCGTGGGAGTGTTGAAGTCGTATATTGGTGATGAGGTATGGAAAGATATTGGTGTAAAAATTGAAATAAATCCATGGAAGGGAAAAGAAGATCATGACCACCAGCTGACACTCGAATTCAGGCACAAAGGTGTAGGAAGATTCTCTTTTTTGGGGAAGGGTGTCAGGGATTGGAATAAGTTACCAAGAGAAATGATGAATAATTTACCAAAAACGTTGAAAGAATTTAAAGTTAAAATTTGTCGACGGCAAATGTAGGTGGGTGCAGGGAAGGGGTTAGATGGGTGGTAGAGAAATTGCCACGGAGCGTGAGCTCCAGTGCAATTTAATTTAATTAATTTGATTCATGTTAATAGAGTGAGCTCCACGTTCAGAGATTATACACTTCTAAAAATTGATAAAATGCACAGTTGTTACCTTTTTACCAACTATTAACTGTCATGTAGTTTTCTTTATTGAAACTTAAAGTAAATTTATATTTATTTGTCGTAGTAGAATTTTAAGCTATTTAACTCGACATCTTTCTGATTATCGTATCTGAGATATATACAGTATGGCTTTTCCGTAGTAGTAAATGGTAAACGGAAAGAGTGGTAATTGCAAACAAATATCTGCTCACCACACACTCTAATTATATTAATTAATAGTCCCTCAAAGTTATTTGTTGAAAAAAGAAAGGTTAATGTTATTCGTTTTTGATGACAAAACACTAAAATAAACTTAAAAATAATCAACAATAAAACTAAATGAAAGGCTTCTCACTACTCCAACGATGTTTTACCCCAGAAACATTATTCACAATTCAGAAGTACTTTTCTTATCAAATAACTGCTAATCAGTTCTTTTAATATGACCTGCATTCCCTTAATAACACAACCAGTGAACCTGAATAGACCTCTTAGAGAGAGCCTTCAAGTTTTATTCAACAACTGAAAAATTAAGAAAAAAAAAACGTCACTGTCAAAAAGAGAGAAGACTCTGTTGACTGAATAATTAAGAAACTTGGTTCAGTTGGCTAGCATAACAGAAGATGTCCGTGTAATTAGAGGATTGCGTCAAAAGCCTGTGTGTAAATAATTGTAAATAGACGACCCGTGCGAAAATTTCGCGAATAAAATGCGATGAATAGTGAGGTTGAATATAATGTCACCAAGTTCAGTCATTACTCTTCATACTCCTACTTCATTTTGGTTAGAAATCGAGGGAGATAAATGGCTCGAAACACAAAAAACGTATTTTAGAAATATTGACATTTTTGCGCTTTATGGGTCGAATTATGAAAAATTCCTTTCTTAGAATATAATGTTACCACGGCGGAAACCTTAGTCTTTAATACGATATGTCATTTATCTATATCGATTAGATATCATGGGAAATATAAGGCTCGTGACACAAAAATATGTTGTAGAACAATTAATACTTTTCCCTTTAATAGTTGAATTCCAAACACTTCATTCTTAAAATATGATGTCACAAAGCTGAGACATTACTCCTCATAATCCTACTCAATTTATCGATTTTGGTTAGATATCCAGGGAGATAAATGGCTCGAGATACAAAAAACGCATTTTAGAAAAAGTTACATTTTTGCCCTATAAGGGTCGAATTACGAAAAATTCCTTTCTTAAAAAATAATGCTACCATGGCGGAGACCTTATTCTTTAATATGATAGCTCATTTATCTATATCGGTTAGCTATCAAGGGAGATAAATCGCTCGTGACACAAAAATCGGTTATAGAAAAATTTATACTTTTTTCCTTTAACGGTTGAATTCCAAAAACATTCTTTCTCAAAATATGATTTCACAAGGCTGATACATTACTCCTTATATTCCTACTTCATTTATCGATTTTGGTTAAATATCCAGGGAGATAAATGGCTCGAGATACAAAAAACGCATTTTAGAAAAGTGAAATTTTTGCCCTATAAGGGTCGAATTACGAAAATTTCCTTTCTTAAAATATAATGTTACCATGGCGGAGACCTTATTCTTTAATATGATACCTCATTTATCTATATCGGTTAGATATTAAGGGAGATAAATCGCTCGTGACACAAAAACGCATTGCAAAAATATTGATACTTTTGCCCTTTAAGGGTCGAATTCCGAAAACTTTCTGGCTTAATATATGACGTCACTAAAGCGGAGATCTTAATCTTTAAAACGATACTTCATAAAACGGTTTCAGATAGGTATCCAGGGAGATAACTGACTCGTAACACAGAAAACAGCGTTTTAGAAAAAATTACATTTTTGCCCTTTAAGGGTCGAATTCCGAAAAGTTTCTTGTTTAAAATACGATTTAACCAAAGTGGAGACCATAAGCTTTAAAATGACACCTCATTCGTTGATTTCGGTTAAGTATGAAGGAAGATATAGGCTTGTGACGAAAAAATACCTTATAGAAATAATATATATGGTAGACTGTGTAGTAACAAAACAGGCAGCTGAGGTAGCCTGAATGACACCGCAAAAAAGTTTCAAATTTCAATATACGATAGATAGTTGTAATGTTATATTTGTTGGGACAACATGATTTATTATTGTGTTTATGGGTTACTATAACGTCGATAACGGATATGCTATGTCTTTACACAATGTTGTCGCAGAGCCTGGAGACACTGTTTACCTATGCTGACTGATTCCAGGCAAAATTAACATCGTTAGTGACACGCAGTACCTCCAGACGTCTCACGCTTCAGAGGTTCCTCCGATGATCAAAGACCTTGTGCCACCGTATGTGTTAATCAGTGAGCGGTTCTTCTCTATAATCCAAACCACTCATAACAAAGTTAAAAACTTCGTAATAGAAATAGATACCAACATGGTACAATGTAATACAGATTTTTTTCTGCTTAGGTGTCACTTTTGTAAGGAGACAGAAACGCAAGACGCTGTAAGTTTCTGCTATTAAAATAATGGGTGCTTCCTTTAAATATTCGCTGAAGTTATTGTGGTGCTTCCAGCAAATATCTGTCGGTCTGTGGTGATAGCAGTTAATAATGTGATCATTGAAACAAAATGGCCCAAAAATACAGTTATTTATGAAACAAGATTGTTTACCAAGAAATATACTCTTTATATTTACGAGATTCGAGTGGCGTACAAGGGATAGGACTGTAAAAGTAACGAGAAATTCTGTACACGTATGTATTCGCTACTAAACCAGTCACTACCCTTTACTTTCGAATCTTTACTCGTTGCTTTTGATAAAATCGAACACTAGCATGAAGCAGCGCATCGAATCGCATCGGATACGGGATCCATTCGTACTTACTACTTGGTAAAGATTAAGTAAATTGTATATTTAGTAAAAGAAGATTAGGTAAGTTGTTCGTTTGGATAAAACTTAAAGTAATTAGCACATGGATCTTATGTAAAACCTCTGAATGTACACTTGATTTACTGTTATGAATATTATATACGAAAGAATAATCTAATTTCAAAACAAACACCAGTTTGCATAAAAAAAAATAAAATCTGACAGTGACATAGCTAATGACAATCACTAATGACGGTTATTTTTTAAAGTAGCCTACTCGAAACCCTGCATAGTAATAGTGAGTTAGTACTTTGTAAAGTTCAAGTAAATAGTTCATTGATTAAAGTAAATTGAGGTAAATTGTTGGTTCATTTGATTTACTGCACTGAATATTACATACTTCAGAATAATACCTAATATCACAATCGCAACACATTTAAATCAACTAATTTATAAACAAACACCTGCTCATTCAATCGCTGGGCGAACCGTTCCAGCTTCCTCATGACGCATGATGACGCCGTGTTCGTTCGTTTATCGAATCAAACTGACATCTATACGACAAATGCGAGTAACGAAACATGCGAGTAACGAAATGAATTTGTGAGTAACGTTTCGGTGCTTCGAGTCAGCAACGAACCCGTTACTCAGTAACGAATACATACGGTTTGCTACAGCTCCAACAACCAGTTATGACCTGATGATTCTTCACGAATGGCGTCGCAATGTTTTCACCAATGAATCGCGGTTCTCTTCAGTCTATATTCTTCCACATAAATTCAGAACAGGGTACCAGAAATGTCTTTTTCCTTGCGCTTGTTAGCACATCCAACGATCGTCACGTCACTATTCGCAGACTTGTCGACACGAATATTATTAAAATATTAGCGTTTAATCTCTGAAATATGTCGAAAACGTTAAACAAAAAATATTCACATCACAGCCATATTATTGCTGACAAAGAGATGTCACATATTCCTGCGCTACTTCCTTATAATAGACTCGATGGCCTGTATGGAACACGTAATAGTAAAAAAGTATTATTATTTAACATTTTTACACACCGTACACGAGTGACGTTACAGCAGTTTCTATATTTCTAAGAAGAAACTCTAACTTAATAAAATGAATAACCACACTGGAATTTTAATAGTTACCTTCCTTAGATAACAAAATGTTAGCATTGCGTTTCGTGAAAGTGTTTCTGGTTTATCGTCACTCAACTCTTTGACTTCTGCGCTCTTTCATTGTGTATACTAACAAAACAAAACTCAAAACCATAAAACACCCAGTTCACGTGCGAATTTCCGTTTCTTTATTGAAATCGCAAGTGGAATAACTAGACAAAATCCGTTCGTAAACATGGAATTATTATATGTTGTTATAACCACAGGCAGATTTGCTGAACTTAACTGAAGCTTATATACAACATACCTTCCCCTGAGGTTATTTTTCACAGTTATTACCGTTAAATTGATTTATAAAACGCTGCTAGGTTTCTTTCCAGGCCAACTCCAGGAATAGACTAAAAAACCAGAAATATAAACACGGAGACCTAAACGTTTATAGATTCTATTGCTGGGCCAAATAATACTGATTTGACGCAACTCTGATCGTTATTTGTCAACGTATTCTGTAACGAAAAGTGCCTGCGGATAATAGGCTTAAGGATTTACACTACATAATATAAAGATTGGAACTACATATAATTAACAACAGAAATTACTAAAATACTGTTTCTATTCATAGAATTTGACGAAAATTAATAAAAGCATTAGATAATTTTATCCTTGTTTCGACATTCAGTAATATGTTAAAGTGTACTAAACATATTTATTTTTTCTTTGTGCGTAAAAACCAGTACTCATTAATAGCATAAACAATTAAAAAATGCTCTCAATGAAAGGAAGATCATTTTTCACGTTCGCCAGTGCGTGGGAATTTGCGAGTAGCGATGGATAAGTCGTCTGCATCAATAATATGCCGTTTGCGAGTAATGATGTTCCAGACTCTCAAGGGGCAGAGGTGTTCCTCGAAATTGGCGGTATGGAATCTGACTTCGAGGCAAGACACCTGGAGGTAGCTGAACCCTGTGTCTCATTCTCTTAGATCATTCTTAAACACTTATCGTATTTATTAGTATTAATGTTCCAATTTTAACGAATATCAATAAATGATGAAAATCCACGCAGATCTTTAAGTGAGTTACTAAAAATAATTTAATGTGTCAGTTTGGGTTTTCATTTCTATTCGCCCTTGTCTTACAGGAAATAAATACATGACAAATATCTTAAATTACAGAATCAGGATATGCATAAAATAATGTTACATTGTGGAACACGAGGACTGATAACTGCAACCGTACTATAACTTCCTTCTGGTTGTTGTTGGATATGACAAAATCATTACTAGAATGTGGTGGCTTGCCTATGGTTTTGTGCCTTGTCTACATGATTAGAGGAGGGAACTGACTGGGATCAAGGAACGGGAAAGAATTCGGCGATGATGTTTTGAAGGAAACGTCCCGGCATTCGCCTGGAGTGATTTGGAGAAACTATGGAAAACCCATATCTGGATGGATGCACGAGCCCACATACTCAAGAATGGGAGGCTAGAGTCTTACCCGCTCACCCACCACCCCCGGTCATCATTACTAGAAGCCGTCAGAAACTATAGTGTTAGTATACTGCTTTAAGAAAACACATGTGATGTAAAAATATACTTACCTCTTAACTCGAAAAGAGTAACAAATGAAAATACACAGATGTTATTCACAATCTGAATTACGGCGTTTGATAAAAGCTTTCACTGAATGGGATAGGAGCTATTGGTTCCTACTGGTTTATAGCACATAAACGTCTTGATTACTCCTGCAAACTACTGCCGTACGTTTCCGGTGGGTGAGGTTACTAACATTAGGCTTGAAAAGAAGCAAAGTGGTTGCTGCACAGTTCCACAGAAACGAGCAAAACGGCAGTGAATAGCGGTGATTATAAGTCACTTTACTACGCGCTCAACATACCATAAACTGGTTGAACTAGAGCTTCTATTGGAAAGGACTACAGAAATATTGAAGTTGACACTAGCCTTGATGTGAGTTCTTTGTAGAAAAATATATAGTGCACGTCTGTCTTCAGTTGTGCCCTAATTAACTGCTTTTATTACTCGTCGTGTTTTACAGTGTTTTGTTTGTGCCTTTATTTCTTTTTTTTTTTTTATTGTATCAATGTTCCATGATGATCATTTAAGACAAAATGTTCCGCGACTATTCCAGTATTTCAGACAAATCCACTGTGCATGCACATGTGAATACAGCGATTCATTATTTCCTACCATCGGAGAGCAACTACACGTCATATGGTTAATGCTGAGAGTTAACGGTGCACTTGTATTCGACAGCACTGGAAATTCATCACCACTCGCAGCCGTTCGTCCTCTTTGAGACACCCCGGGTCAGTTGATCACGATGATATTCAAACGTTTCAGGCTTTACTCATTGACGGAACAGTTAATTTTTGTCTATTTAAATATGTATCTTGAATTTTTCCACAAATTAGTATTTACATACTTTTTAGACGGGAAAAACCGTTTTTACTTGGTTTTCAGATCAAATAATAATCCACCCATCATAAGAATTGGAAATAACTTCTAACGTCGATGAATTCGGATTTAATTGTTTAGTTTTTGTAAGAATCTTTTTTTTTCTTTTTTTTATGGTTTACGCCTCGTCGACGTCAAGATGATTAGAGGCGGGAAAGGAAAAAGGGGAGTGGGCGGCACGGCACCGGAAGGAATTCGTCCAAGGCCTTTTGAAGGAAGCATTCCAGCATTCACCTGTAGTGATTTAGGAAAAGCATGGAAAACCCAAATCTGGATGCCCGGACGGAGATTCGTACACGTGCCATCCAGAATACGAGGCGAGAACGTTAACCATTCACCCACCACGCTCGGTTTCTCTAAGCCATTTTGCCTGACATCTCAGTGACTGTGGTGACCCCTAACAAAAATTAATTTTAAATCTATGTGAAGTCACTAAACACTTGAAGTATCCGAGAGGGTACATAGCGAAATTTCTCAATTAATGAGAATTCTTAATTAATTAATGAAAGAACGGTTGCCGTAGTTTTTGGCCTGACTGAAGATACACATAAAAGAATATGAATGGGGATGAATGAAAGAGAGATAACATGAATGACAAAACATGTGATAAATTTTACAGATTATTCACAACAAAAGACCAGTACTTTTTACTAATATTTATTTTCTCCACTAAACGCTGTTTCGACAACATTTCCATCTCGCGGATATCCCTGTCAGCACCTCATGTTAAAATTCCTATCACGATCTGCACTCTTCACTTTCAAGCAAACTTTCCAAGTCTCTAAAGAAATACAACTATCATACATTGAAGTATATTTTATTGCAATTATTTTTATAAATATAATTTCTCACGATCATCGCATTTTATTGCACAGTTATGTCGCGATATTGGAAAGAAACGGATTTCAGAACAACCATTTCATATAGCGTCTGTTTCTAAATTCCCAACCTGCTGTAATTACGGTCTGTCCAAATAATATGGACTTCACACTTGTAATATTAGATACTTATAGAGATGTCTGGTGGCTCAGTGGTTAAGGTGTCTGACTGGAGCTCGAAAGGTCCCCGCTTCGAATCTCTGTCTCTGCGGGGACTTTCACTGGCTTTTAACCCGACCTTCACCTCTAACACAACTTGCTGTGTAATGTGAAGTGAGCCAAAACACTTCCGTGGTTCGTATTCCACGTTTAACAGTACGAGGTGCCCTGTACCCAGTAGCATTATCTGGTTAGGTTAAGGCGGCTACGTCAGGGGCGGAATGTGTGCCCAATGAAACCCATGAAACCAGTTCATTACAACCAGACGTAATTATTATCATCATCATCATCCAAATTTCTCTAATGAAACATATAAGATCACGACTTCATCATTACGGTATGTAGCAATGAAAGATTAAGCTAATAACAAAGGCAAACATTTTTTATTCATAATAACTTCTAAGTTAAAGTGGTTTTTAAAGAGCAACCTCAGTCGGAAACACCAGACAGTTACAACTACAATAAATTTTAACATGTCGTAAATCTACAGTCCACACAGGTTTCCAGGAAGTTACTTCAAACAGAGAATTTTTATTACGGTGTCTCTTTCATTGCTAAGTGTTTTTTGATATTTCTTCCTTACGACATAACTATAAATTCCGGGGAACGTCAATGCGCGGTAGATAGCAAACATAAAGTTATTTTGAATACTGAGAGACGTAGGTAAAGCTTTATTGCAGAAAATAATGTCTTTGGTTGTTGAAAAATTTATAACCGCTGAAGCCAGCTGCAGTAGCAGTTTGGGGTCGACATTTAGACGAAATGAGTTGACAGTCGTCTTGAGCATGACACATACCTTGTTTCATTCCGATTCTTTTACAGTATATAAAGTTTTTAAAGGTCATAAAGATCATGTCACAATCAAATGACTACCTTAAAGTTTTAATTCCATATTAAATTAATTTTCATCGAACTCTGAAAAAATACGCTTGGATTAGTTGTTGGCCATATGGAGTCCGTGTGAACGATCGTATAATTGAAAAGTAGCTTTTGAGAAAAGATAGAATTATCATTGAGCTGATAATTGCATTCCACTGTACTGTAGCCTATACCTATGCTCTAAAAAAATTTACAATTTTTCCCCAAAAAAAGCAAACATAAATACATATTGTCGTTTCACACCATTACATTCTCAAATGAGTAACTTGCGATTTTCCTTCGCCCAAACACGTGTTTACTAATTATTTCCACATTTTACTGCATTCATTGATAAAATAACAGTGTTTAATATTGCAGAAGTTTACGTGAGGCAAGAGCCTACCTAAGACTTAATATCATATTGAACAATACATTACTGATATTAGCAAGAATCTCGATTTTTTAAATTTTCAATTACAAACTAATAAACAAAAAAAATTGTAGATTTATTTCTGTTCTGAGAACAATCACCGTCAACAGTTTCAACTAATAATAGCGGCTTTTCAAGTGGTTAGGCAAAATGGATAGTGTAGTCCTAGATCTTTCAAAGGCATTTGACAAAGTTAGCCATAATGTGGTGGTAAATAAGGTAAAAACTATTTAAGTGGATCAAAAAGTGATTCCTGAGTAGACGAATTCTTAAAAGCTAGAAAGCTAAAATTCAGGATAAAACAAGCAGTATCAAAAAAAGTAGACATGAAAATGTGAGTGCCACAGGATAGTGTTTCGTGCCATCGCTTTTTGTTATTCTGACGAATGGTTTACTATCAGAAGTTAGATTGTTTGGAAATGACTCAATGCTTATTAATAGGATCAAAACAGAAGAAGACTGGACAGGATAACTAGCTGTGTAGGTCAACACTGGATGAAGATAAACGGAAAGAAGGCTAAGCTTAAATTAAAGGTTTATTATGATTCTGAGGTGGGGAAAGAATTGCTTGTTGAAGACTTAAAATGTAAATACCTCGGGATAACATTTGATAACAAACTCAATTGGGAAGGACACTTTGGTCAGATAGGAAGAAAAGGTTTCAAAATTCTTCAATTCTTGGAGAGAATGATGAGGGATGTACCAGAGAAGTAAGGGAATTGAATTACAAAACGTTGGTTAGACCTTTGCCTGAATATGGTGGTGTAATATGGGACCCACATTTTTGGTGGAGGTTGTGACGGTTCTAGGGCTTTACAGAGTGTATTCTAAGACATTTGTCTGAGTTTTATTATAAAAATTATGAATTGCGAGCGTGGTGTAATATTGGGATCCATGCATAGCCACAGGTATTGCGACACAATCCTGGCGTCTTGGTAAGTGTTGCATCAAGAACCAGCGTCAGTATAAAAAAGGACGAGACGCCACCTAGCGTGGCTTTTTCGTCACCAGTCTTCATCGCAGTCGGATCTTCGGTCCAGAGCAGAGTTTAAATTTGTGTGGCAGTGGGTGACTTCTAGGTGTTTGCGGTAACCGTCTGAGTTGGTCTTTTGTTTTTGTTCGGGGAGTAAGTGAGTCGTCTGGTATTTTATTTTTGTTATTCATCGAAAGTGAGGATTTTACTATAATCACTCAAATTAGGTTTTTTTCGCCGAAACTAGCAAGAGCTAAGTTTACTTAAAGTGTGTCAGGTTAGGGAAGCAATAATAATAATAGCGAAATTTCTTATTAGTCGATACTCAGCGGTTGCGCAATTGTTTAAATTTGCAACGTCTATTCCACTGTTTTAAATTCCGTTCCAGTTTAGAAGTTGTATATCAGCCATCAAGTATTGATTTTATAATTTATAATTGTGCAACAAGTGTGCAAGAAATTGATAGGAACTTTAGAAATTTGAAATCGTAAATTTCCAATGTTGTGCAATTTGTGTGATGTTCAAAGAAATGGTTAGGGATTTTTAGCGGAAAGTATTAAGAAATTCAAGGGATTATTTGCGGTCGTAGCAGAACTGTCTTCTGATTTTTTTGGAGAAGAAGAAATTATTTACCTGGTGAAAAATCTGTTGTGTAAGGAATCTTCTGATAGAAATTTAAATAATATACCGGTCGGTGGGTCTAACAAAATTTAAGGAAAGCTGTGCATTAAAGACTTGAAAGAAAATCATTTAATCTATGATTTAGTAGTTTTGAGATACCCTTCTAACCTTTTATATATTTCAGAGAAGGTTTGAAGTGACCACCGCCGAAGAGAAAGAACATTGTATGTTGTTAATTACTTGATGCTTTCCAGGTAGGCACAAGTAAACGCCACGAGAACAAGAAACTTTATTTTTTGGTAACTGCACAGACCATAAAGTGAGTGATTGTTACATTATATTTTAACAACATATAACTTGCGGGTTCTTTCAGAAGGTGTAAAGAGGGGCAACTAGATTTGTATCTGGAAATTACCAAAGAACACAATCAGCAATGGATAAGATAAAGGAGCTGTTGAAGACACGAGGAGGCTGAAGATAGTCAAGGGAGTGTACAAGACCTATATTGGTGACGAGTCGTGAAAAGATATTGCTGTAAGAATTAGAAGTAATGCATGGAAAGAAAAAAAATGACCACAACCATAAGCTTGCACTAGATTTCAGTGCATAGGGTGTGGCAAGATTTTCTTTCGTAGCTAAGGGGTCAGGTATTGGGATAAGTTACCACGAGATATGATGAATATTTTACGGAATTTAGAATTGAAATTTGTAGAGGGCAAAATAGACGCGCACAGGAAAGGGGAAAAATTGGTGTGTAGGGAAACTGCCAACGGAACGTGCGTTCCATCGCAGTTTAAATTAAATTTTGCTCCTAGTGGAGCTAAAATAAAAACTTTGTTCTGGCATATGCGTTTCGATTTGTTAAATAATTTTCGATACCAAAAAATAAGAAATGATACTAAAATATTATGATTCCGTAAATAATAATAATAATATTTGATTAAATGTTAATTATAACACTTTTCACTTCACTTATGGTATTTATTTTTGTAATACATTCCAGCTGTGAAATTTTAGGAACACTAGATAGTTAAACTATATGAAAATTTATTATCAGTAAAGTAATTAAGGAAAAGGGACTAACATTCAACATATTCCATCCATTGTGTAATTTCCTAGTTGAATATTCTATTTTTATCGTATAGACAGAAAAATTAGTCATTCCCTCCTCTTAGGCAAATAAGATGCAAATAGTTAAGTCAGTAAAAGAAGTATTAAAATAGAATACGATAGTTCACACAACGATGTGTTAGTAGCATTGGTGTTCATTATACTAATTAATGGTTATGTTAATGTTTACGGTCAAACGTTGCGCTGTTTGCAAATTGTTTAAGGCTACCTAATGGGATTAAAAGGGGAAATCTAAGGGGGATGTGAACAGAATTTCAGTATGCAATATTGATAAGCGCTAAAGAGTGTCTTTCTGTTTTTAGCTTATGTTTTTGGGCCTCGTCGACGTCGAGACCTTTATGGGCGGGAAGGACTGGGGACACGGAACGCGGAGGAAGTTAGCTATGGTCTTTTGAAGGAACCGTCCCGGCATTCGCGTGGTGTGATTTGGTGAAACCGTGGGAAACTCAAATCTGTATAGCCGGACATATATTAAAACCCGTGTCCTCCCGAATGCGAGATTCACCCACCAACGTCGGTAAAAAAAAAAAAGGAGGGTCAGCTTATTACATACGCAGAGAAATTAAAGGTTTTTTATAATTACTAGATTGTTTATAAATTGTTTGTTGAAGTGTAAATAACTTGGCATATGTATCTTTTGCTGATAAACTCAATGGGACAACACATATTGGGAAATATGGAAATATTAAAAAATCTTGCATTTACTGAATAGGCGATGAGAAAATATACCAGGAAAGTGAAGAAAACTGGACCCAAACCATATTTTAATCATTGTCTGAATATAGGACTCATACTACATATGTCAAGTATAGGAGATGAAGGTGTTGCGAAGGGAATCAACCACATTTGTTTGTGTAAAATGCCGCAGAACACAATACGTAACTTACGTTACAAAGAAGTGGGCATCGGAAGATACAAGAGGTGTGAAGTGTTGGAAGTGTATAAAGCGTATGAAGCCGATGAGGCCTGGACGCATATTGGTGTAAGAATTGGAAACATTACGTTGAAGATAGCACAAACTAACAGTTGTGGGGAGGCATAAGGCAATGAGAGAAACTTTTCTTTCCGGGTAGTTAGGCAGGGACTGGTTTAAATTACCGAGAGTAATTCTGAACAAATTCTCTAAAACGCTGAAAGAATTTAATTAAAAGTTTTTAAAAGGCAAAAGCAGGTACGCAGTAAAATTTTACTGCAAAAATTAAAGGTAAAAATTCGTAAAAGGCTAAAGCAGGAACAAGTAAAACTGCAATAAAAGAATTTAATACAAAGTTAATGAATTGTAAAGGTAGTAGAACAGAAGAAATGTTAAAGGTAAACATACTCTATCGCGATTAAATTTAATTAAATTGCTAGGATTAAGCTTAGGAACGTGAAATGTTAACTGAAACAACATCCAATGAATCGTGCGTTAAAATGACGTCTTTGGAACGTATTCTAGGAATATTATGCGTATAAAACAGAATAACAAAACAAGTGGAAAGTTATTAATAAAATGAATAAATTGTTACTAGAATTGAGTGTTATAGTTATTAAATGCGGTAGATCACAAGAGAAATATAAGAAGTAAGTGTCAGAAAATTTATATGTTTCGTACTGTTTCCTAACGACATTGGTGTTATAGTAAGCTAGGCATAATAATCAATCATTTAAGATTTGGACTGATTCATCAGTTATTTAGTATACTGAAAATAAATCAAATTTCGACAATTATTTCAGTGCTGAAGAGCACGTTATGAAAGCAAAATCATTGTAGTCTTCAAGTGCTCATTAAAACAGGATAATTAACTGATCCACGGAAAAATATTAACTCCAAAGAAAGAATGAAAGATTTAAAACTATCGTATACTTATAGCTTGTAGGAAATACATCCAAAGGGGATATAATAAACAGTTCCAGTGTGTTTGAACCAGGCTTGAATTCAACAGGAATCGGTTTCAGTTGAAATACCTGTTTAATTGTCTCATCCATTTAATAATACCGTGTATTTCAGTTAATAATTCAATTATCACTTTTAATAAAATAATGAGTTATACTAATTCATCATACGCATATGTTTAGTGTGCGTATTTCATATTAACACAGAGAGTAAAACGATTTCAAATTGTAGTAGACTTTTAACTATTTCATTTACTGTTCCAAATTACATATAACTTTTCTGTTAGTATTTGTAATTACTTACTAATCTTATCGACGATGTGATATTTTTCAGTGATCAGTAAATATGAAGTATCGCCTGTGTCAACACTTGTGTGAGGTGTTGCCATAGCACTGGCCGAAGTACTTGCTGTCCTTTAAGAGAGTGAATGTCTTCGGGCAATGCTTAGCATGAGTGCTCAGTTCTTTTCGTTTAGTAAAGTTTAAAGCTGAAGGTCGTGCTCTGCTCTCTTCATTACCGTATTCAAGATTATTGGTCTGTGTAACTTGGTTAGTCTTCGTAGCTAAATGTCGGTGGTTATTAATAATTATTACTTTATCATTAATAATTAAATGTGGAGCGGCCTACTGGTTCAGTGGTTAAGGTGCCTGACTTGAGATCGTAAGGTCCTTGCTTCGATTACCCATATCGGCAGGGATTTTCAAATGCCCTTAACACGGCCTTTTTTTTTTTTTTTTTTTTTTTTTACTGGCTTTCGGCAACTAAGCCATTTAGCCAGCTCAATGTGCTTATGATATTTAATCAAGTGATTTTTTAGTTTTCTCCAGTACGTAATGATTCTTAAGTATAGACACCACAGGACGGATAGGACATTCACACAGACACACAACACTTAAACATCCATGCCCACGGCCGGATTCGAACCGGCGACCTTCGGCACGCGGAGCTAGTGCTCTAGCCCCTACGCTACCGAGGCCGGCAGCACTTACTTTGTTCTGTGAAGTATGCCAGTACGCTTCCATGGTTCGGATTCCACGTTAGACTAAATGCCTCCTTTATCCCATAGAATTACCAAATTAGGCTAGGTAAGGAGGAATGAAACTGGCCACCCTGACTCCAATATCTTCTTGAGCGTTCCTCCTTGGGCAGTGTCCAACCAACCCTCAGACTGAATAACAAGCCAACCTAATTTCTCCACTGTTTTAGGTAAATTTATTTCCATATACCTTGATAATTTTTATTCACTCGCTGACTCCCGTACCTAGAAATTAGGACTTCTCACTCCTTTCTGTCTGAAATCACATGCTATCTGGTAATGGTTATTTCTATTCCTTGAACATGATACTCCCAATACTTCTCCCTTCATCTATTGCAGTTCAACGATTTACTCACGGAGCACTTTCTTCACTTGTCACCAGTCACACAGAGACTCCCAACTAAACTCTTTTATCAAATCAGTTAATGACTGTGTTCCACGTAAGATTCTGAAACAAAGGTAGTTTTCCTTATTTGCACCCTATTTGACTCCAGCATACTCAAGCAAGACATTATCGAGGTTTTATTTATTGTTTTCAGCTACATCGCTAGTCATCCTATCAACTAAATGCAGGCTTCCATACCTTTCCATATCACCTGTTCAATACGCCCTGCGGAACAATATTCCGAGATTTTTACACCGTATGCCACCAATAGCCAGTTCCTACCTTATCTTATAATCATAGACACCTATTACTTTTCCATTTGTTTACCCAATTAACCGACTCTTTTCGGCAATTATTTTCTTTTCTTGTCGACCAACCTACGTAGATATCTCATACGGAAGATGTAGTTGTTAACCGTCATCTCTCGTTTTATTCCAATTTATATCAGTTTGTGTCATGAGCAAACAATCTATCATGTAGCTCTAAACCGTCCGCACAATGATTCATTAGAATAATGAAAAGCAATAGTCATTTCACACGAGTCTGCAATACTTCTGTTTTTATTTCCTCCTAACTTCGCAAGTAGTAAAACAGAAGACGTCCTATAATACGTAGAGTTTCATTTGCGTACAATAGCATCACGTTGGATGCTATAAAAAAATTAATGTGGTGAGCGAAGATTTACCTGGAGGAATATACTCATCCTGACGAAAATACTTAATAGAAACTACACACACATGCTTCAACAAATATATCATAGATTTGGAGTTTAATTAAACTGCGAAGGAGCGCACGCTTCAGTGTCAATTTCTCCGCACACCCATTTTACTTTTTTTTTTGTTTTTTTTGTTCCAGCCTACTTTTGCCCTTTACGGATTTTAATTTTCAATTCTTTCAACGATTGTCGTAAGTTATTCATTACTTTCCTCGATAGTTTATTTCAGTCCCTGAAATCATTACCTACAAAAGAAAATTTTTCAACCCCCTAATGCCTAAAATCGAGAGACAGTTTGTCGTCATGGTTATCTTATTCCTTCAATGTACTACTCTTCATTCTTTCACCAATATCGTTTCAAATTTTATCATCAATATACTCCTTTTAAACTTCCAACACTTTCTTCACCCTTCTCTTAACTTCCACTGAATCCCAAATCGACTTCTTTATCATATCAGTTATTAATTTAGTTCTGCTGTAATTTCCACAAAGCTGCCTTCCTTTGTACCCCTTGCAACTTCTGTATTTGATGCCCAAAATGTGGGTCCGATACTACACCAATATACTGAAGCAATGGTCTGACCAAAGTTTTATAGCAAAATTCCCTCACTTCTCTGATAGAACCCTTCTTCATCCCCTCCAATAAATGAAGGATTTCGAAACATTTTCCTACCACATACCCAATGTGTCGTGCCCTGTTGAGTTCATTATCAAATTTTACGCCAAAGTATTTACATTTATGGAATTCAACAAGAAATTTTTTCCATATCATATAATCATAAACGACCTGCAGTTTTGTATCAATTTCCATTATCAGATGACACCTGTTGATATTTTTCTTCATTCTATGTTGGCCTATCAGGCTAAAAATTCTTTCTTGGTCATCCTGTAAATGTTCAGTTTTCGCCCTTTTTTATTCTCTTAAATACCGTATTATCAAACAAACTTCCTAAATTCTGAAAGCAAATATTAACAGAAAAATTCATTATAGTAATCAGTAGCAATGCCCCAAATATACTCCCTTTTGACACTCCCATTTCCACTCCCACTTCTATAGATCTTTTATTTTCAACTATAACCTTTTGTTTGCTACCTTTTAAGAATCCACCAACCTAGCAATTCACTTTTCACCCACTTAAATGGTTTTTGTCTATTTTAAGACCATTTTGTGGTTCACTGTGTCAAATGTGTTTGGAGTATCTAGTTCTACACTATCAACCTGTCCACTCTTGTCCATTTCATCTGAAATATCTTGCATATCGAACTATCAATATTTATGAAAGAGTTTCACTTTTCAAGTAATGAAGCAGTATGCAATGCAATAAAAGTAAGAAATCGGGCAAGGCCCGCATGTTATGCAAATATTCATCGATTAGTTACCGCCTTCATTCATTGATTATTACGAAGGTAAACAAATGTTCTCATACAATGGAATATTGGTTCAATCAGCAACTGTTTGCCACTGGAAATTGATTCTGAATGTCAAGCAGGGATTGTGTTTGTAAGACACACAATGGTGTCTGTAATTCGCTCACTGTTATAATGCCGCTGTTGGCGATGGAGGCACGTTGTTCCATCTATCGGCCACATGTTTAACTACCTACTGCGCGACTGGAAACGGCAGATGACAAGGGAAGTAACTGTGAGAGTCTGACAATTCGATTGCTCTTTGAAATGATTTGAGGAAAGCTGAAATTTTATTAATATAGAGCGTAATGGGGTCATGTTAATGAATTATATAACGTACCACCACAGTACCCAGCTTGGTTGGGGGTTCAAAATGAAAGTTCTCATGTTTTATTTCCTCTGATCCGATTATCGTAAGCAATCTCATCCCCAGCCCCAGATTTCCATACCGTTTTCCACATGTTTGCAAAACAAAAACAAAAGAATAATGGGGGAGGAATGCTGGGATTTAGTAAAGCAAACAAATTATAGGTGTGCAAAGTTCCATTGAAATCGGATAAAAACTGTGGGTTTATATAAAGAAAATTTACAAAAATTAAGGAGGGGTAGAGTGGTTATGTTTCTGGTAATCAAATGTAGACAATATGTTTCTCTTAGTGGAAGTTAAAATGGGAGTGCCACAGTTAGCGTATTGGGACCATTGTTGTTCATTATTGTAATGAATGATTGTGTTGATGGATTGCTATCGGAAATTGGATTGTTTGCAGGTGATATAATGCTATACAAAAGAATTAAAACGGTAGAGGAGTGTGCAGCTGCAGGGTGACCTGGACAGAATATCTAGCTGGGTTGGTAAACATGGGATGAAGATAAAAGCAAAGAAGAGTCAGCTTATTAGATACACAGATAAAAAACTAGAGGTTGATTATGACTATATGGTAGAAAAAAAAATTGCTAGTTGAAGACTCTAAATGTAAATATCTTGGCATAACTTTTGATACTAAGCTCAACTGGGACAGGTAGTAGGAAAATGTTTCAAATACTTCACTTGTTGGAGAGAGTGATGGGGGTATGTATGAGAGAAGTAAAGGAATTGGGTTACAAAGCTGTGGTCAGACCATTGATTAAGTATGGTGGTGCAGTATGAGATCCACATTTTGGGTATCAAATTGGTTAGGATGCAAAAAAGGGTTGCTAGATTTGTCTCAGGAAATTACTGCTGAATCGAATCAGTAACCGATAAGATAAAAGTGCTGGAATGGAATTTAATTTGATTTAATTTGATTGCAATGGAGCACACGCTCCGGTGGCAATTTCCTTATACACCCAAATACCCCCTATCCTGCACCCACCTACATTTGCCCTCTACAAATTTCAACTTTAATTTTTTTTTTAAGTTCCCCTTGGTAACTCATTTCAATCCCTGACACCCCTACTTAAAAAAGAAAATCTTCCCACACCATTATGCCTGAAATCGAGAGTCATTGGAAGACCGGAGCAGGGTGAAGAGAGTCATGGGATTGTACAAGGCGTATGTTAGTGATGAGACGTGGAAAGATATTGGTATAACAATTAAAGGTAATGCATGGAAGGGGAGAGATGAACATGGCCACAAGCTAGCACCAGATTTCAGGCACAAGGGTGTAGGAAGATTTTCTTACATTGGTAAGGCGGTCAGTGGTTGTAATAAGTTACCAAGAGAATTAATGAACAATTTATGCCAAAAACATTTTAAGGTTGAAATTTGTTGAGGGAATAAGTAGGTGGGTACAGGAAAGGGAGGAAAATGGGTGTGTAGGGAATTAAATTTATTAATTAATCTCTTTTTTTTTTTTTTTAATGCTACATGTTTTCAAAGTTCCTTCAAGTGTGAATTAAAACGGTGGATTTGTGTGTAGCTACACAAAACTTAAAACAATTTTTAAATATCAAGTCGGAATTTCTCGGTCATTAATTGCCGGATCGGACCCGAGCCAACGCCAACATACAGAAAATTTTATGTGCTTTCAGAATATCGCCATCCACTATGATCGATTTCGCTACCGTTTTCGAGATATTTGCATTAAGCTGAACAATTGCACGTGTATATTTTCCTAACAGGGGATGATAAGGGAGAGAGGATATAATGTTTATGTGAGAAACGTTTACAGATGCACATGGAACAACTCATCCAAAGTTTCATCGTGATCGGATGAATGATAGGGATTCATAGAAGGCGAAAAAAACAAATAAACTTTGATTTTAATGTATTATAGTACTAATGGCATCGGATATTCTTTTGTCATCTTTCTACAAGTTTCAGGCTAATTTTAATTAATAAATACAGGAAAAAATAACCTGCGAACGCGCATATAATCAATAAAGTAATTATTCAAAACATACGTATCGACTGTAAGGTAGTCCTTTCCCGCAGGTACTGCGAAGTTTCCCAGAATTACGAACGGGATTCAAATTGTCCAGTTTGAAACCACTTGTTCTAAAAAACTACTCACCGGAAAACAACGGCGTTCAACAACAGGCGTTTAAAAGGAACGAGTGTATCAGGCAACACTTTCCCGGCTAGCGTCATGACGATAATAAACCGGGTTTGTCGTGTGACTTAAGCCAGTATAGTTTTGTTACGTAAGCAATATACTACTGTGGATAGTTTAAGACCATCTCCACATTGCTAAAAGGAAATTTCGAAAAACTGAAAGTGAAAAAATCGAAGTTAAAATCAAAAAGATGGAGGCAGAACCAAAAGAGGGTAGGTAGAATTGAAGAAAATCCTCTGGGAAATGCGTATAGGTTCAGCTCAACCATTGAGTAGGAAAGCAAAGTGAGTAAATCCATGTGGAGCCATGATTTCGGGGTAATCGTCGGTGCGGGGAGGGGATCTACGGCAAGAGGATTACCCGATGGACGTAGACTGCCCAGAGAAACCCAATGAAACCACAGTAGATCGGCCTGGCGTATTTGCTTCTGTAAACCAACTCTGAAACACTTATTACTGCTGTTAAATATTGATAAGTAGTTCAATAGTATAAGTACCTAGTAGTAGTTTCTGTGTGTAGTTTTGCTACGTCAACATCGTGAGACATTATGCAGATCATCACTACTTATCTACAGACGGAAAAGTTTGGAAGCCTGCAAATAAATAGTATACACTTTTATTCTCCAGGGGAAACTGGTGAAAGATCCCTTTTAAGCCAATCTAACCCTCCCTTCTCCTTCCATTGTTAACATTCAACCCATTTCTACCGCTTGTTATACATTTCAATCAACTAAACTCATAATGCCTGCAGTTCAATATCGATGATGTATGAATTCTATTTTTAACGAATAAAACAGCTGAAATGTTGAGCTGTGGTTCTCTCCAAAAATCTGAGCGAGTATTAAGGAATGACAGACTAACATTAAAACCAGTTCCTAACTTCAATCTGCTCGAGTTCTTAACATTGTGGTCAAATTATATCGCGAATAGTAATATTATTGCTTTCCATGCTCTGCGGTATCTGATAGAATTGATTCCCTCTCACTTTCTAAGTTTGCTGTGGAACACAAAAGCAAGAACTGTGTATGAGTACAGAAGAGCTTCAATTTACCATCCAGTACTAACGCGGACAGTAATTCCTCCATAAAATATTGAAAATTCTAATTGTTAATAGGTTTTTGAAACTAAAAATAAAAACATAAATACATTCGCTGACGAGGTTTAGGTGGCCTGCAGGTTTCATTGTCACCAGATGGTTTTGCTTAAACCCAAATAAAAAATGTTTCTCCGATAAATAGAAGTTTTGCAATCCAAATGATAAATTGATGAGAAGACGTAATTGTTCTCGTATTAAACTCGCAGAAAACTTCCCGCACCAGTTTTCCATCATGGTAATGTACACCAAGTTACAGTAAATATCAATTTCGTGCCAAATGTATTAAGCTGGGGAAACAAAAATTTAAATAAACGTGAAGAATATTATTGTTTACTTACTTCCAATGTACAAACGAGTACTCTCGACTAACGGTATCTAGGCGGACAAATTTCCCGCTATGCAGGAAAGAATGTAGTGGTTTGTGTTTATGGCTTCTTACGGCCGGGTAAGTTCGCCCACCTACTAGCAAAGTTGTGATTGCTCGCCTCTTCTGCCTCTGCCGTGAGCACTATCCTACAGGAGGAGCTGCAGTTTTTCTGCAACGTTTGATGTATGTATTTTGTTCGTGAAAAGTGTAATTTTCTGGAACGACCCAGCATTTGCGTAGGTGATTACGGAGACCAGAGTAGCCGTTAAACAATGGGGACTCTGAGCGAATAAGAATACAGTGCCCTTCAGAGAAATGACTAATGTTACCAATTACTGAATATCACAATAAAAAAGATTTATGTTTTTAAAATGTATTAATCAATCTAATAGTTTTTTAACTGTACTTGAAATGGCATGGAAGTAAATTGAAACAGAATTTAGCTGCAGTTTGCGTAGGTAGTGAAATTCCTGTTATTAATGCATAAAGTTTTGAAATGTAATTACAGATAGCGCAAAGAAATGATTCTTTCTTTTCATGTGGTAAGGCAATGCCGACAAACAACAAACACGAGTTTATGTGTCGTTTCCCACGTACAGTACATTGCAGATATTACTTGTTTTCGCTGTAATGCTGTCAGACTTTGGGTTCCTACAGCTTCAGGAAAATCTTTGAAATATATGGCGTATTCTGCAGTGTGTATCAATGATATATCCTGAACTATATGCAAATGCTAAGTACAGGGTGAGTCAAAAGTCACATTACAACCTTTTATTTCAAAAACTCTGTAGGAATTGGGAAACCTGAATATTCCGGTAAGGTATTGGTGAAGTGGTCTATCTTTTACGGTATGTACCGAACATGGGCGCCATCTTGAAATCGGCCATCTTGAATCTAAGTAAATTTTTTTAAATGGAAAGGGGGTCATGTGACACATCAAATAACATCATAATTTTCTCACAAGTTCATTCCTGTAAACAGATTTGAAATAGCAGCTGTGGTTCAAAAGTTACAACATATTTCGGTTAGAATTATAAGCCGGATTGTTCTCCAGAAAGGACAGTCATTTTATGTGTTCAACATGTTGTCCCTCTTGGTCAACGCACATTTGAAGGCGCTGGATCCAATCGTCATGCACTCGCAGAAGGATTTCCGCAGAAATGCTGGCACACGCTCCCACAATGCGTTGCTGTAGATGGTGTTTGTTTCTTATTTTCTCTGCATACACAAGTTGCTTTAAATGGCCCCACAGATAAAAGTCAAGTGGTTTGAGAACAGGTGTTCTGGGTGGCCATTCCACATAACCACGTCGGCCAATCCAGTGACCAGGAAATTGACCATCTAACCAGTGACGAACAACTGCTCCGTAGTGTGGTGGAGCCCCATCCTGTTGAAAGTAGCAGGGAAAGCTGCCATCTTCATTCAGGACTGCGGGAAAAAACCACTTCTTGCAGCATTTCCAGATAGCGTTGAGCATTTAGGTTCTCGTCAATGAAAATGGGTCCAATTACACGGGTACCCCATATCCCACACCACACCATAACCTTTACGTCACCAACTACCTTGGAAGGTTCCATCCAGCGTGGATTGTGGTCACTCCAGTACCTGTGGTTGTGACGGTTAACTTCACCACTGACATAAAAGTTTGCCTCATCACTGAACAAGATGCCTTGTGCAAAAGAGGGATCTTGTTGATGTTCCTCTAAGGCCCACGTGCAAAACTGCATACGTCTCTCTGGGTCATCCTCTGCTAGGTGCTGGAGTAACAGAATCTTGAATGGATGCCATCGATGGGCATGAAGGATTCGTATGATCGATGACTGGCTGATTCCACATTCTGCTGATAAACGTCGTGTGCTGCGTTGTGGGCTCTTTACGAAGGACGCCAAAACCATGGTTGAGGTTGTCTCGTCAGTAGCACTTTTTGGACGACCACTCCGTGCCTTGTCAGCAACAGTCCCAGTTTCTCGGAATTTGGAAATTAAGCACCTGACAGTGTTGTGTGAAATTGGAGGTCTTTCTGCGTGCTGTTTGTTAAAATCTGCAGCTATGACACGGAACATCAAAATGATTTCAATTCTCTCCTCCTTGGTCAAAGCCATCTTCAGTTATCTGCAACAAAAAAGCTATGTAACTTTTGAACCGCAACTGCTATTTCAAATCTGTTTACAGGAATGAACTTGTGAGAAAATTATAATGTTATTTGATGTATCACACGACCCCCTTTCTATTTAAAAAAAATTTACTTAGATTCAAGATGGCCGATTTCAAGATGGCGCCCATGTTCGGTACATACCGTAAAAGATAGACCACCTCACCAATACCTTACTGGAATATTCAGGTTTCCCAATTCCTGCAGAGTTTTTGAAATAAAAGGGTGTACAGCGACTTTTGACTCACCCTGTATAGATCTTCCACTAGTATTTTAATCCTTTTTTCTTTAAAACAGTAATCACATCCTAACCGTTAAAAAATACCTGCTTTGAATTCGATATGTAAAATATAAAAACGGATATACTAAGGACAGGTTGACAACAAACGGAAAAATGACCACCAAGATCTATATACTTTTTTGGGGGGGGGGGTTATGATGCCGGCTGTTACTTCTTATCATTTTATCGAACGATATTACACACCAATCAGCTACGGATTTTCTTTATTTCTGTACATATTTCCCGAAGGACGTCACAAAGATATTGAAAAAAATACCTAAAAATAGATCGCGACATTAAATGTTAGTGATTGTATAAACGCAAGGGAATTTGAATGATTTCCAATGATACACATTACTATCTGTTATATTTTATTTACTATAAGATCCCTGCAATTGAGTTATAAGTGTGTGCATGCTTTAAAGCACATAGTTGTAATTTAGATTATTTTAATAACGAAATAGTAGTTACAAGTAGCAGGAGGTCAAGTATGATCTTATTTGTTAGGTTTAGCCACTAATGTCATCTTCCTGCTACCAAACAAACAAACAAAACAAAAAAAACAAAAAAAATATTTTAAGTGATTAAAAATGAAAAGTGTAAAACATTTTTCCCCATCGCAGATGTGTAAACGTACTCAGTTTCTCGGTCAGAGAAGAAAGTATAAGAAGTTAGAGCTTAACATACGCCAATCATTTCGACCACAAGAGAATAACATATATCTTCTAATAGGTTGACCTTGTTTGTAATTCAGTTCCATCTGCAGCTCGTGGTAGGTGACAGTAAACTACAACCATTAATTCAGTGTTTGATCGAGCAGTAATTGCAATAGCAAATCCTGTATCTATGTAATAATTAGTAACGAATAAAGTACACTGTAACAGTCACTGATGATACCCCACGCCATTAAAGGCGAAATGCGTGTAGGATTTAACCCTGCATTACTTAGAAACGTTTTAGATTATCAACAGTGATTCTTGTTTTAGTGATAGTCATGTGTCATTACAGTTTAATAAGCTATTCCTGCCGGCGCTATTGTGATGATGTTTAATGTGCTGCAAGTACCTTGTGTCCACTATATGTCGGAATAGGATACAGACAATCTTATTAGACAAGTGATGTACTCTGCAAAGATCACACTACGTCAGATATGAGGGACTTTCAAGAAAAAGAGTAATATATGTAGAAACTGGGTCAGGCTCATAACGAAATGTACGTATACTCGAGGAGAAGGCGAAGCATCCAGTCGAAGCGGTCTAAGTAATAAAGTTCCACAGATCCTGTCGTGAGACCTACCTCAGCAGAACCTCTAGAAAAACAGAAGAGACTCACGTTTCGATTCTTTTAAATAAATTCTATAGGTAAGGTAAACAAAGCCACGAAGACGTATAGCGGTATAAAAACAGTGAAGCACTTGTTGCAATACAGAAAATTCTTTCTTAGTGCTATATTTATCCTAAAAATCCGTAAAGAAACGCAGACCAGTGAATACTTTCGAATCATTCATACCAATGCAGAAAAAGCAATATTAAGCTAAAAAAATACTGATGAAGTTACAAGAGAAACTACGCATTAAAAAAAAGTTAAGATAAATTATTTTCCGGTTTTGATAGTTTCATACTAATGTTACCTTAGTGTTGCTAGGATAGAAAATAAATTCTTTAACCGTCAAGTGTAGAATATTGAATGATGTACTGTACAGAGAAGATATTACTTCTGGATGAAATGGGACGATATAAATTGCAAATGGCGCAAACTTAATCTTAATGAACAGGAATATACCCAAAAATCGAATTCTCCTAAAAGTAATTACGCTGATGGTTCAAATTATTATTTCCGTATCTGCACGAATTTGATTCTGGCCGTTTCTTATAACGCATTTCATTTTATGAAGTCGGATGGCCATTAACTAGCTGTAAGTATACACCGACGTGACGAGACGGTAGAACAGTCAACACAAACTTACAGCACAAACCCTATCTTTCTACATATGACATGAATCTCATGTTTCCGACACTCATTAATCACATGTCCAGCTTAGTTTCATGATGTTGCATCTGTTTGCTAAGCGGATTAAAGTACCTACTCCAATACTTTTTGTAAAATGGAATCAACATTTATTTTCTGTAATGACTATAAGTTTAATGTGAACTGGAATAGACCATCAACATTGAATTTCCTTAAACATCACTTTGACATGTTCTTTGCCTTTATTGCGGTCATCTTTGACTTCTTTTATGATACACAGCATCCTAATAACTCTATTCTGTCCTGTGAAAACGGTTTCGCTTTGGGAAGAGTTTCTCCAGAAAATTACGCCATACGGCAAGACTGAATAAAAATAAGATGTGTGAAACTGTGTATTATGGCTGCTGCAGATTCCGCGTCAAACAGTAGGTGCCGTAAGAAAGTAATTGGCCAAACTATTTAGGGCAAATTCGGTTACTATACTTTCTTAATGAGCATCCATGCTACAATAGGGTTCTCGATTAAGTTTTTACTTTTACTAGGCATTAGATGTTTTGACGATTGTCACAGTCAAGTTAAACCTACCCGTAGTTTATGCGAGATAACTGTGATGAAGTTCAAGTGACAGTGTTGATGTGGCAACATGTAGGCTTACATGCATGTATCCTGGAAAACAAATTTCAAGGGACAGTATGCTCCGAGGTATAAATTTCCAATGCCATGCAAACTGTATATTTGTAGGTACACAAAAGTGGATTGAACAGAATAGAGTTATTAGGATGCTGTGTATAATAAAACAAATAACTTCTTGCTCTTTAAAAAGCTCAATATTCTTACAATGACTTCTCAGTGTATATATTCTCTAACGTGCATTGTCATAGAACATTTTAATTTGTTTAAATGAAATTCACACTTACACAATTTCAATACAAAAAACAAAAATAACTTGTACAAAACACAAACATCCCTGTCATTAGCAAAAGAAGATTTAGCTATTAATAAACTTTCTAAAAGTGTGAAAATAAAGACAGGTTTTTTTTTTTTTTTAAACTGAGGGATTATGTTATTGGTAACACCTTCTACTCCATTAAAGAATTTGTACAAAAGATTTGAATGTATCTAATATGCATTTTGTAAGTGTCAGTTGTAAAAATTACTTATTTTTTCTTTGTATTTAAGAAATAGTACATTTTTTCGCTATAATTGTTATTTACCTTGTATATTACCCATGACATGCTCCAAATCCCAAAGAGGATTTCTCAAGATAAATATATAGTTCAAGAGTAATAAATAAATAATATTCTCTGACATAAGGTGACCAATAACGATCAGATCTGGCGTTCAAGAGGACACAGATTCAGGCTATCGACATGAAACAAACATTGCCATGAATAGAGTTCAGGTTAATTGCTTGTATTTTGTCCGAAAGGGAGACCTTTCCTTAAAAAACAAAACAAAAAAAAAAACAAAAAAACTTGCGTTCTTGTGTATGAAGTATAAATCACATACAAAGGTTATCATTTATGAAATTATAAAAGCCGTTTCATACTGCAATATAATATCTAAGAGAGAAATGTGGAAGCAAATCAGTTAGTTATAAGTAAAAATTAGTCAAATAACAACAAAAAAGAATATAAACCAAATATGTTGCAACCGAAGGATAAGAAACCAATTTTTAAAAATCAATAACTACTCTGATAGAATAATACTGATTAATTATCTTGTTTTTGGCATATTCTCCTATTTGAAAGACCATAGTGTACCTTCTCAACGTCAGCAAAACATTGATGTGATATGTCGTAGTAGTGATCATATGATTAATGTTTTAAGAATTGCTCCTTAACGAATTGAATTTTACATCTTACTTAGGCTGCAGTTAATTGCAATCACAATCCTGAGTTTATAGAGTCTTAACAACAAGAAAAACACCGCTGAGAATAAAGTTTAGTATCGTATTTGAAGATTAAGTCTTAAAACAATCAGCATCTAATTGTTAGTTTTTTTAAAATAATGTTTTCTTTCGGTAAACATTGAAAGCAAATCATAATTTTACTGCCGTATCTATATTTTCATCATCGTACTGAAATTTTTAACCAAATTAGGAATGATTTTAGTGAGTAATATGAATTTTGTCTCATATTAATCAAAACATTCTGTTTCTTTTGTGTAATGTTTCCGTTAAGTCAAAGATTTTGTGTTTCGTTCCGAATACTAACAAGATGGCTGCTGCACTCTGGTAGCTGCAGCTGGAACTATTTTCTGCTCACCGTACTCGCCTGCCCTCTAGTAACAGCATACTATCCCTGCTGAAACCTCTGCCGTTAGTTAGACACTTCCTGACAGATGTCACCAATAGCAGCAAATTCTACTCCCCCAGTTGCATCAGATTCATTTTTATTGTCAATCAGTTAAGTGGAACAGGAGTAATTATAAAGGGTTAGCAAATGGCTAATAATAAAAGTAGCAATTACATTCAGCTATATTACTTCATGTTTTACGGCTGGTAATTATTCTGACAGTGAAGTATATTCTGACAGATACACGTGATATTTTTAGTTCAATCTAACTTTAATTGTAGGATTTTCAAGTTATTATATAATACAGGGACAATTGCAAATACACATGCACATCTGAAGTTGTTGAATGTTCTGTGAAGAACGATGGGTTAAATTTTAACCTTCTTCCTTTTCTAAAAGGAGAATACCTGCTGGATGGTTAAAAATACAATTGACTTTTGGACTTCAAATCCCGGCTTCAGAAATTAACAATCAGTCAAGTTCGTTGTTATTTAGCATACTGAAATCTTCGGGCCTCAACAAGCAATGTGTAAAACCGAATAAGTCAGCTCACGTTTCGAACTGAAATTATGATTTTGTTTTCTTACACGTAGAAGCAATTAGTTTCTGGAAGTTTTTCATGTTTATCGAGACCGCATAACACAAAAAAAGTGACGGATTATATATTATTAAGAAATAAATTTCGAAACGTGCTCCCGCCTGGCGCAAGAAATGGTGCTTTAAATTACATCATTTCTTTTTACACGCTTTTTAAATTATTTATTAAATTGTATTCTGCAACAAAAAAAAAAGTCTTTATACGTTACTGAATGAATTTTTCATTCCCCCGATCTTTTTTCTCCAAAATAGTCCATATCGAAAAAAGCGTATCTGGTTTAATTTACAATGGGGAAATAGTAGTATTTGGAACTTAAATATCCATTGTTAACATCCTCTTTATTTATAAAAAGAATAATAATTATATTTTGATGATTTTATTTTATACCAAATATCTTACTGCAATTAGATTGATTTATTAGGTGTGTGACTTCTGAAATCGTTCTGTTTATGCATAAGGATGCTAACTTAACTGCTTGAATTTTTTGTTTTGGATTCATCTGCGTCACACTAAACTATATCTTTACTTCTCAATTGCCACAGCGAATTTTTACCTGTAAATTGATCTAAGGTAATTCTATAATCCCAAATACATTTTATTTCTCATTTCATTTCACGACTGTTGGTTGGCTATTTCACCGAATGGCCTACAATATTTACTAATTCTTATGTTCATATATAATCAATTCTTCAGTCTACCAAAGTACCTTGAAAAATGGTTGTAAGTTCATGAAGTGACTAAGCTTTATATGCATACATATAAAATATATTCTAAAAATGAATATCGACAATTCAGAACTGATTCTATTCTCGTAAATTTTCTTCAAACACTGAAATAAGTTTATAATGTAAACAGGCAGGATTCACTAATTCATTTATCTTATATACTCGGCATTTTAGATTTCAGAACATAGTCAGTGACAAACAGAAGGAATTATGTTACGTTTTGGGAAAATAGCTACTCCTATATCTTTAAATGTGGAGACATGCGCAGGTATAAAGCTAACATCTTTCCTTCCCATTAAAATCTACGTCTTTTATGACAGCACTTTGATACCTTTACATCGCTTACTTTCCTGTTTAGAAGAGAGAAGACAATTACTTTTTAAAGTAAGTACCGCTGTCTTTATTGAGGATCTTATCTCTGAGTTACAACTGCTTTAAGCTGTTCCTAACCTACTTTAGATTTCTCAATCGCAATTCGCTGAAATGTGTTGTTCCTATAAAACATCTTATAAGCATCTATTTTTGAGATTAAAATCAGATAATTGCAATCTATCTACTCAAGAAAAGACATATGAAGAACTATTTTCAAACTTTTTGTTTCATAATTCCGGTTGTCTTAAAAATAGCATTATATTTACCGATGAGTGATACTTTGAGAGCAAATCGGAGAATACCAAGGTTGAATTCAGGAAAAGGACGATTCTGTGTAGAACAGATTCTAAATCTGAAAACTTTAATACGAGACAGGGTTACAAACAACAAAAATTATGTTATAATGTATGTAGACTTCAAGAAAGCCTACGACTCAGTAGATAGAGATTATTACTGAACATTTTACAGCAATTTGGGCATTGACTCAACATCAGTCAACATAATCAGGCAGACCCTCACTGGAACAAATTCAAAGTGAAATTTATGGGAGAGATCTCAGAGGAATTTAAAATAAAAAGGTGTGTCAGACAGGGAGATGGGGTTTTCCCAATTCTTTTCAATTGCGTTTGGAGAAGGTAATAAGAGTGTGGGAAGAAAAACTGAAGGAAAGGTGGAATTCATCTTGAGATAAGATCTTATGTTCGAAGCACAAAGGGGATGTGGGTAAAACTGTTTGGCCTTCGCTGATGACATAGCAGTTCTCTCTGGAAGTGTGGAAACTGCACCCGAACAAATCAACCTTCTGATAGAAATAGCATGAGAAGATTGACTCCAGATCTCTTTTTGAGAAGACGAAATTCATGACCAATATTAGGGATTCACGCCACATTGCTAAACACAGAGTATGGAAAAAATTAGCAAGGTCAATAAATTTAAATATCTAGGTGAAGTAATTCAGATTAATAGGTTCGATAAGGAAGCAAACATATCAATAGCAAGGAAAACTATAACTAGCATAAAAACTAACTAAAGATACATACAATAAGAAGAATCTCTCAAGGAAAACAAAAATCAAACACTACAACACATTAATCAAGGCCTGTACATCTCAGAATGTTTGTTCTCTATGAAAAATGGAGAAATAGAAGAGAGAGAGAAAAGGGGAAGGAAAATCTTGAGAAAAATTTCGGGACCTCTAAAATTTGAAAGTGGTGAGTTTAGACACCGGAGGAATAAAGATCTATGTAAAGAAGAAAGAAACAGAATGGATGCCAGACACGATCAGAAAGAGGAGAATCAGTTTTTTTGGTCACATAATGAGAATGGATAACAAACACACAAAAAATAATTTTCACCTTGTTTACAATAGTAAGAAGGGCAACTAGTGGATCCAAGGAGTAAAGAAAGATATGATTGAGATAGAAATAACAGAATATTTAATATAAGATAGAGGAACTTTTAGGAGATTGATCCAAAATTTCAAGGGTTTACAGGAGAAGGAGAAGAGAAAATGTAGTAAACTTGTGGACGGTAGATAGGAGGAAACAGCAAAGTGAAAGCATGAAGAACTATTGGAAAGAATGATCAAAATGAATACACGGGATTACTTTTCGGAGTCCTTAGATGGCGGGTATCGAAGAGAAGAAGAAGTGATTCGGATGCCTGTGACTTAAAGTCAGAGCTTTTGATTTCACGCGGCTGGCGTATTTGAAATAAGCGACTCAGGGCGGCGCATTACGATTCCAAAAATGACTCAAATTTACTTACAGAGGCCACTCGGAATTTTCCAGGTCAATTCCAGTTATTTATTATTTATTTATCGTATGGCAAGCAACTAATACAATAATAAATATATACAATGACAAGAACGTTGGTAGCGTTCACAAGCTGATGTCTAATTCTTCCAGCCATTCTAAGAAGGAACTTGTAGCTCCAAAAACATCTTCATATGGTCCATCATACTTCCGTAGAGGGCATTCCCTGATAATATGCTCCACACTCTGGGAAGGAGCACCGCAGTCACATGCAGGAGAATCCTGAAGACCCCACTTATACAGCATGGCGTTGCATTTCGCATGGCCTGTTCTTAGGCGATTTAGTTTGACCCACTGGTCTCTATTTAGATGGAATCCTGGAAGTCCAGTTGTGGGATCTTTAATATCTGAATGTTTTACAGATGTGGAGTTCCAGCTTTGTCGCCATTTTTCCATGACATCAAAGTCAAATACATCTTGCCATACCGGATTTCTGATTTAAGACGAGTGGGTGGTAAGTTATTTAGAACCTCGTGGATTGGGAGATCCTGTGGATGATCAGGATGGTGTAGTTTTATCCACTCACGTGCCGTTGCTTCTTGGCGTCTTATCTCTGGAGGTGGTATTTTGCTGATCAGGTGCAACCAGGGGACTGGGGTGGATTTTAGGGTGCCAGTTATTACTCTCATACACTCATTCAGGTGGACGTCGATTTTTCTAGTATGAGTACTACGTTGCCACACTGGAGCACAGTACTCAGCAACAGGGTAAACCATGGTGAGAGCGGTTGTTCGTAGTGTGTTCGCATCAGCTCCCCATGAAGTACCAGCTAGCTTCTTCATGATGTTGTTTCGTGTTTTCAGTTTCTGACTTGTGTTTTCGAGGTGTTTTTTGAATGTTAAGGAGCGGTCTAAGGTGATGCCAAGATACTTAGGATGGAAATTATGTTTCACCCTCTGGTGGCAGAAGTTCACTTTGAGCTGCTGATGTGCTATTCTATTGCTCAAGTGGAATGCGCATACTTCTGTTTTCATTGGGTTCGGACAAAGTCTCCACTTTCTATAATATGTGTTCAAGGTTTCTAAGTCGTTAGAGAGAATGCTCTCACCTTCCTCTAATGTGGCAGTTTGGACGGCGATAGCTAAGTCGTCAGCGTAGCAGAATTTATTGCCGGTTGTTTCTGGCATGTCACTGGTGTACAAGTTGAAGAGCAATGGAGCTAGTACTGACCCTTGAGGTAATCCATTTTTTATTGTAAATGACTTACTTGTCTTATGTCCGACGGTGACCTTAAAATATCTGTTGGTCAGCATATTCCTCAGGAGTGATGTTAGTTTCCTGCAGGGTATATGTTTTTTAAGTTTAAGTAGCAGTCCATCCAGCCAAACTGTATCATATGCCGCTGTTAATCGACAAAGGCTACTGATGTTTTTAACTTCTTCTGAAATCCAGCCTCAATGTATGATGTCAGTGCTAATACTTGCTCACAACAGCTCCGTTTTAGTCTGAAACCTGCCTGATATGTTGGTGTTATGATATTTATTATTCCTTGTATGCGGTTAAGGATGAGGCGTTCTAGAAGCTTATAGCAAACACTGAGTAGAGCAATAGGTCGATAGCTTGAAGCATCATCTGCTGGTTTGCCTGGTTTGAGGATCGTCAAGGTGTGAGCCATCTTAAATTCTGGGGGGACTATCCCAGTGTCCAGGATATCACTGAAGAAGTTCTTGAGCCAAGTTCTTCCCTGCTTGCCGAGATATCTTATGAATTCTGGGAAAATGCCATCTAACCCTGCAGCCTTCCTCATTTTTAGCATTTTGATGGCTTTCTCAACTTCTTCATGACTAAATGGATTAGAAAGGATAGGATTATTTCTAAGGTTGTTATCCATTTCAATCATCTCTTTCTCCATCTGTTTCTTCATGGCAGGATCTATTGGGACTTTGTCAGCTCTTGTTTTTATGTGCAATGCCATTTCAGCTGGTGTAATTCCTGGCTCCTCTTTGCACATGTTTGAGGCTGCACCCAGTTTTCTAAGGAGAGTCCATGCATTTCTACTGGAGTGAGTAAAGCTCATTTGAGAAGTTAGCTCTTTCCATTTCTGTTTCCTCCCTTCATTCAGTTTTTCTAATATTCTTTTTCCTGTTTCAGGGTCACCAGTTTTTTGAAAATTTTCATATAAAGTTTGCGTAGATTTGTCCCAGCATGGAATGTATTGTTTCCTGTACCCTCGAGGGATGTTTCGTTTAGCTGCAGCAATAACAATACCTACAAATCTCTTGTAGTTTTTCACTTTTGGGGGTATCCATCGCAGGTTATTATCTACCTCGGAGCTATAATTGTCCCAGTTTGCCCTCTTTAAATTCCATCTTGGTTTATGAATTGATCTGATAACAGGTATTGTGATACCAACACTGATTAGTGTGGGCCTGTGTTGGCTTCTGGGAAAATGCTGAAGGACTTTCCTTGTGTGGTCTAAAGGTTTTCTTTCATCTGTGGACACAAAGACCAGATCAGGATTGGTATCAGATTGCCATCTAGCAGAGTGGAATGTTTTCTTTTCCTTAGCATCATAGCTGAGATACAGGTCTTGACTTTCGCACCACACAGTGAGTTTCTCACCGTTTTCATCAGAATTTGGGTAACCCCAGGATGTATGTCGGCTGTTAAAGTCTCCTACATATATGCAAGGTTTTGGTAGTGAGGGCAGTGGTGGAGTTGGCCAGTTGGAAAGAGGTGGTTTGTAAACTGATGCAACAGTTAAATTGTTGAATTCCAGTTCATATTCTTTTTATAGTTTGAAATTAAAGCTGTTTTGATTAAGATCTCCAACGTCTTAACAACTCACCTCTTTGACAAAATAATTGTCATTTTGTTCTGCCAAGTACATTTCAGTCCAACTGCAATTATAGGTCCCGTTGATGTATTACTTTAAGTTCAAATTCTGGTGGGAAGTGCGGCTGTAGAATAAATTTTGCGAGTTTTATCGGAAATAAATCAACAAATTCTCATTATCCAATGAGTTAAAAAAAATCTTTTAAGGAGTTCAAAGAATCATTCCCTTGTGATGTAGAGAGGAAGGTGACAGAACTGGAGCAAAAGAAAACAAAAATGCAACCCTTCATTTGTTTTAAGCGGCATTTATCGTTTGATCTATTTCATTAATTACTGAACAATGATTAATGAGATAAGGACAATGTTTTTAGTAACACATCAAGAAGAAAATGATCCATGACTGAACCCGAGAAAGAGGATCTTCCCAATAAATAATCAATTGCAGGAGTGGCTAGTTTCAACATTTCATTCAGAATATTTTATACATAACGCAAATATGGGCTGTGTTAATTATGTACGCAACAATTTTGACGATAAGCTGGTAAGAGAAAACAATACAAAATGTGTTCTGGAATTAATAGGGAAAGAGGCTATATGCCACGCAAGGGAGGGAGTCAAAAGCTACGTAAGGCTACTGGGGGAGGGGGGAGGGTTCAAGAGATTCACGTAGTTTATGGACACTCCCTAACAAAACTCGGTATTCCTACAGTACAAAGGTGACCTACAATTAAACGTGCATTGTGAACCACGGAAGCATTCTGACGAATCTTCACATACACAGAGTAAGCTTTGCTAGAGATGAAGGTTGGGTTTAGGGCTTATTGAAAATCCCCGCCATGACAGGTATTCGGAGTGAGGACCTTACAATCCCCAGTAAGACGCCTTAACTATTAAGCCACCAGACCGCTAGCTATAATCTATGACTGATTCTAATCAAAATAACAATATGATCAAATATTCCGAAGGTTCTTGGCCAAGTTGAGAACGAAATCTGACGTTGAGAAGAAAGCGCGGTGAGGCCCGGACTCTATGCCAGAGGTGCCCTGAGGTCGTCGCCGAAAGATTCGGCGGCCTCGCGCTTATAAACACGGAGTTTTGGCTCCAAAAAATATCTCCGTTTTTGTCTCGATACATGGTCAGTCACTGGCGATCACCCTAAATCCCACAGTATCAAAACTGTTGACAGGGAAATCGCGAAACGAAACTGCGGAGAAACTGAGAACAGCCATCTTAGAGACACTTTTATACTGGCATGCAATTGAACTGCGCGTAAAGGGTTATTCGCTTTATGCCTGGCACAGACATGGTCATCTAGTGCCGATGTGGTACAATAAGCAGAATAGAAGACAATTGTAAACCAAATTCTTTAAGCTTAGTTACAGTCTATGACCTCTATTCAAAGTGCTCCATTAACCTGATTTCATTGTCGGCATTGTCTAACCTGGTGTAATGCAAACGCAATTGGACACGTGAATGGCGTACATTTGTGTTTAGAGACGAGTCTCGATTCTGTCTGTGGCAAAGTGATAGTCGACAACATTTACGCAGGCGTAGTGGAGAAACGGCTTAGCCTGCTGTGATTTCAGAACGTCACACAGGTACATCCACTGGTTTATGATTTGGGGGCATCCAGTTTCGACGACAGGACTGAGTTCGTTGTTGTTGAAGGCACAATAATAGCACACCACTATGTGGAGGGTATGCTGCACCCTGTTGTGATACCCTTCATTCCACTATCAAAATCACATCTTGCAACAGGGTTATGGTCACCACAACACAAGCCTTGCAAGGGGTTACGTTCACAATTTTCATCGCACGGTCCCCAGATTTTCCTCCAATAGAGCTTGACTGAGATGACAGGGGCAGACACATTAGATCACATGGTCACCCAGCACAAACTGTGCAACAACTGACTGCACAAGACATGCAGGCGTAGAGACATACCCCAAGAAGACATCCGAACACTTATTGATTCAATGCTACAAAGGACCACGAATGTACAGGTGCTCAAGGTGAGCGCACTTTCTACCGACAACTGTATCTAAAGGTAATAAACTTAGCCTGATCCATTTCAATCTGTTATAATTTCTTCTGGGCATGACGTTAGATAGATCACCAAAATTTCCTAAAATTCCACCATTCCTGTCTGTGTGTTGCACATTTACTTTCCGCCAGTATAGGTGAGAACTTTGCATACTATCTGCGTACGCATGTGCGTTACACAGAGGCTCAGATGTTTTTTAGAAGGAATAACTGGGAGCTGGAAGGAGAAGGTAACTGTTGTGGGCTTTGTATGCCTGGACGAGCGGCGACATTTCAGCTGTGGACGATAGTACGGTAAACTGCATCTTTCTCGCTGTCCACACTAGGTATTCGTGTTAAACTACTTTCTATAGGTATCACCAAACCGAAACACACACGAAAAAATGTTAAAGTCCTGATGCAATGCGTGCATTACTGTTTTAATCAGCCAGCCGGTATATGCACTTTATTTCATTTAAATTCTAAGTGCTAATGGCTTTATAGAACCGTGTGAATGCGAAAATGTAATTTTGACTTTAATTTAATTTTATCGTAACGTAATTTACTATTACATGTTTGGTATTTTGAAATATACGTGATAAGTAAATAGATCCATCACTGGAAAATATAGGCCCATATCAAGGGAAAGGATATTTTGCATAATATGGAAAGATAAAATTATCTACAATAATTCTTCTGTTTGGTGTTTCATATTTTGAATAATCACATTAAACGCAGCTTATAATAATAATTAGAACATTTTTCACTTTACCAGAACATGGCGACAGTGTATGTGATCGCCGAAATATCGTGTGACAACACTTCCTTAACTCGTATAGTTACCCGAGAGCATTTCACAAATTTTCGACGCCCAGAGAAACTTCGTTCTTATACAATTAGAACTTGTTCATTTCATACTCTTATGTCTTTAATACAACCATATTAATTTTGAATAATATTGCATCATTATTACAACTAAAGGAAAGAATTAATTACTAATAGAATTGAAGAGAAGGGATATTTCAGTTGCCAACCAATGTCGATACAGAGGAGCATTTAATAAATTTTCACTTTATTTCAGTACCGGGTGATCGAAAAAAATTTGCGACTCACCTGATTTGTCCCTCAAAGTGTCTCAAGGAACATTAACTACACTTGGTGACTACTCTGAAGGAATATTTTACCGCAATCGACGTTAATTAGGTATTCATTTGTATCTAACCTAGAGTCCGAGGCATAATTGCTGGATTCAGATGTTGAAGCTATAACGAAATATTACCAATGATGAATTTTTGACGGTAATTTCAGTCGGTATATCAAATTTCAGTAGGGAAAGGAGTAAAATTTCTAATGGCTTTTATCACCACCTACTAGTGTGAAACCAAATTTTCAAAAGAGGTTTTGCTAAAAAATATGTATAAAAATAAATTTGAAGTCGAACCGGACCTGAGAATTAAATTACCATCTTGTCCTCCAAACCTAAATTTTAGTTATCGAGAAACATCTTTCACACTTATCATTTCTGTAATTATTTTTATAATAATTTTATGGAAGACTTTTATTACGAGAAATTATTAAAGTTTACGATAATTATATTGACATTAAACTAATGTTTTATTTTATCTACATATTTTAAAATAGGCAAAAAGTTTTTATTGGGTTACGAAAAATAATCTTTAAATATCCGAGTCAATGGGAAAACAAAAATGGGAAACTCTGGTTTAAGCAATTTAAATATACTATTATGTAATACCAATGCAGAATTTTGTTTTTGAAAGGAAATGGAAAAGCTCCAATGCCTTTGTAGTAAGGAATTAAATATGAAACGAATGTAAATCTTCACCAGACGTTTTTCTCCAACTAAGGTTTTGTTTCTGCAGTTCTTTTTCACCGTTGTTTGATGTTCGCTACGGTGTGGTTCTTTCTCTGTCGGAAGCCCGGCGGGTGAACGCTTAAGGCTGGAATGGTGCTCTAAACATGCCAAGACAGAATTCATTCGCGTACCTTGCTTGGATTCCCTTCCGTCTCTAATAATCCCAACGTCGATTAGTCATAAATCCCTAATTAAATAGGTATTAGTGTTACCGGTTACCAGGAAGTTAATTTTACTAATAGCGAGGGCAAAGCCTAATAATGATGAAGCAATATCACAACATCAAATTAGAGGATGAATTGATATCGGCGTGGAACAAGTCTGACAGTTGTGAAAAAGTTAAGGCTGTAAGTGACACTGGGTGAATGAAATTATTGAACGCAGTCTTGAAAAGGCTTGGAGCAAAGATGATGTTAATTCAGCCTCTAAACATTTAAAAACGCGTTTCGTCTATACTCTGTGAAGCGTATGTAAAGATTATGAGCTCTAGAAACTTAATACTTCTGGCATGTAAAGGTAATGTTCAGAATACGACCAATAGTTTGGATAAAATAAGTTAAATACGCATCTGATAAGATTTTGTAAACAATTCTAGGTAGATTTTGTTGTACGGGTGGTAGATATTAGAGAACTAACCGAATAGCTAAACTACTGAGCCTATGTTTTCAGGAGGACTTGTTATTTTCGAAGCTACTTGATGGTACTTCAGTCATTATTCACTTTCTTCTTGATGTAGTAATACCCTAAACTTTACGTTCGGTGGAATTTAGTTTTTAATTTGTTAAGTTTTCTACTAGTTCGTAATCCATTATATATATATATATATATTATTATTATTATTATTGCAGCTATATCAATCCTTTTTTCAGGATGTAGCCTCTTTAAGCCTAATGAGCTATATATTAGAATTTAATTCTACATAGTGTTGCTGTAGTTCTTTCCAGGCCGATCGATCCTGAGCCGCCCTCTTCCAGTTCACGCCTGTAACTCGACGTATATCCTTATCCCAGCGATCCGGGGGTCTTCCTCTTGCTCTTTTCAGGTTTCTCGGTATCCAGTCCAGCACTACCGTAGTCCATCTTTCATCTCTTTTGCGAGCAACATGACCGGCCCATTGCCATTTTTGGGTCATGACTCTTTTTAAGATGTCTGTTACTTTAGTTATTGAACGGATGTGCACAGCCCTTTTCCTGTCTCTTCTTGTAAACCCTAGCATTGCTCTTTCCATACTTCGCTGGGCAGTTCTCAGTTTTTGCTTCGTGTGACTATTTAGGGTCCAAGTCTGGCAGGCATATGTGAGGACCGGTAATACACATTGTTCAAATACCTGTTTTTTAAGATGTATTGGCATGTTCGATTTAAAAACTATGGAATTTCTTCCATATGCTCTCCAGCCCAGCTTTATCCGTCTGTAGATCTCAGGCTTTGAGTCACCATTCATATTGATCACTTGGCCAAGATAGATGTACTGATCTACGAACTCAATACCAGAATCTTTCATGTCCGCCTTGTCTTTATCTTTTTCTGCCCATTTGTTTTGCATGATTTTGCTTTTTGATATATTTATTTTAAGGCCCACTTCACTGCACGCTGTCTCTAGTTCATTTATCAGTTCTTTGAGCTCTTCCAGACTGTTTGAGAGTAAAATTATATCATCAGCGAATCTTAAGTTGTTGAGATTTCTTCCATTTATTCTCAAACCTCGGTTTTGCCATTGGATTTTTGACATTGCCAACTCTAGGACTGATGTGAATAGCTTGGGGGATATAGAGTCTCCTTGTTTTACCCCTCTTTCTACTGGGAACTCTTTGGTGACTTCAGCGATGTTGACAAAAGCAGTGGAAGTGGTGTAGATGTTGTACAGTAAGTCAATATAGCCGGGATTCACTCCTTGTTCTAAAAGGGCTTGCATGATTGCAGAGTGATGGACTGAATCAAAAGCTTTTTCAAAATCGATAAAGGCCAAACAGAGGGGCATCTGGTATTCATTTGCTCGACTTATTACTTCGTTGATGACTTGGATGTGATCTACTGTGCTGAATCCTGACCTAAAACCAGCCTGTTCAATTGGTTGCGCTGTGTCCAAGGTGGAACTGATGCGGTTATTGATGACCTTTGTAAACACTTTGTATATGACAGGAAGAAGGCTGATGGGGCGGTAGTTTTTAATATTGTAACGACTGCCCTTTTTGTATAGCAACACAATCATTGCTTTGTTCCAGCTGGATGGGATATTTCTCTCTTCGAGGCATTGTGAAAACACCTTAGCTAGGTGTCTGTAAGTTTCTTCTCCAGTCAATTGGAGTACGTCAATAAACAGGCCGTCATAACCACTAGCTGATCCTTTTTTCATTTCGTTCACTGCCCTTCTAACTTCATATGGGAGGACTTCAGGAATTGGTGAGTCTGGGCTTGATGTCTTTAAAGGATTTTCATCTTGCTTGCTGTATAAGGACTGATAGAAGTTCCTGATATGAACCAATACTGCCGTTTTGTCTGTAATACGCTCATTATCATCATCTAAAGCTATTATTTGTTTCTTTCCTATCATTAATCTTTGTTTTGCTTTCTTATAGCCTTTCTTGTTCTCTATAACTGATCTGACCAGATTTTCGTTATATTTCTTGATGTCAGCTGTTATTTCTTTTCTTATGGTCTTGCACAGTTCAGCATATTCAATTAGGTTTTTTTCAGGTTTTACTTTCATATTCCTCCGTTTATTCAGGAGAGTTTTTGTATTATTGCTAATTTTACTTAATTTGGTGGTTTTAACAGTTCCTGCAATTTCTATGGCTAATGTGTTAATAGTTGAAGCTAAATTTCCATTGGCGGTGGTAGCTAGTTTCTCCGATAGTGTGCGTTGAAAAATGTCTTTCTTTTCAGTGAGATTGATTATATTTACTGATGTTTTATTGGTTCCTTTTATTAGCTTTCGCCTTTCCTGTTTTATGCAGATACTAAGTTTCGCTCGGACCAGCCTGTGATCACTTCCGGTGTTGAATTGATTTAGAACAGTGACGTCTTGAACAAAATGTCGGCTATTGGACAGGATGTAGTCTATTTCATTTTTAGTTTTATATATATCAAATGCCGATTACGTTCATCGAAATTCACCCAAATCATATACTCATATTTATTGCTTGTCATTTGAAGAGGGGTTTAGATTTTAATTTTCAAACTAGGTAGCCACTTCGGAAAATTACTAATACCTGTCTTTCAACTAGTATTTAAAAAATTAAATGCTTATGTAATCTTGAACAACTGTCTTCTGGAGCATCCATAAACTAAGTGGCTCCTTTTTGGACTCCTTTGAACTCACCCTCCTCCCCACTTAGCTTTTTCCCTGTACTGTTTCTGTATAAAATGAACACAACCGATATTTGCGCTATATACTTTTCCATATTCTGAATGAAATGTTCATCCCTGCAAATGATCAATTATTGGGGAAAAAACTTTTTCTCTGGTACAGCCAGGGATCATTTTCTTCTTGAGATGTTGCTAAAAAATTTTCCTTATCCCATTCATTATTGATCATTAATTGATAAAATACAATAGTCTACTAGCTCATTGGAAATGGGGGCGGTCGGCTTAAAAATTCACTGTCGCTTGTTCATTGGAAGTAGGCTAGGAAGTTCCGAGGTTCGGATTCTATTTTAAACTGTAGGTGGTAAAGAATTTGCTGTGCTACTTATGACACACACTTCCTTAATGAGGATCCGACGAACCTTCGGGTTTTTCATTTGTAACTGTGTAATCCTATCAGTCAGAAATTTCGCGGTAGTAAAATAATTATCATATGGGTTATCATATCTGCCATTTAGACAAATAGCAAACCATAAAACTCCATGTCAGTTATGAAATTCCTGTGTTATTTTCCAAAAAAATAAGAAAAAATACGTAAGTTTCTGTCAAAGATACAATTAGGTTAATAACCCAAAACTTCCAATGGTCGTCAGAAGTAAAATAAAAATTGATTACTTGTTATATAAGTAACAATACTAGAGTGAACATATTTTTAATTGAATATAAATCTTGAGAACTTGACGAATTACGTCACTTGAAACAAACCACACAGAAATGACAGCATGTTCATCAAAGTGTTTCGAGTGCACTGTGACTGTTAATTTGGATGTAAATGTTGAAATGCATGGGTCTCTTCATTTTGCAGTTAATATATGACTCTTTTTTTTTCTGGGGAGGTGGGGAGGGCGAACTCTCCTTTGTGTAACAATTGCTTTTACTATAGCCATGGTATATTATTTATTTCCTACCGTTATGAAAAGTAATATATTTCGTTACAGATAAAAGTGCGGTTTTCTGCAAAGAACAGCTTGACGTTTTTCGCCGTACTCTCAATATTGCAAACAAGGGCGTATGGACAGCTATTGCGAGAAAAATAGTCTCTCCGATTTCTCACTAAAACGCCACGCCTTGTACCGCCGCCACCTCCGAGAAATTCCTTTCATTTCGCCGAGCGCAGCAGTGGTCGTCAATATAAAGAGGCCGCCTTATGACAACAAGAAAAGAAAACAACCCCGCGAGGCGAGCCTCACTCAATTAGGTAGGTTTGAAGGTAGTCGATTGCTACAAAAATCAGTGCTTCACACTATTTCAGATTAGGCAGCGGTGTCCGACTCCACGGCTCCCGAAGCCGCTTGAACCACTAAGGCAATAGTTCTGTTCCAATAAAATTTATCATATATTTATATTAACAAGCAATTTGTATTCTATTTTATATATAACAATTTAGCCCGCGCATGTTTGTGCTCGCAAAATTCGAAAAATAGTCGGTTGATTGACAAGAAGGTTTTTGCATGTTACAGTCCTCACGTCGATCTGTTTTTCTTCAAAAAATGATGATACTTTTCCAAAACTTTCATCGTTGTTTCGTGGAAATTTATGCTCATTATGTGCAGTGTTGGGAGTGATTTGATTACCTGTTGTCGAAAATCTAAATGTGAGTTACTTTCATTTTAATGGTTCCACTCAATTGGATTCATTCGTTTCAGTTCATTGTCCTCATGATGTGCATAATAAATCGCTGAACTTTTTTTTTTTTTTTTTTTTTTGAAAAATCGAGATTTGAATTACTTTAATTCTGATTATTCCATTCAATTAAATTGATTTTTTTTTCAGTTGACTGTCATCTGTGTTTTTGCTGGCCATAATACAATCCTTAAGTCATAATAAAAGTCTTCATCATTGATCACCGGTAATACCTTGACCTCGTTTTGAATAGGCTTGCCAACTGTTCAGATTTCCACATACGGTCAAATGCTCACGGAGAGATGGGAGTGGTGGGGGGTGGGGGGGTGAGACGTTGCCCATATTATAAAAATTAAATCTTACAGAAAAATAACAAATATTTCTTGTTTGGAATAATGATCAAAAGATTGATTTAGTTAACAATGCAGCAAAATGGCTATTGTTCTAACGTAGTTTTATGAAAATGATTTGAAGGAAAACTTACTTTCAAACTTTAAAATTTTAAAAAGTTTTTTTATTTATTTATTTTTTCCTGAATCAGTTTTCATAAAATCACAAAATTCAGAGCAACTCATCCTGCAATTTAAATGTACAAAATGTTCAGACTAAATCATTTTCACTTTTAGTCGGTTCCTTTCATCAAAACAAATATTTTTCGTAACACTGAAAACACATTCCACAAATGTAGTTGAAATTATAACAGCGCGATGAGCTGTTTTTAGTAAATTGGGTGTTTCAGATCGAGAGAAAAGACGTTGTATAACGCTACGGGAAGGGGGAGGAGGAGGGGAGAGGAGGGGAGGAGGGGAAGTACCTTCTAATTTTAAAGCAAAAGTGTATCACAGTGTCTTAACTTTAATCTTAGCTTAGCTAGTTCCTTACGTCTATATCAAATATGTTGTATGTCTTGTTAACGTTCTATTGTAATATACATATCTCAGATATAGAGGAATGCAATTGGATTATCCTCAAACCAGGCGGTGTAAGTACTCATAGTTTAAAAAAATAAAAAAACTGCATAGCATGAATGTATTGCAGGACATTTAAAAATAAATTAAATCACAAAAAAGAAATGCGGCTACGCGTCGTCAATTTCTCAACACGGACAGAAGTAGTTGAATTATGTTCAGCGGTTATGGCAATAAGGAGCGATACGCGGCGACCTTGCTTACATCTCAGACACCAGTGCATGGGCTGTAAATAGAAGAAATACTATTTACCCGTAATTTTTTAAATTTCTTAATAAATCTGACATTTTTAGTCCGGTCTCACCGGACACGGACAAATCGCGTGAGAACCAGACACCGGACGGTTTGAAACTCCAATTCGAACAAAGGCCGCCGTACGCAACAGTTTCTCAATCTTTATTGACAAGGGCTTTAGCACAATCTGGTGATCAGGAACTGAGCACCTCCACCACTTCTACCCTGCAGGCCAAAATAGATGAGAAACTCTGTTGGCACGAACATATCACTTCACTACTGAAGAAGTTAAATAGTGCCACCTTTGCAATACGAACACTTTCTCTAACAGCAGATCTAGAATTAACGAAACAGGTGTACTCCTCATATTTCACTCAGTGATGTCATATGGCATAATTTTTTGGGGAAACTCTTCACAAAGTAAAAAGTTTTCATAACACATAAAATAGCTATTAGGATGTTGTGTAGGGTAAAACCAAGAACTTCTTGCAGACAACTTTTTAAAAAACTCAATATTCTTACAATGAATTCTCAGTACATATATTCTCTCATGTGCTTTGTCATAGATCATTTTAACCTAGTTTACTTCAAATTCACAGGTACACAACTTCAATTACAAGAAACAGAAATAACTTGCTCAAAACACAAACATCTCTGTCATTAGTACAAAGAGGAGTAATTATTCTGGTATACATCTGTTTAATAAGCTTCCCAAGTTTGCAGATAATAAAGATATACTTTAAAGAAAAACTGAGAGATTACCTTATTGGCTACTCTTCTACTCCATTCAAGAATTTGAAAGCAAAATAATTAATTGTATTCAATATGATTTTTGCAAAATTCAGTTGTAACAATTAATGTTTATTGTTATTCTCCTTATTTGTATTTGGAACGTATAATTGTTTTTTTCTATGATTATGACTCATATTGTATGCATGTGTATTAACTATGACATGTTTCACATCCGACAGGTCCTTCCTCAGCAAGGATCCATGAAACAAAATTGATAAGTAAATAAATAATTCCTTCAAAGTTATAACAGCACTCAAACCCTGGCTTCTGTGAAGTCTAATCTTAGGAATTAACTACAGATAGATGAAACTTGATAAATTATGAATTTGTATATTTTTTATGTGAATGAATATTTGTTTTATAGAAGGAGTCACTGTAAATGGTGTATAATATGATCAAAAACAGTTTAATGTTTGAAAAATTAATTGAGAGCTGGTAATTATAAATGTCTTATAAGCCACTGTGTTAAGAGGACGATTTTAAGCTATTTGGAGTGGTGTTTGTCGCCAGTTTCAGAGGTTGCAGGAATGTCTTTCGAAGAGTTTTTCAGTTCTGATTGCCTAAGTTTGAGGAGTGTATTCGCTACAGTTTTTTGTAAAGTGCTTTAGTATCTCTTGGCGAAATAAATGCCTATCCCTATTTTGGTATGAATATTTAGAGGAAATAAAAAAGTGAGATGAAAAATGTGTCAATCTTCTTGTATTTCATTACACTCATAAATCAATTTAAATGTTGTGTTTATTATCATTATTTGGTGAAAGGTAAAAAGTTAGTAGTATCGAAAGAACTATCCAGCTAGAACCTTGACAAAGTCGCTGATGCAAAGAATAGCGGGAATTGATAAAGAGACCAATTAAAAATAGTAAGAAAGTAACACATGAAACATAAACCTTGCTTGAGCAAACAAACGATATCTACTACAAAAAAAAAAAAAAAAAAAAAAAAACCTACGTTCAAAATAATAATTGTGGAAGAAATCGGATTTAAGACTGAAGTGGGACGTAATTGACATTTGCCTACAAGAAAGTAATGTTTGTATTTGTGCCTTACCATGTGTAAGTACACCAGGCTCGGTGGCGAGCAGATATTGCTTTGTCTGGTGTTCGGGAGAACTGGGGTTCTATCGTCAGAAAAGTGATCTAGATTTTGGTTTTCAATTACATCCAGAAATCGCTCAAGATACAAATGCCGGGTTGGTTCTTGCCATAGGTCATTGCCAAATTCTTTCCCATTTATTGTGACCAGTTCTCTCCCGGCACTAAAATCCTCAATGTTGACGACTTGAAGTCTCTCTTTACCTCTACCCCAAAAAGGTCATTTCGCTACTAACAAAAACCATCCACGTTTCCATCCCAATCTCCGTCCGTGCCTAGATCGTTAACTAACTCACTTGTCCCTCAGAGAGAAAAGGGTGTGATTAGCCAGTAATCATACACTGTAAGAGTGGAAAAATCAATGATCAGTAACGAGAGGCATTGTTTTGTTCAGTTATTTGGTTTTTATGAATTTAGGCGTGGACCAAAATTGAAGACATCCATTATAATTACAGTTAATTAGCAGATTCAGACTGAAAGGTATTTCTTTTACTTGTTATCCTCGGTTTTTGTGTGTTGTATTTGTGTATGTGCTTGTGCGTGTGTTAGTGATGAGTAATAACAAACTTTTTAAGACTAGATGACCCATGCGAAAATTTCGCGAATATAATGAAGAGTAAGGTTGGGGGTTTGAAATAGAATGAAAGAAGAACAACCTCATTTGATTCAATTGTTTATTTGTTTAGTGTAACAGGTATATAACAAAAGTTGACTACAGTGAAGCACTTTATTAATATCTCTTTTATAAGTTCTACTGCTATCTAGTGGCTTGGCTCTAACTGTCTCATACGCGCGACATTAACAGTTACTACTTTTGCCCTTTAAGGGTCAAATTCCAAAATAAATAAATAAATAAACACGCTATGGAAATAATGATACTTTTGTCCTTGAAGTGTCGAAACTCGAAAAAATCCTTTCTTCAGATATGATGTGACCAAAGTAGAGACTTTAGTCTTTAAAATGGTAGCTCATTTATTTATTTCAGTTAGATATCGATGGAGGTAAAATGGCTCTAAATATAAAAAAAATACGTTACGTAAATAATGATAATTTTGCCCTTTATGGGTCGAATTCCAAAAAATTCCTATCTTAAATTTATGATGTGACTACGGCGGAAACATTAATGTTTAAAATGATACCTCATTTATGTATACCGGTTAGATGTCAAGGGAGATAAATGGCTCGTGACAAAAAAACGCGCTGTCAAAATGTTGATGCTTTTACCCTTCAAGAGTCGAATTCCGAAAAATTACTTCTTTAAAATATGATTTCACATAAGCGTGGACCTTAATCTCTAAAATAATACCTCGATTCTCCATTTCGGTTAGATATCAAGGGAAATAAACAGCTCGTCGAAAAAAAAAAGTTATGGAAATAATGGTAATTTTGCTCCTTAAGGATCGAATTACGAAAAATTCCTTTCTTGAAATATGTTGGGACCACAGCAGAGATTTTAGTCTTTAAAATGAAACCTCATGTTGGCTCGTGACAAAAAACGAGTTTGCAGAAATATTGTTTCTTTTGCCCTTTAAGGGTCGAATTCATAAAAATTCCTGTCTTTATATGTGATGTCAACAGAAAGGGGATCTTAATCTTTAAAACGGTACTTTATTTAACGATTTCAGTTAGGCATCCAGGGAGATAAATGGCTCGTGACACACAAAAAAAAGCATTTCAGAAATATTGATAGTTTTCCCCTTAAAGGGTTGAATTCTGAAAAATTCCTTCACGTACATAAACTGTGCACTCCAAGGAAGGAATTTTTAAAAAATATATGTTTACTATAGCTATATTGTGAATACTAATCAGGAATATTCTTCACATGCACTTATTATTTCCGCTATATTATCTTTTAAAAGTGTTTTCTAAATTCTGAAGCGCTGAGAGTTTCGGTCATTTACTAAGCTGCGGACCCTTCCCGTCTATTATCGGTAACTTGATATTTGTTTACATTGTGCGTTGGCACTTGTTTTCTCTACGTTGCACTCGATATGATTAAAACCTCGATTATCTTCTTCCAATAAACGTTATGACCGCGCGGTTCTAAATTATAAAATTGAGCAAACATACAGAATTAGTTTAATGGATACATCAGTTACTGTCCCTTCCTGTAATACATTTAGCAATTAATATTCATACGATGGCGGTATACGTTAGTTCTTATATGGTTTTATATCTTTCGTAAAAAATAATTGCTTGGATGACGATGTAACAAAATATTACAGACGAAACAATTTATGTTTTACCGTCTTAATTCAATAAATATTAAAACACCAGATGAAAAAGTATTTCTGAGCTTACTTATGATGTTTAAACCTAACGTTAAATTTCTCTGAAGGAAAATAAAATCTCAAATTCGTTATTTGTCAGTTAATCGCATGATATCAATTCTCTCATCCGCCTGTCCATGATACGACACAAGAAAATAACTAACGTTGGCAATTTGATACTTTTCGTATATTTTCCGAAGGTCTGTAATAGTTTTTCCTAAGGTGGCACCGGAAATTTCAAGATACAGAAGTTGTAAAAATATCCAGGAAAAACAATTTACAAGTATAATACGTACGGGACGTTTGAGAATGGAAACCTGACACTCGTTCCTATTAAACACACGATCGTTCGTAAACCAACTGTTCTTACTCACTGCGTGTTCTATCAGTAATATGTATATACTGTATGAGCATGTAAACAGTAAGAGATAAACATTAGAACTGTAAACGGATAAGGTACACACAGGGCCGGCGCTTCTTCCAATCCCCAAAACACTTCTGGAACTTGTTCTTTGTGGTAGTTTTGAGCTCTTTCAGCGATAGACTTTTAATCTCATTTATGGTTGTAAAACGACAGCTTCTCAAGGTTCTCTTTATTTTCGGGAAGAAAAAAGTCACACGAGAGAATACTTGGCGAAAATGGAGTCTGGGGTATCATTACACAGTTGTTTCTAGCCAAAAATTCAAGAACAAGCAACCATGAGTGAGCATGTGCATTATCTTGATGCAAAAGGCATAAATTGTTTTGCCACAAATCTCGGCGTTTTCTTCAGTCTGCTTCACGCAAATGGCATTGAACTTGAAAACAGTGTTCCTTATTGATCGACTGGCCTTGTGGCAAGACCTCATGGTGCACGATGTTATTAAAATCGAAGAACATAGTGAGCAAAACCTTCACATTTGGTCGAACTTGTTGAGTTTTTTTTAGGCCTTTTCGATCCGGAATGCCTCCACTGGAACGATTGAGCCATAGTTTCGATATCATACTCATCAATCCGTGTGTCATCCCTTGTTTGAAACGTTTCAAAAGTTTTACATTGATGTTGACCTCATTTAGCGATTCCTGAGCAACTTCCATTCGCCGCTGTTTTTGGTCGAAACTCAACGCTTTTGGAACAAATTTTGCTGCAACACATTTCATACCAAAAACACATTAAAAAACTTAATGGAATGAGGCAAATTAAACGCCCACATCATCAGTAACTATTCTAATAGTGATTGAGCGATCGTTCATAATCATTTCTTTCACTTATTCCACGGTTTCATCGGTGATTGTTGTGCTAGGACGACGCGTATACCAGCTTATACCATTCCGAAACCCTTGTTTTACTAATAGTAGATTCACCAAAAGTAATATTTAACATTTTCAAAACTTTAACAACACTTATTTCCATTCTTATAGCAAAATTTAATGCAAATTCTCTGATGCATGATTTATACAGATGAAAAATCGACGACTATATCAAAACACATGTTACCCTCTTAACATCTGGCAAGAGACTAAACATCCAATATAGATCAAAATGTGTAGAAACTCTTTTAAGACATGTTTGCCAACACAACAACGAAAAAATCATGCCAATCGGACTAATATATCCCGCTAAATTTCAAAATCCCGATTACTTTTTGAACACAAGTCGTGAAGCGCCAAAATTCGTGGTGTACCTCACAATTTCCTATGAGACCCCGTTTTTCCCGTTGAAGTCCAGCAACCCGACGTCGCATTGACGCAACGAGTGGTGGGATGTTCCCTGAAGAACTGTTCAGTGAAGATTCCTCTACAGTCGTCCATAATTTCGAAAGTGTTGCCGATGCATAACGTTGTGCAAGAACTGAACTGTAGATGACGTCACAGATATGTTCGAGTGGATTCATGTCTGGTGATTTAGGTGGCCAACTCCTTCGCTGAAATTGTCCAGAATGTTCCTCAAACCAGTCATGAAAGATTTGCGCCCGGTGACAAGGCGTTAATGTCCTGGAAAAGTCTACGGGATTTTGGAAACATGAAGGCAATAACTGGTATCAACTGGTCACCAAGTAGCTGAACATAACCATTGCCAGTCAACGGTTGGTTCAGTTTGACCAGATGTCCCAGTTCATGCCGTGTAAACACATCGCATACAAGGATGGAGCCACCACTAGCATGCACACTGCCTAATCTGGGTTCATCTCCTCGTGGGATTTAAGTAGTGTTTCTGACTTAAAAAAAGAAAAGAAAAAAAAAACATGAAAAATAACTATGAAAAAAACACGTCTTTTTGGGCCATGTTTATTTTCATAACTACTAAAACTCAAATTTGTAAGGCGTTTATCGTTTAATATGATTGTTTTAGAGTTGATACTAAGAACTTATCTTAATTTTTAAATCTTCTGTATTTTTCTGGTTCAGTAGAAAAGAAAATTACGAAAATATTGGCAACAATGACTGAAGTTTTCTTTTACGAAGGGGATTTCCCGAAGAGGCTAGGTTGAGCGAGAAGCAATCCCCGTTCCCCGTTGTTTGGATTGATACTAGTGCTGCCAGCCCTACGAATTTATCTGTAGAGCTACGGATCTTTTCAAAATATTAGGAATTTTAAATTTATCTACAGTTTTTTGCCTCTTTTTATTATTTGTTGTGCTTTCTTTATATTCGTATACTTATAAAACTCTCAGCGTATAGTGATACTGAGTCATTAAATTGTCAGTTATTATGAATCATTTCCTTGCAACCGTTGGCGTAAAGCATCGATTGAAAAAGAAATAAAGCTCCTATTTTATATGATAATAGCTTCAAATTCAAACCTATAAGACCGTAATACAGAATTATTGGCACAGTCTTTATGCACAGTGTGTACTTTGAACACAATTTAAAATTGCAATCTCAAAATCTTTTGCGTTCAATACAAGAACAACCAGTAAAAGAAAACGTAACTATTTCTGAAGTAATGGATCTAGAGGAGATAAGAAGAAGAAACAGAAAATTCTGACACCGAACGAACTAATGTTGGTAGTGCTGATACTAGTGAATGTGGTACTGGTAATGTTGCAAACTGAAAAAAAAAGTTTTTTTTTAAGCTTTTTGAAACAAAAACACGAAAAAACATAGCATCTTTGTTTTTTTTCTAATCTTTTTTTTTCTTTTCCCCCAGAAAACAATTTATTTGATAAATTATAGTATTATTTACGGAACTTACTTTTTACGTGTGTGTTTCAAATTTTACTGAATCATATAAAGTCTTACATCATGGAAAGATATTGCAGTAGGTATGAAAAGTAGTTCATGGAAGGGAAAAGATGACCATGACGACAAGCTGGCACTCGATTTCAGGCACAAGGGTGTGGGAAGATTTTTTTTTTTTTAGGTAAGGGTGTCAGGAATTGGAATGAGTTACCAACGGGAATGATGAATAACCTACCGAAAACGTTAAAAGAATTTAAAGTTAAAATTTGTGGAGGGCAAATGTAGGTGAGTGAAGGATAGTGGGAAGTTGGGTGTGTAGGGAAATTGCCACCGGAGCGTGTGCTCCATTGCAATTAAATAATAATAATAATAAAAGACTGCGCCAATAGTTCTGTATTACGGTCTTTTAAGATTGAAATTAAATCTATTATCATACAAAATAGGAGCTTTATTTCTTTTCAATAGTTGGTTTACGACAACGGTAGTAAGGAAACAATTCATAATTACTGACAATTTAATGACTCAGTATCACTATACGCTGAGAGTTTAACAAGTATATGAATATAAGGAAAGCACAATAAGTAATAAAAAAGAGGCAAAAAACGTAGATAAATTTAAAATTCCTCATTTTTTTAAAAGATCCGTAGCTCTACAGATAATTAATTCGTAGGGCTAGCAGCACTGGTTCAAATAGCGAGTATCATTCCAAACAACGGCAACCTAGCCTCTTCGGGATATCCCCTTCGTAAAAGAAAACTTCAGTCAATGTTGCCAATAATTTCTTAATTTTCTTTTCTACTGAACCAGAAAAATACAACAGATTTATAAATTACCATAAGTACTTAGTATAAACTCTAAAACAATCATATTAAACAATAAATGCCTTACAAATTTGAGATTTAGTAGTTATAAAAAAAATAACATGTCCCGGAAAAAAACGTGTTTTTTTCATAGTTTTTTAAAAATTTTTTCAAGTCAGAAAGAAACAGTTTTTTTACAACACTAGGTACTGGCATAGAGGATGAATAGAATTATGTTACCTATATAGATACATTTATGAATAATTATGTAAGACATTATATGATTCAGTAAGATTTAAAACACACACGTAAAATGTAAGTTCCGTAAATAAAACAATGATTTATCAAGTATATTGTTTTATGAAAAAAAAAATTAGAAAAAAACAAGGGTGCTAGGTTTTTTTCATGTTTTTTTTTCACAAAACTGATTTTTTTTTTTTTTTTTTTTTAATTTGCAACACTAGGTCTACGCCACACTTGAATCGTACCAACAGCTCTTACGAACTGGAATCGTGACTTATCTGACTATGCAACCTTTTACCAGTCACCTAGGGTCCAGCCGATATGATCACGAGCCTAGGTGGTGCGCTACAGCTGATGGCACTTTGTTAGGAGAGGCATCTGCCATATCCCATCAACGCCAAATTACGCTACATTGTGTGGACACGTCTCTCATAACTCCCAAATTGAGTGCGCTGTTCTTTGTCGCAGTGTTGCTCGTCCTTCAACACTGACACTTCCAGGCATATTCCGCAGGTCTCGGTTGGTAAGTAAACATGGTCGGCCACTGCCTTGTCCGTAGGAGGAGGAATGCAGGAAATTATATATTCATTGTATACTCCTGGAAATTTCGATAGAGGAATGTTCAGTTCACTAGCAATTTCAAAATGGAATGCCCCATGCGTCTAGCGTTAAATGCCATTCCGTGTTTAAAGTCTGTTAATTAATGTCGTGCGTCCAGAAACATACCAGAAAACCTTTCACATGATTCACGAGAGTACAATTTTGTGTGCGTGCGCGCTGTTTGCGTTAGTTTCGTTACGTTAGGTGAAGTATGAAGTGCAGGTTTACCTGCGATGTCTAAAAGAGACCCTCATACTTATCTGAACGTTGATTAGTTAATAGTTTGCAGCACTTGTTATCACCAGGTTAGTTTGTCCTTTATCATGGAGCGATTCTCTCAAGTTTCAGATTTTGTATTAACAGACCGGCCGTGTGGACACAGTGTTTAAATAAGCCCCGAAACCGTAAAAACAACTGGTTATATTGGTTTGATTGATAATACAAAGCACATAAATGAAACTGTTTAAATTGCATAGATTCATCTTGGACAAAATAGTATGACGGCCAACACAGACACTGAAATAAGCTACTCGAAACAAAAAGTGAATGATGACCACCGGGCTCCGTTATAAACTTGCTGCAGGAGATTTTATTACGTGTAGTAGTGCCCACGTAGCAATTTCAGTGCCTTACCTCCTCACTCACCCTGCGACTGCAGAGATCGATGATAAAACGGCCTTAAATCCAAAAAAGAAGTGACCTATTTTAGGACAGCATAACAGGAAGGGTACTATACAGTAACAAACAACAAAACATACAGCTGAAGTACTAAAAATGCTTAATCTATTGCATAAATGGTACTGATCAAAAGCATGAATGTTTTCAATTTGTTTACGATACACATTGACAAGGAACTAAATATTAAAAATGTACTGAAAGCACCTTGGTCTTGGTCTCAAAATAAAATTCACAACTACCACAGCGATTGCTCAATATTTAGAGAGTAATTTCATGTTAAGAGCCAACAGCATGTTAATATTTTTTACAATAACGAGAAAGTGTATAAAATATTATTACATTTTTAGTTTTGAGGGTCTGGTTTGAGCGTAGCTTATAAGATTCTCCTCCGAAGTGCTCCTTGCAGACATCTCATTTTGTATGATCTATTCCCAATTGACCACTAACACAAATACATTTGAGTTTTTTACATTCTTTTATCACCTTTTCTATCATTTCAGGGAGCATATTTTGTGTCTGTTGTATTTCAGAACGACTGATTTAGAACTAACAATGATTATGTCTTGAAAACTATTAAAAATCAATTTATTAATCATCTTCATATATTATTTCAGCACTTTATAATGATTCTTGGTCTCAGCTGATATCAAAATTTTGTAATAATTATATTTTATGGCAAAAAGTCCATCATTGACTTTCTTTATATTTTGATTCCTTCCCTTCGCCAGTTCTTCACATTCTCAAAATTTCGTAAATTCTCTTCGCTGCTGGTCACCCATAACCTTTCCTTAAATACAATCTGATATTAATTAACTTTTTATGCCGCTAAACTGAAAACACTGTTGTTATCGGCGTTTTCCGTCGTTTATGAAATATGTTTGTTACAACCTCAATACTTGATGTAAAACAGTCTCACGTTGGTTTAACCATTCTTTATATTGTTATACTAGCTGTTACCCGCAACTTCGTACGCGTAGATTTAGAATTGGATTGCTAGAATTGGATACACAAAGCTGATAGTTACTTAAGATATGTCGGCAGAATATGACGGGAACGTTATCGATATACCATTCTACCGGCGAACCTGTCTGGTTTATTCATGTCGAAAAAAAGTATTCCATTTCGTTCCTAATGATACAAAGTATTTCGGTATATCGGTATACACATATAGTGGTCAAAACGTTAAAAAAAGACCGAGACTTACTTTCGCATATATAATGTTATTAGTTTAGATCATACAGAAACTGCCTGTAGAACCAGTATACCCTGAATAAAGTAAATGCTTAGGGCACTATTCTATCGCCAAAGACTTGCCAGAACGTGGTATCCTTACTACAAAATCCTAGGCTTGGCTCAAAATAAGAAAATAATACATAAAAAATTTTGCTCCCAGTGGGGTTTCAATCTGAAGCAAGCACGTTACCACTGCGCCACGCTGCCGTTGCTCTTAAACGTTACGCATTACAAAGACATATAGGCGTTTGTCTTTCACAGTTCAGATAGTTTTCATAATTTAATGACAATATGTTCTTATCTATACAGAACATGGTATCCTATGTCTATCCTAATGTCAAACAGCATCTCCTTGTCAAATTTCATCACGATTGGAGTAGCCGTTTAGCCAAGAAACGTAACAAACAGACAGAAAGACAGAGTTACTTTCGCATTTATAATATTAGTATAGATAATAGGATGATGACGGTAGAATATTGGTAACAGCTGCAGGGTGGCTAGGTAGCCTGGTAGGTGATCATCGGATGAAGATAAATGTAAAGAAGTGTCAGTTTATTAGATACACATATAAAGAACTAAAAGTTGGTTATCATTATGAGGGGCGGCAGGATTGCTTGACGTAGACTTGAAATGTAAATAACTACGAAAAACATGAGATACTATATTAAAGTTGGCAGGAAACATTGGACAGGTAGCAGGAAAAAGTTTCAAAATCCTTCATTTATTGGAGAGAGTGATGAGGGGATGTAACAAAAAAGTGAAGGAATTGGGTTATAAAAGTTTGGTCAGACCGCACCAATCATTTTTTGTTATTATGTGTGTGAAAGGATTCCACAAATCGTAGTATGTGTAGTCTTTGAGATTAGAATAAGGTAGTATTGATAAGTAGTTTTAAGATCTTTGGTGGTATCGATTGTAAAGAACTGACCGGAGAAGGTTGCGCGCCGATTTAGACTAAGCATGCATGAGTAATATATACTAGGGGCTACGGAGAGTTTAAAAGTTTATAACTTTGGTTTGTCGTTATTTCAAGAAGTGCTGTTGTGAATGTTTAAGTATTGATTCAGATAACAGATGCTGTGCAAAATTAAATCAAGTGGTTCTTTTGGAAATAGCGATTATTATTTTGTCATATAAATAGCTCCCATCATTTTTGGTATATTGTTTTAATTAACCGTCTTTTAATTTAAAAATTAAATGAGAAGCAGTTATATCTGTGTTTAGCACCCTCTGCCACCCACAGTATTTGTGATTTTCAGAGTATAGATGTAGATGTAGATCTGTTCAAGATGAAGTGGGTCTTCTCATTCATAACAGGCTGTTTTTTCCTGTTGAATGAAAATGTTGTTAAACCATCTAATTCTTCAGGAAGATCTGGTAATTTTCGTCAGCTAATTATGCACTTTAATTAAAGAAAGCTCATAATCGGAATTGAAGTGTGTATAGAAATTGCTAAAGAACGCAATCAGCAACTGATTTGATAAACAAGCTGAAATGGAATTCATTGGAAGACAGGAGGAATGTAAAAAGAGTTGTAGGAGTGTACAAAGCGTATATTGGTGACTAGGTGTGCAAAGATAATGATGAAGTAATTAAGAGAGTTGAAATGATCACCATTACCACTAGCTGGAGCTCGGTTTCAGGCATAAGTGTGTAGGAAAATTTTGTTTCATACGTTAGGGAGCCTGGGATTGGAATAAATTATTAAGAGAATGATGAATAATTTATCGAAAACGCTGAAAAAGATTGTAATTAACATTTGTAGAGGGTCGAAGTGGCGGCTACAAGAAATGGAAAAAATATATAAGTAAATTGTCACCGGGGCGTATAAACCATAGTAGTTAAATAAATTACAAAAAATTGCTCTGTCATGAACTGACAATAGCACCTATATAACATTTACATCAAACCATAGTAGTTAAATAAATTACAAACAATTGCTCTGTCATGAACTGACAATAGTACCTTTATAACATTTACATCAATCCTTAATTTCTTTTTTAATCTCTCCTTTTCTTTCATGGTTGCACCTTACTCCGTATGAAATATAAAAAAATTAATAAATTAATAAAGGCATAAATAAAAACACCAAGTTTTGATTTTAGTTATAATTAGTCCTTTCTACGACTTAGTCCACGTCGAATTTGAGATTTCTGCTGTTAATACAGTGATAAACTGTGAAGCGAATGTCAGCTAAGTACTAAAGTGTAAAAAATTAATCCTTTTATTTTCTTTCTAGATTCTCCTCCTATACTTCTCAATTTTAGATATATGTAACTAGTTGCTACCCACTACTTCGTACGCAGTGAACTTAGAATTTTATTGCTAGAATTGGATGTAGAGAGCTGTAAGTTACGTAAGAGTTGTCCCAAAAAACATCGTGTAGGGATAATATAACGGGGAGGACTTTTTCATACCATTTTACCATCGAATCTGTCTCATGAAAATACCGAATTTGTAACATGTTTAAAAATAGAAAAAAGTTAGGTGGGCAGGAGTTTAACTGAGGTCAACTTGACTTTTAGCTTGGTCTTGTCTCCTTTCTTCAGCAGGAGCATCAGATTCTTGGTTTCTAATAAGTTTACCTTCTCATGTTCTGCTAGAGGTACACTGTACTTGTAGGTCAGATTTAGGCCTGCGAGGAATGACAAAAAAGAAAAAAAATATACTTATGCCAGAAACTTTTAGGTAGATACAAAATAATAGTATAGTGCAGCGCAATCAACATATATACCAAATAATAAGTTTGCCAGTAAAGCAAATTTATTAACAGATCGTACAGTAACTGACTGCTACAGAAGCACAGCCTGGGCGACCAATTAACATTACAGACTTACACACGCATCAGTCTGTATGTTAACATTTGCTCAGTTATTAAGGTTTTATGACAAAAAAGTGTTATTGACGAAGTTTGACAAGAAAATATTTTGTAACTTTAGGAAAGACACAAGATACTTTTTCAGAATGAATAGCTGTAAACCCGTTTAGTGTTCAAAACATAACAGTTACTTTCGTATTTATAATGTTACAAGAGTAGATCATACACAAACCGACTGAGAGAGAAACAAACTGAGCGACCGATATAGCGTAAAAAAGTAAAAGCGTTTGGCATTGTTGACCGCCTACGTTTTGCCAACCATTCCATCTCTTAGATAGTGAGTACTGCAATTTAACGTGGAATCCGAAGAACGGAACATCCAGGTGTGGTTCATATAATCAGAAACAAATCTTAAATACTTTTGAGAACAATATAATATATATAAAAATTTTCCATCTGTTGGTGAGTAATTATTTCCGAATGCGTGATCTTAATAGAATCATTCATACCTAATTTTTTTTTTAAAAAAAGTCACTATTTTCCTTGCATAGATTTTATGACGATTTACGTGTGAACTTAATAGAACGTACTATATATAAATTACTACCACATTTCATTAAATCCAGGCAGTGATTTCTGCTTGAACGACGAAATTTATCGGGATCTGTAACACTGTAGGTTATCAAATGAAAAGTCGTCTCATGTTAACCCACGAGATAAGTCATTAACTATGTGACAAGATTCTTGGAATCCATTGTTTTACTTTCGCGTGATGCTTGCAAAGACTGACAAACACCCCAGAATTTTTCGGTTTGGTCGTCGGCGTTGTTGGGAACCATATTATGAATATTATCAGCAATCTTAAGACACTTTCTCTTTTGTTTAGTTTCAGTTTCGTTGAAATTCGAACTTTATGTTTTGCTTAATGTATGCAGGGACAGAGAAAACTAAAAAAATTATGGTTCTGCCATAAGCAATGTAACTTAACTGGATTTAAACTCTCGTATATGTTAATCAAAGGCATAAACTATCAGTGTGTGTAGTTTATTTTAAATCCGTTGCATGTATTTTGTGTACAGAGTGTGGTGGATGAGCGGTAAGGCTATTTCGTACCGCATTCGGGAGGACACAGGTTCGATTACCCGTCCGGTGGTCCAGATTTTATTTTTTTATCATATATGCGGGAATGGTTCCTTCTTCAAAAGGTCTTCCAATTCTTTCCAGCTGATAGGTATCTCGTTTAAGTGAAATAATTAGTCCAAGAAGAATTACTTTCAAATTATTATTATTATTATTATTATTTTTTTAAGACATCTTATACAAAGATACTACATACAAATGTAAACAAATGCTCTAGTAGCGATTATAACTTGCAACACCTTCAAAACTAAACCTTTTAAAACTCGACCAAGCAACTCTTCTCTGCCTATCGCTTATATACGCGTTACAGAAAAGTACAGAATGATTCAAAGACTTCCGCCAAATGTTTCTCGAATTCCAACAGTAGCTAAACAATTAAAATCACATTAAAAAATTAGCATTAATACAATATCATTCAAAAGCATTATGAAACGCAAATAAATTAAAATTAAAGATATTTACACACAAAATTATCCTCATAAATCAATCTAAAGTGTCGGAAATTGTCCTCCAAACATTATAGCTCAAATTAGTACTTACATTTACAAACTTTTAATCAATGTTTCGTTAGAATACTTTTTTTGAACATATCACATAGCATTTACATAATTTATCTCCATAAAACAATGTTTATTTACACAAAATCACAGTTAATTACAAGAAAAATATTAAAAACCATATTTAATCATGTCCCAGCTTGCTACACATAATTCATAAATTAAAATTTCACTGAAGATATGAGTCTGAGTGCTCTAATGATATATATATATGTATATATTATTTCGTGTAATATCTAGCTTAAATATTTAAAATAAGTTGTGTTTCAACAAAAGACAAACAGACAAATGGAAGTTAATGGTTTGAAAAACATTATTTGAGAGTTACATCGTCATCTTCTGGTACGTTTCAAACCATTTTTTTAATAAAGAAGAAAACACACACAGCCAGAGAATCACAAATTCCTGAGAAACTAATGGTAATCGTAATGTTGTCCTCAAAAATATATTTTCTGTAAACGAACGCATAATAAATGTGGGGAAGAGCATTTGCGATTTTTCGTTTTAAGTAGGTAAACGAACCTAACAAAAATATTTTCTTCCATTTACTATCCATAAAAAAGGCTAAATTTACCTTTAAGATCACAGAAGGTCGTAAAAGTAAATGCAGCCTTTTTTCTCGTAGAACGTAATTTAAAAATCTAACCGTATCCAAATTCTATAATATTTGATATGTTTGTTATTATTTTTTATTCAAAATATGTTCATTGTTTTCCATTCAGTGTATTCCCTTACAGGCTGTGATGCTGTTGCATAATGTCACCGCAGTCGAGCTCAGACATGCCGAGTCGAGAGCCGCATGTCATGTATTGCGTGCCATATTGCCAACCTGTTTGCACTGCTTGGCTGCGAGCGACCGATAGCTCATTGACTTTCAGATGTTGGCAACCTTGCATTGTGATCAGAACGAGCACTGGGATACAGCAATCCATACGCGTCATAACGCCATCGTTCGTCTTGCTTCACCAAGTGCAACAGTCCATTTTACGCTGAAGAATGTTTTCTATAATAATTCTCAACATATAGTCACTAAGCCGCTCAACTGATAAACTGATATTGCCACGACTTTTAGTGATCTTAAATGTCATAAGAGACCGCAAATCAAGATTTGGTGATTCATTTTCATTAGACCACTATTATTTCTTTTCTTTTTATTTCATTGCCATTATTATTTTATTGTTAGAAAATACTTAAAAATTGTCTTGATATTAAAAAACAGCAATCAGTCACAGTTTGTTTGATGTTTTATATTTAATAAACCATTACTGGTTACGAACACAAATTGTTCATCATCAGATGGTTTTTAATTTATTTTTATGTATGTAATAAATTATGCATTTGCAAAATGCAAGCGTGCATCCGATAATAATAGAAGTAGCATTTGTCGAATGATAGAAAATTTAATGATAGCAAATTTAATTTTTGGTTGATAAAGACAATTTCTATTTTATTACTTAAATTCAAAAGTTGAATGTTCCAAACTGAATTTTTCTTGAATGATGTGATGTATTGATAAATACACTCCTGGAAATTGAAATAAGAACACCGTGAATTCATTGTCCCAGGAATGGGAAACTTTATATACACATTCCTGGGGTCAGATGCAACACATGATCACACAGACAGAACGATAGGCACATAGACACAGGCAACAGAGCATGCACAATGTCGGCAATAGTACCATGTATATCCTCCTTTCGCAGCAATGCAGGCTGCAATTCTCCCATGGAGACGATCGTAGAGGTGCTGGATGTAGTCCTGTGGAACGGCATGCCAAGCCATTTCCACCTGGTGCCTCAGCTGGACCAGCGTTCGTGCTGGACGTGCAGACCGCGTGAGACGACGTTTCATCCAACCCAAACATGCTCAATGGGGGACAGATCCGGAGATCTCGCTGGCCATGGTAGTTGACTTACACCTTCTAGAGCACGTTGGGTGGCACGGGATACATGTGGACGTGCATTGTCCTGTTGGAACAGCATGTTCCCTTGCCGGTCTTGGAATGGTAGAACGATGGGTTCGATGACGGTTTGAATGTACCGTGCACTGTTCAGTGTCGCCTCGACGATCACCAGAGGTGTACGGCCAGTGTAGGAGATCGCTCCCCACACCATGATGCCGGGTGTTGGCCCTGTGTGCCTCGGTCGTATGCAGTCCTGATTGTGGCGCTCACCTGCACGGCGCCAAACACGCATACGACAATCATTGGCACCAAGGCAGAAGCGACTCTCATCACTGAAGACGACACGTCTCCATTCGTCCCTCCATACACGCCTGTCGCGAGACCACTGGAGGAGGGCTGCACGATGTTGGGGCGTGAGCGGAAGACGACCTAACGGTGCGCGGGACCGTAGCCCAGCTTTATGGAGACGGTTTGCGAATGGTCCTCCCTGATACCCCAAATATTACGATCTTTCACATGCAACCTATCTCAAGTATTGGACTACTAAGAACCTGTGTGACCTCTCTCTATCTTCTATAAGTTTTGTATCTCCAACTGACAGTAGACTCAGCCAATGAAGCGTTTATCAATATGCCAATCGTTTTCTTTTAGCGCTTGTCAGTAAATAAAGTTTTATTATTGCGGGTCTTTGTCGTAGACTTTGGATAACTGTATCGAAGTTACGACAAATCGAATACCTTCTACTTTCGCCTAATTCAAAGCAGAACGTGTTTATTGTTGGTTTCTTGTAAACTCAGAGAATTTACACAGTTGACGTGTGTGTTAGCATCGGCCAGCATCTACGTCAGACGTTCCACCAAAGCACCAGCGAGCATTACTAAAGTTATGGCGTGTGTCACTCAGCAGACAGTTATTCGGATTTTTCTATTGTGAAAGTATGGCAAACAAAGCACCCACTAATTACCAATGTTCCGTTATTGATCTTCCTCCGCATTCTTTTTTTGCAATTATTGTGTAAACTTCCCCAACCTCTGTACGTCATTATGTAATGCATATTTTAAGATCACTCACCGCCAGATTCCCTCTTATGTGTTCAACAAACTTATTAATTCGTCATACAGCTAAGTGCGTTTGAAACTATAATTGTAATGGAGGTCATCTTTGTGGAAGCGAATGTTGACATTCGCGGATGCCGATTTTTGCGGAAGTTCTTAATTTTGCATAAGCAAATTCTATTTCCTCTAAAACTGAGATTTTGATTTATTTTTTGCCTCATCGATCAACATCAAGAAACATGGGATGATTTCTCAAGTGAATTAAATTATTTACATAACCACACAATTGTTAGCAAAACAATCTTTGTCATATGAACTTTGCGGAGTTCGCGGCTCGACTAAATCGAACGACACACCACCGCACATCTCCGTGCCCGCCACTAGCCTTTCCATCGCCCTAGCGGCCCATTCACATTCCAACTTGTACGACCAACGATGGTCCGATTTTCCTATGTAGGACTCTTGATGAGCCTTGTAATGGTTGCGGTACTACATGTAGGACATGTTGGATGCTGCTGGACTCCTAGACAACCAACATGGTCCCCTGCCGTCAAACAAGTTATGCCGTTGGACTGTGATTGGAGAAAACAACATACAAGAGTGCGAGAAAGTATGAGTGGAAAGGACTGCTTGAAACATCTTATTGGACCCCTGCTACCAGCGTGAATGGGTAGGTACATTCTACAGTAGTTATACCCGTAGGTCCTACAAGTCGGACCGTGAATAGGCCGCTTTGATTTACATGCAAGTTTAAAATTGTAAATTCGACGTTTAGGTAATAACACCGTTCAGTTCATTGATTCTTTTATTGCAGCATCATAAGAAAAAAACAACCAACTTGTTGTTAGCTAAGCGATGATGGGCTGAATCTCATATGAAGAGAATAGAACAAAGTATGTAACATACATATTGCAATGTAAACAAACATCTGTAATATCTCCGTATTAAAGAGTTGCGAATAAGGAAGCGGGGGTAGAATTTCACGCGGAAGTTCCGCACTTACCGATGTGGGTGGAGAGTTCCGTTGCATCCCTATTTGAAACCGTCATACGATACACACCGTGAATACACAGTGATTAGATTTTGTAGTATCGTTGGTCTCTCAAGACCTTCGCGGATAATTATCTGCCGTGATAGAATATATTATGTAATGAAAAAAGGTGTATCCGCTAGAAGCCATCACGTCTGTACATACATTTTATGAATCTCAGAACAAGCTAATGTTTTGAGTTGAAATGCTCACAATTGGCAGTATAGTTCAGCAGTAAGCTATTACAGTAAATTAATCTGATTACACGAAGCTCGACAGGAAGTGATAGGTTTCGTAGCGTGTTAAACATCGTAAAGCGTAGCAGCGTTAACATTTTCAATGAAAATTGAATAATTTTGAAACAATTTTCATTTATTTGTATATTCCACAAACAAAATGCATTTTAAAAATCAGATAATTAGCCAAAACAGAGTGAATGGTTTCTTTTACTGAAGACGTTTGTAAGAGTTTACCTTCGTGACGTTTGTACAACATACCTGAACTTTTAGTCATTATTTTTTTCGTACCTGACAACCATTGTAGAATGAATTGCTAAAATTTTATCTTTAGCAGCGGATTAAGGTGCCTGAGTGAAAACTGAGTTGTTGCTGGGTTTAATCTCTTTCGGACAGAATCCATACAGGTTTTAAAACGTGTCTATTTTTGGTGTAGTTTAACTTTCTTACTCTGAACGTAGTCTAGGGTGCTCCATGACTTCAATTCCATATTGAACCTTATGTCTCTTATTTTAAGTTCACTGTAGTAGGTTAAGTAACTGAGACAGAAGGAGCGACAAATCGAAACTCTGTCAACAAATGATTTGGAAAATTCGAATGTTTCTGTTTCTGTTATCGTTAAAATCCACCCAAAATCCAATTGTCTAGAAAAGAAAGAGATATGAGAATTTGTTCCTCTGATGAAAGGAGGTTTGATGAGGAAGCTGCATTCTTTCTCGAAAATAAAGAAACACCTTCAAAGAAGAACTCAATAATTTGTGGATGTTACATAAGTGTCTTATACGACATAGCCTACTATCTACTACAGTAAATTGCATTCTCTATGTCGTAAAGCGTGCTTTAAATTTACAATCTCTTAGTGAGACAACTGATGAAATTTATACTGCCGTAAATCAGATAAAGTGCATTGCAAACGAAAGAAAATAATGTTATTGGAGGAATTTGAAATAAAAATTCCGACAAATGTTTATTACAAGCTTCATGGATTTTAACATTAGCAGAGCTGATGAAGCGAGATTGAGGCTATCTAACAATGAAAAATCCAACGGTCAGTTGGTCTGGGAAAACATGTAGTGATATCAAATTCAATACATGACATTGTTTAGGTCGACCCTTGAGTATTGTAGTTATTAAGAGTCATAAAGGAACCTAAGGAAATTGAGAACTGCAATATAATGAAGCGAAAAGAGTTGTTAATGTGAATTGGAAGTTTGCGAGAAATGAAATATGATTTTTCAGTACCAAACCACTCTCTCGCTTCACGAGAAGTCTGTATCCCTTTACAAGCAGGCAATCGCAAAAGTTACTTTAGATTTCGCAGGGTAATTTGTTGCTTAACTTGACGTTTTCGATTTTTCTGATAATCAACGTGAGGACCAGACATAAACATATTCTTTATCGAAACATTTAATGTATTTTAAACCTTCACCGAGTATGCTGGAGAATTAGCAGGTCTTCTCTGAAATGTGTGAACGGTGTGAAGCCAGATGGTGCTGTAGTATCATTAGTCACCGAATGTCGTTTTGGATTATGCCGCGTTGTTTGTTGAATTACCTGAGCTTTTGGCTGACATCCTAAAGCCTTCTTCAGAGATACTGTTAATATTTATGTCGACATAGCAACAGTCGTCAAGCATCGCAGAGTAAAAGGCCGCTATCTTCGTTGATATTGTTCGTGTTCCTTAAAATTTCTGCTGCTTCTTTCACACGTCGAGGCCACCACTGATCTTCTCTCCACAGCAGCCTCGTGTCTTGAAATTTTATATCATCACCAGTATTAATTCCATGGCGAACTACTGCTGATTTGTCGCTGTTGTTTTATTTATAGTGGTGGATATGTTCCTTAAGTCTCTCCGCCAAAGTACGGCTTGCCTGTTAATACCACAATCTCGGCTAATACTGCCGATACAAAATCAAAGCTTCAATCATACGCGCATTGATAGTGACGTCTTGTATCGCGACATAAACTTGACCACTACGTACTACGCTAAACTTGCCGCCAGACAAACGATACTTCAATCACAAGCATATTAATACACGTACTATGTCGCATTTTAGTGGTAATAATGCTTCGTGATATAAACTAAATAAAAAATCTGTATGTATTCTTCCATGATCCTTTTTTTTTAATATTCGTGATTCAGATAGATAACACAATCTTTGAATGGCTGACACAATTACATGCGGCTGAAATATGGGATCAGTAAAGTAAAGGAATTACGGGAACTGCATCACTTTCTCCACTGCGCCATTTCCATGATGGATGCGCATAGTAAAAATTTCGTATTATTTTTTTCTTGGCCAGGCCGTGTTTCAACCTAAAAACGATTTCTATGACAAAACGAAACTTTTTCGCTTGAAATAATCCTTGTACCGATTGTATTTATGTTATTTTTGCAGTGCTCGTAGCATTTAGCAGTTGCTCAGCCATTCATATTTCGGAATTTCTAATTAAATTTCTAGCGACTTTTCCAAAAAATATGAACGCAAAACGTGAAGAGGACATACTGAAGAAGCGACTGATGTAAATTTCAACAGGTTAGTACCAGTTTCGCGAAGGTTCCGAAAGTGGTGAAGTCCCCGGAATTCAAAATAAATTTTAACAGCTTACATCATTCCACGTAATATTAGATTGTAGTCTATGCTGTATAGTCGTGGTCAGTGTGGAACTACTTTCTTCAAAACGAAGTAGTGATTTAGTAACAGAACACTCATGAAAACAAACTATTTTTTTAAAAAAAATTAAACTCATACCCTCTGCTGTAACGTCCAGTTCTATTAAAATTCTATTAAAACTGCAGATAATGTTGAGAAAATTAAAGCCATTATCTTACATATCTGTGGCTAAAGATTTTAACCAATACTGTTACATAAAGCGAATATTACGTAAATATGAGCATATAATGATTGATATGTCGATTTAAACGCAATTATACTTTTATTTCAATGTAATGTCAGTTAATTTATTAGCGGATGCTTAGAAATGTTATTAAATGAAGTGCATAACCAAAGGAAATGGCGTAGAGTGTGACGTAATAGTGAGAGGTCATAGATTGACGTCATGCCGTGACAGGTGACGTCATACACGACACTTGCATATTATATTAATAGAATTATAGGTAAGCTTGGTTACCGGGCATCATTGTTAGAGATGTTATCAGCTCAACGTCTTTTCATGAGGCAACTATGTTGATGTTTGTAGTGAATCAGATAATACATACTGAAAAAAGAGACAGAGAGTCCTGCTCAGCCACCAACCTCGGTCAGAATTCTCGAATGTAACGAACTATATGTTAATCTGTTCATTACAATTGCATTATTTAAATGATATTATTAAATGCTTTTGCGGAAAACTGCTTCTATGAACGCAACTCATCAGTTGAGAGAAGTAAGTTATCATATATCATCTGTAGCGGGATATTCATATGGACTTGAGTAAAAAACAGTCAATGAATATTGACCTGCGTAGAATTAATTTTACTATTTTTCAGTGTCGCTCGTAGCTTCACGACAGGTTTTATCGCCTCAGCTGGCGAGATCGTCTCCGCAAGTTGGTTACTTCTTGTGGCACGCTTAACAGGATTAACCCAGTTCCTGCAGGGAAGCGACGCAACAAGTCTCTGACACATTCCGCGCTGCGGAGCTGTTTTCGGGTCTGGCAACAGCTCATACGATCGTTTTCGTCAGGCGCTGTATCGCCAACTGAGAACTGGCCAAAACGAAGGCAATTATTGGAAACGAGCTAACTGCTGGTAATGGGTAATTGAAATGGGACGAGTCAGCCGCTGACATTTTAACCGGGAAACGTTTTTCGTCGGGTACTTGTTTAATAAAGCTGAGTGTGGTTTGGCCGCAGATGCTCCAGTAATTGCGCTTGTTGAATGGAGCTCTCGTGCCGTACAGACTATTGCTACAGCCCCGAGTCTCCATGTGGGAGTGTTGAGTGTGATGTTCGATAGTATATAGGCATACGTTTCTTTTGCACAGAGTAAACGTTGTTATTAGGAATTCCAAACGGGTACTCTTCACTAGATTCTGTTCTTTTATAGAAGAACACAACCGGAATAGAAGAAAATTCTCCAGTCGCGAAACAAGGGAGTAAAAAAAAAATCTGGGCACACCATATGTCATCGCTCAAGCTATAGAACAGGAACCGCCACTAACTGATTCGTTCCTGCAATCAACGAGACCCATACTGGTCCATGCTTTTTTTTTTTGCATTTACCAAACACGAAATACTATAAGAAAATTTTGCATCAAATGTTTCCTGTCAGTCATGAAATATACACTAGATCAAATAGGGAAAAAAAATCCATATAAATAGAAGAACAGATTAGAGAAATAATTAATATACCACGGTATGCAATGACAACATCGAGAAAAGGGAATAAAATTACATTAAAACTTGATGAACGTAAATCCACCTTGGAACCGTGAAAATCATCTACCTGCTCACCAAAGCAATAGTTCTACTCAATTTTAATATTCAAATTCGATTCATACTGGGTGTAATAAAAGCTCATGGCCAGAGGTTTAATGTGGCAAAGCAGTGACATCCGCTTCTTCGTCGCTGTCGAGAAAACCGACATTGAAATATTCCGCTAAGTTTAAATGCTTCCAACGTTGTCGATAAGAGCTGAGTGGCGCAGCGAGCAACTTCCGGTAGTAAGTTTTATCAATTACGCATAAAATTAGTTTTTTAAATGCCATTTGTTTTAGATGAGCCTACGCTTTAGATCTTTATTATGTTGCTTGCAAACAACGTTATAATTTCAAAAATAGAAATATTTGCTGCAACCGGAATGAAATACACATATCGTTACTCGACCGTTATAGTTGAAGGTGTGACATTTGTTACAAATCTTCTTATTTTTATTGCTACTATTTGTTAGTCATTTTGTTGTTACTAATATGTGATTGTTTTAATTATAAATGATGTGATTGTTTGTAATTAAATGCTCTCGTAATAGTGTTTATACAGATAGTGATATGTATAGCGGGCTAGGTATTGTTAGTATCATAGTCTGTAAACGTAGCTAGAGAGTATCTTTGGTAGAGTGCCAGCGTTCGTGCGGTGAGCTTCGCCAGGAGTGTTAAACAGTGCAGTTAATAAAATTTTGTAAGGAATAATGTAAATTGTGATTTTGTGACGTCATGGTTGAATTTAAAAGCGTTAATTTTAATGTGAGTGTGAACCGAAATGTGTACTTTTTTCTTGAAAGATTCAATAAGAAATCCTTCTGATTATCTCGTGGCCACGTTTGCGGACCCGTTGGTAATAATTAAAAGGAACTGTCGGCTTGCAAGTGTAAGCAGTGGTCAAACGGTCAAACCACCCACAACACGCCGTTACTTAGTTTAAATGTGGAATTAAATTCTGATAGTAAAGCAAACAGGCGCATAATTTCAAGAAAATTATCAGAAACAGTCCACTATTGACTCAGTTTTGTAAAGGACCTCATTCTAACGGGGGCAGCTCGCAAAGACGTTCTTTCCCGCACAAGAGGACGCGATGGTCGAAACTATACAATGTACAAAAGCGTACTTGCGTACTAATTTCGAAAGAAGGTACGAGCAGTCCCTAGCATAACTTATAACACTGTCCAAAATCAGTGTGTACGTGAGATTATTGTTATACCTTGTTAAAAAATAAATAAAATAATAGTAATTATTATAAAAATGGAGACGAGAAAATCCGAGAGTGATCTGGGCCCTTCCCATAAAAGTGATGTGATCGAAGAAGAAGATTCGATACACTGAAGTTTCCAAACAAGATTTAAAAGATTCGTTGGTGTATTTTGAAATCCTTCTCTATAGCAATAATATCATCGCAGCAGAACCGTCTCAGCCAATGAACGAATTAGCCGTGGTAACAGGAGACGAAATGATCCAATATATGTTACAAATGCTCGCAGAGAAAAACCTTTGTTCTTGATGAAGAACTGCATACATTAAATAAAACGTCGGCAATGATGCCTACGAAGAAGTAAGGAGTCTCGTCGCCAACGAATCATCAGACGAATACGAACCGGACGAAAAGAAGAAGAAATAGTGCAATTACATTCGCCTGGATTAAATAAAATTAATAAAATAAGTTACCAGCACCAAACTTGGATCCGGCGACGACGCGCTTGTGGAGTAGAGAACAGAGCGCATGCAAATCCACTGACCCAGGGACGGAGATCCAGGTTATCTGTTCGTGTGATCAAGCTGTCTGAATGAGTGATTTCCGCCAACCATGTGCTGATGTAACCATGTGCTCAGAACGGGAGAGAGCGATGCTCGGGACTTGGTCAATACCGCTGGCTGTGGCTCCAGTTTTTAAGTTTGCTAGAGTGTTCCAGTTTTATATGCAGCGGTTTATAAAGTGGTCTCACCTGAGTGAATTATGGCAGGTGTTTCGTAATTGCTGCCAGTACATTGTCAGTGTTGTGGGACACGTACTGGTTTGAATAGCCACGCAATCAATAGTGCAGTCTCCAAGCGTTGACAGAACGCTAAAATAATCATAAGGACCTCTGCAGGGGGGTTCACGTGATATCATTCGAAGTGCCCTACAGAGCAATATGTTAAGATTAAGAAAGGACTCATGCTAAAACTTTGTAATAGTTCAAAGGTTGCTCTAGACATAGTGACACTGTGACATGTCATCACCTTCAAATCAAGAATAAATAAAAAAATAAACGAAATTAAATAAAAATAATTATTTAGAAATGTGGCATTCCATAATATACGATAACTTATGACAACTTGTGGAAATATTGAACACCATATCTTGGCCTCCTCAATGAACTATTTCGTCAACGTGGAGACAGATGTGAACTGGTATTTTCGCTGAAATGCAGAAGGAGGGGAACCACTTTGTTAGTGGCGACTAGTGACAATTCCTTCTGTTTTCCCTTTGCAGTGGACAGACACGCGGGCTCCGCAACGTTATGAGGATCGAAAAAGTTAGTGACACTTTCGGTAGAGTGCAGTAGCAGTTGCGATTTTTCTCATATTCAGCTACATCGCCTATAAGCTTCGTCAATGAGAGGAGGAAATATTGCTTTTATTTGAGTTCCTTTGAAGGCGTATTACACAAATTTATGAATGCACATAGCAGAAATGACTCTCACGCTAAATGTGTTCACTGCCGAAAACGGTGTGCCACTGTCGTCATGCTTATCGGATACAGAAGCTGCGCCATGTAGGCGGTGCAGGATTATAACTCTTCGATTTTTAGCTAATACGTCATTGTTTACCTTTTGATCAATTTATCATTGACTCCTTCAATTTCAGAATCGTTTCTTTAATCCGTCGGTACACGTAGGTAATAAGACATTCACACGTTCCAAATTTGTACGTAGCGAGATTCTTAGTACCTATGAGCTGCTCTTCCATGTACAGTAACTTTTACTTCAACAATGAGGATCAGTAATCCGTTAACAAATTTCAGTTTTGTCACTATCTGAGCAAATAACTTCAGCCACCACTGATTTAAGCTAGTGAGTACAGGAGGAGGATGAAATATTTTAATTTGTTGAGAATTTCACATTGTTCCCAGGTCTTATGTTTATCTGCTATTCTGTCAATTATAATTTCATTTTAAATGTTGATGTGCATGATGCTACTTTCTTTTTATTTCTGTGTGGACACAATTTATGCAAATTATCGGCTTCCTATTGTATTCGTGATAATTGCAGAAATATTTTATTATATTTTAAAATATAAACTCAAAAATTTTATCTTATCACGACTCCAAAAGTTAATAATCAATAATTTGAAATTTAAAAATTAATATTATTAACGGTAGATAAACTCTCACATCAAATGGTTAATTGTACAATATATGATGTTACTTTTGAAGTAACCACATACAGTAAATGTCATCATTAATATGCAGTGGAAACCCCCACTTCATTTTCCACAGAGATTGAAAGTTTTAAGCATTGTAGCCGAGAAAAGGAAAATTTCAGTAATGATTGAAGATTTGTAAGAAATGAGTTGAATATGGAGACAAAAGCCTAAATATTAGCAACTGATCAGTTCGTCCTTTTAACGGCACTGAAGACAATTTCTATGGAAATCTGTAAATTTTTCTGCAAATACCGGAATCAGAAAATTAGGGACAAGGAGCCGGAAGAAATTTGAAGATTGAATTTTGGATGAACTCTAGCGGTACTCGTCTGATAATATTTCGGAAAAATACGGTAAACGTAAATATGCCCGATCGGGCATTGAAACCCGCATCCTCCAGAATGGGTCAGATTATTGAGAAGGCTGTGTCTTTTAAACGTGAGATGTGATGCATTTAAACTACTGACCTTGTCAGAGTGAATTCTTTCGGAGGATAATTTATATCTACTACTTGGAAAGTAACAGAGAGACACTCACTGATTATGGGTGACATGGTTACTCTCATTCCTTTATTCAAGCCTATAAGACTGTAACTTCAGATGTAGTTGTTCCACGACGTAATTCACTATTCACAGAACTTTTTTCGACAGGGGTCGACTTCCCGAGAAAACAGCTCAGCTATTTCAGAGGAAACGCATCTGGGAAGGACCTCTTCTCCTCCGGGAAGTTCTCCGAAGAAGAAACTCAGCAGCGATGCAGTCACTTCCATTGTGACTGGTGGTAAACTTGCAGAACAAGTAGTTCGGAGCGACAGCCGTGGAACCCCTGCCGACTGCTTTATGAGGTCGCTGTAAACAACTGTCCACGGAGCAAGCGGTGAGAGAAAAACTGCTCCACGAGAACTGCTCGGCATCGGACGTGCTAAAGCATAAACATAACCAACGCCGTTCGGCCTCAATATTTCGAATAGTTTTCTTTAGAAGAACGTTTGTCTGATCCTTAGACCAAAGTCTACCACAGTTTTGGCACTTTGGAAACCCAAACAAAACATTTAAACTCCTAGAAAAAGTATCCTTAACGCCCTTATTGTATTCATTGTATGTATTCTTTGCCTCCGAATTCCAAACATGATTAATAACTTACATCACCTAACCTGAAGAGGCGCTAGGCGCACGTGACTGGCGCGGGCTGTATAGTGGCCCCCACTCCAGAACTGCGAAAATTCATCCGAAGCTGAAGTTGTAGAATTATTTCGAAACGTCACATCAAACTGACGTACTTCCCCGATGGAAGACACCAGAATATTTTATACAACTGATACACTGGGAAAGTCTGCATTATTTAATTTTTTCCATTTTCCGGCGTTGTTTTCACTTGTGTTTCCGTGACAAAATGTGACGAAAGTTGTCAGCCACTGAGAAAGAAAGGATACTTTTTTTTTTTAACTCTTTCTGTCTCTTGAACAGCGTAATATATTGTGTGTAAGTTACGAAGACATTTTTAACAGAATCAAGAACATTAAAAATTTCCATTTTATCATCTTTGTATTACTGGGAGAGTCAGAACATAAATATGTTGCCACAATTCTTCTTGCATGTAATAAATAACAATGTTTTTCCACACTTTTCATGTTGCATCCTACAAATAAAGACATGAGAGACCAATATTACACTTTCAAATTTAAACATATATAAAACTGATGGGGGTATCACGTTGATTTAATTACTTGGGTAGCCGTTTTTCGTCTTGTTAGTTCGAATGGAGTTATAATTTTTAAATTAAAATTGGATACATTATATTAGTCCCAGACACCGTGCGTCACCCGGGGAAACTTAAGCCAGAGGGACCTTGGGGGATAAACTAAATGCCAGCCTCGCTTTATGGTCACTGAATGTCTGGGAAAGTTCCAAACCTGCGGAAAGACGAACTCTTGTGAAATGTTCCGAATTTTATAGAGGGCGATATGGAGCCCCATCCAATAAAAATTGCTTAACGAGGGAGGATATCTCTGGGAGAGCCAATGAATTACGCTAAAAGTGCCATATGACCTGAAATTACGTGAATATTGTTTACCATGTCTCCGAAAACTGCTGAGAAGTTATGTCTTGTTGAAGATGGAAGCACACATGTGGGGGACGTGGTTATAAGCCGACGACCATCGAGGAGGCAGCCGCCTTCTGATGACGAGTAGGAACTGGTGTACTGGCACTCTAACGCAAGCGGACAGTATGGTACCGTCTGACTTATTGCCAACACAAATATTTTCAAGCAACTGCAAGCTTTACTTGTTGAAAGCTCCTATTATGCCATAATCGCCTTCGCCGGTGCAAGACGTCTCATCATGAAAAGGTAACGCTTTCTGCGAACAAAGACAGTGTGTGAATTATCGATTCATTCAGTTCATACTCTTTAACGGCCTTGGAAAGAAAATTTGCACGATCGAGAGAATCGTTTCTGAACATTAACTGAACTATTATTTTAAAGGCTAGAGCATTAATAGTGTAGCAAGACAGACCATGTCCTATATGTCTTTTAATCATTTTACTTTGTGAATGTAAACTTTGAAACATTCTGGCATCCTTTATTTTAGGCGTTTTTAATAAGTGTAATATAAAGTCATTTAATAATGATCATTCTCTGTTTATAACAAGTTAATTTGATCAATAATTTAAAGAAACCGATAAAATCATATGTAACATTTTCAGTACAATATTTCTTATCAAAGCTTGATATTCTTTTAGATAATCTTTTTATTTGCGCGCTCAATGTAAGACCGGCATTGCTTTATCAAATTATGCATAATTGTAGGTATAAATGCTCTATATAATTTTGAATAATTTTTTTATTTATGTTAGTTATAAATGCGCCTCAGTCTGTAAGCCTAATGAGTAACCGATGAAATGTCAACTTATGACAGTTTCGTTGGTAAAAATTAATTGCCGCTTTTCACCCTTTTTCATTGGATATAATAATTTCACAATCGATATTAATGTTGAATACGCAAATTTCAATTTATTAATTAATTTCATAATCAGTAATAGTTGGATGGAGAATCAAATTTATTAAATTCTTAAAGAATAACTAAAATTAACGACGCCAGGTTACAACCCGTTCCAGTATGCCGCAACACGTATGAGGAAAACACGCATAAATTTCAGGATGAATTAAAACATTTATGAATTTGAAAGAAACTACTAACTTTTCTGAAATAGAAAATTAATCAAATTTCAAGCCATTTCTATATAATATAAACTGCGAAGTGCCACCTTATCCTACCGTAATCCTCACATGAGTTATAAAACAAATGCATGGAAGATGTGACTTTATTAAAAGCTAAAATAATAGAAACTGGAAGCGTTTAATGTTTCGACGGGCATTATGGCGTTTCTGTGACTCGTCTATTGAGAATCTGATGTCCCCCAATACCTCCTTCAGTGCAATTCTGTCTTTCATCTTATAAAACTAAACTAACGATGCCATTGTTTTACGACCCTTGCTGTTGGAATCATCAACAAAGCTATCGTGCTAAATCAGAGATCCTCATAGGAATTCGATGTCACGTTTCATAACTGCACTAAAATAGATCGTGAAGAAGAATAGTTCTTAAAGTAAGATTATTTGCCCACGGATCAAGAAAGTGACTGCCCAGTCGAATACACCTAGAGAACAGCCGGCACCAAAACAATACGCGGGGGAGGCGATCGTTAAAACCTCAACGCGTTTCCTCGTCGGAGTTAAACCTCCAGCCTGCAGCTAACATGATGGCGAAGTATTTATAGTTACCACAGTCCTAAACTTCCCTGAACAACCTCTCGAACATGGCCTGCCTAGGCACAGGCGTGTTTGGTGTTGAGTTGGATACGAATCAAAACAATTTAAATAAATTGTTGGATCAAAGGCTATACCCAACTTGGATATTCGATTCAGTTTCATACGTTGAACTGTACGACATATGTTTACATTTTAAATATATTAGCAATTTCTCATGATCTTCCGTATTATTCCTGACATTACAAAATTAAATTAAATCCTCACGGATTCTATTGTAGAAACAAGACAGTCTGGATCTACTCCAGTGAAGAATTAATGAAACCGGCAATGTCGTTATTACATATTACAAAAATTGTTTATTTACTTTTTTGATATGTTTTATTCTGAAGATGTTAAAATAAGCTGCTAAAATGGAAAACTTGAAACATTTCCAAACTTTTTACTAGGAAAAACAACGGAAAATGCAGACTAATACGTTCATATGTTCGATCCACCAAAAGTGGATTTGTTTCATTGTTCTTACTTATCTCTATGATTATGATTATGATTAATATATATTCTATTAGTGCGTCAACTCCTCAGTTTTTGTTCTGTGTTGCATCCTTATTCTACTCATTTTCAGTTGATTCTTCATATTTGGAAAGTACCATCCCGTCATGCTGTACCTTGGCAAATGCTCAGTTGCAAATAAATTTATTTAAATACAGAAAAATAACATCGAAGGTAAAAGAAGAATTAAAAGAATTTTTTAAGCCCTAGAACTCCAGAAGTTTGGTCGTGGAATGGAAACATAAAAAACTGTTTAAAACTAGAAATAACACCCTTCTTCAGAAAAATAAATTACATTAACATGAAATACGTAAAAAAAAAAATTCTCACACAGTATTTTTCAATACTATATGCATGCCAAAGTTTTTGAACGCTTAGACTTGCACTTGGAGTAGGATGTTGAATTTTAGGATGCATGATAAAGTATTAAATAAACCATATTCCGATACTGTGAGTGAAAGCAGAAGTTAGTGGAAGCATTTCGCAAAGAAGAAAAGACATTATTGTAGATTTTGTTTTCTGATATTTAAGATTGGTATAACTGTGTCTTGAGATTACAGTTGAGATAACGCCAGCGTAAGAGTCAGAATGTGGTGATAAAGTGAATAAACCGTACTATAGTCTAACTGTCACTCTTAACTGTTGTCGATACATGGAGATAAAGTGATCGGTTCGAAATTGGAAGAGATGGAAAGCTGCAAGAAACTAGTGGAGAGAAGGAGTTTTATGCGCATCCTAGTAGTTAAATTTCTTTTATTGCGGTGAGTGATAGTTCTCGAATTCGTTATTACTCTCCTTCTGATATTCCTGTTAAATTGCAAAATTTTCTGACTGTGGGTAGAATTTTGTAATTAAATATTACAAACTTCTCAACCACTCCGGACAGTTATAAACGTACTTCTGCATTTCTAGGAATGAATAAACCAGCTCTTATGACAGTTCTAATAAGCGTACAGCCTCTCCTATAACTGCTTTGGAAGCTGTAAGTCATTAGACATAATACCATTTGATTCATTACAGACCACCCCAGCAGGTTCAAAGTTTATTAATCTGTTTCTGGTAAGCAAGTTAAACAAACGATAGGCAGGTGATACACAGGAACGTTTCCAACTTAATGTTATGGCAAGCTCTGATTAATACCAGGCTTCGCTAACCACTACAAACAGCAGGCAGGGAGCAGTTTGCTTTGCGGGGCGAACCTATAGTAGCGGCAAACACCGCTGTTTACAAAAAGCCTCTCAAATTCCATTAAGCACCAGAAATTTACGATTTAGCTACACCAGTTAAGAAATTTGCACGTTACTGCTTTAGAGTTGAGGTCTGGAATCAACATGCGTGGAAAATAAATCGGATTTGTGTGGAAACAACTGTAGAAGTGCACAGAGCAGACTTTACAATGTGGCTTTAATACACATTTCTCTTATAGATTTAAATTAAAAGAAAAGTCATGAAAGTGACCAGAGAAAAGACGATATGCTCAAAGTTAATAGTCTCTTAGAGCAAGGTTCCTAAACGTATCGTGATTCTAGTCGCATTCGGCATTACATATTATCCAATCGAAGAGAAATTCAGATCAAGTTCAGTTTCTACAGATTATTCTGATGAGTGGCACTCTATAATTTTTATTTCCTTATCCTGTCTTTAATCACTTAAATGTAAATGCAGGTTACAAAGGTAGGGAGTACGAAATAAATCAGTTACTTTACTCCTTTAGTTATCGATTGTTTCTGGAGCTGTCTACGTGAATAATTTCTCCCTGAGCCATGTGAAATTTATTTTTCAATTAGATGCTTTATTCTATTAATTAACAATATGGTACACCCGTGAAGGTTTCATTGTAACATTCCTTCTCATATACACTGTGCGGGTAAAGTGGGCAAGTTACTATGGTGCCATAAATGTGCATGTCTTTCCGACTTTCGCTGGCACAGACATTCCCCTAAAACATTTGTATTAAGATGTTAAAAACGTCTAATAAAACATTCTCAAACGGAGAGTAAAATGACAAGTGGTATGATTACTGAATTACATTGTTCGTGGTTCGCAGATAGTGTAAGAAAAAATCTTTGGAAATATTTATTCTCAGAGTCAACCATGAATTAGGAAGCAGCCTAGTGGTGGAACGCAGAGAATCAAGGTGAAGAAAGAAACGAAAAATGTATGATAACGAAAACCTACATTATAGCGATTTGTAAAAATGTGCAAAATAACATAAGAAGTATGATGTGGTGTTGAAAAATACAAATTTGTTAGAAATACAGAAAAATTTAGGAAAAGTGTGTGAAACATGGTCAGATCAAGCGTTAAAAGAGAAGGGTGACATCAACAATGGGACAAATAAGATAAATCAAATTGATGCAATGTACTATGAAAATATGTGAAATATCACATACTGGGAGTAGGCACAATGTAAGCAATGTTTTCACTGACAAAACTGATGGAAAAAATGGAAAAGTGTGTTAGAAGGAATCCCTACATGCAATGCTACACTTTAGTAAGGTCTTTACAACTCGTGCAACTCGTCGACGAATAGGTCGTTAAGAGCAGGAATAGAAGGGGGGTAAATAAGTAGACGGAACCCGGCTTTGTTTTTTTTAGTGAAAACTACTGTAGGTGCATTAGGCGATGTTTGGACGTTGATAAATCTATGAGTTCCCGACGTCCCGTCACCGACATGCTGTGACGAGTTGCGTGTATGATATTCGTGCAGCACGGTTTCTGGATCGCGTAACCAACATGCTAATGTTAACTACATATCTGTAGCTATAAGAATGGCGTGTTGCGCTTGGACAGGAATGAAAGTATAGATTATACTTGTATCTAATACACAAAAATCTTTTTTGCCAACGGTATTTATAAAAACACGCGGTCTTTATCCGATTTTGATGAAACTTTGCATACCTGTACTTTAATACAAATAGAAAAATACTGTTTACGTTTGATTTACAAAAACTAAACCCTCTCCTCATTTCCCCCTCACTATAATTTCTGTAAACGTTGTTCATACGAACCCACAATTTTTATCCGATTTTGATAGTACATAGCACACGCATACTGGTCTGGTAGCGCAGTGTTTAGGGCGCTCACTTCCGAAAGTTTATCTCTCCGGTCGCGGGTGAGCAGGAATTTTTAGGAGTTGCATTCGATTATACGAGCTACGCCGGGACGTTGCATGGTTCTCGTTCCACATTAAACTGTAATCCCCTGACGAAAGAAATTGGCCTTCCTGCCTGTGACACAATAGCTTGATACATCTTCTTAGGGAAGATTCGACAAACCTTCGGGTTATGGAATAAGTTAGTTTTTGAAATGAAAACTTCTATTGGCGCATTGGAAGATTTTTGGATAGGTAAAATCTTATGAGTTCGCTTCACCGACATGCTAAAGTTAACAGTATATCTGAAGCGATATGGTGGCTCAGTAGTTACGGTATCTGACTGAGAAATGAAAGGTCCGCGGTTTGTATCACTGTCTCTGCGGGGATTTTCATGGATTTTGATAGTGCTTAGGACACGTATACTTCAAAACAAGGGAGTCTGTTAGCGCCCGGTTAAGGCACTTACTTCAGAAAGTTTCTCTCTGCTGTCGCCAGTTCAAATCCCGTACTGAGCAGGAGTTATTAGGTGTTGTACTTCATTATACGAGCTAAGCCGAGACGTTCCATGGTTCTGATTCCACTTTAAACTGTAGGCCCTGAGGAAAAAAATTGGCCTTCCTGCCTCAAACACAATAGCTTGGTACACCTTCTTGAAGATTCGGTCAAACTTCGAGCTGTGGACTAAGTTGGATTTTTAGTTTTTGAAGCGAACACTTCTTTAGGCGCGCTGGGATGTTTTTGGATGGGTAAAATCTTATGACCGCAGTGGTCTTGTGACTCAGTTGAAAGGTCCCCGGTTCGAATCCCTGTTTCGGCGAGGATTTTCCTATACCCCTAACCCGACCTTGGCACAGCTTGCTGTGTAATGTTTAGTATTCCAGAATGCCTCCTTCGTTTGGATTCCAACTTAACCTGTAAGTCCCCTGTATCTGGTACAACTACTGGGTTCGGTTAAGGCGGCTATGAGAGGGGCGGAATGCGCAGCCAATTGAATCACAGTGACTAGGTAATTACCACCACACAGAGTTATTACTATTTAGTATATCTGTAGCTGTAAGTATGACGTGTTGCGCCTGTGATGTTCACAGTTTTACTTCTGTCGGCAGTCTTCAATGACTGACAATGTTTTTTTTTTTTTTTCTTTTTTTTTTTTTTTTTTAAGTGAACTACCGTTGGATGTGTCTAAGAATGAGGAAAATCATGCCTAAAGAAAACTGGAGTGTCAGACTGAGAATCGAACCCATGGCCTTTCGAATCCACTCTTTCATTCTTTGTAGTACTTGAAAATGCTGAGAGTAAAAATGTCGTAAAAAAAAATACTGTCGTGAATCTTTAAGCTGGTATTTTAAAGCAGTTTTGCTCTGAAGGACATGTATAATTCATACTATCTGAAACTCTCTCGAAGAACAGTCGCAGTTTAGACTGCCCATCTGATCCCACCAAATCAGATCGTTTACAATGGAGCTCCAGACTACCACACAGAGGCTTAGAACAATGTAATGATGCCAAATGACAATTGGAACCGCCACGATTCCCTCTGATGTATACGATGACATCATATTAAAAGATGAATAAACCGAAAATACATCTTTTCAGTCGGAAGTCCACTTCTTGTAGATTGTTGTGTTCCTTGAAGTCACAGCAGATCATCGCAAAGTGATGTGTGAATTTCGTCTTCTCTTAAGCAAGCAATTTCGTACTGTTGGAGCCATTTTCTTTGGTTAAAATTGTAAAACTGTCTGATTCCGTATTTTCGATACATTCTTGGATCAGCTAAAAGTCTTGAGTTGTTGCCATTTATTTTCGGTACGCTGCCATTACTATACGAAACGCATTTCGCAGTAGCGAATTTCTCTTTAAGGTAACCAATCAGTTTTCTATTGTTTACGTGGAGGGGAAAAATCATGAAGTCGCTTTTGCAGCTCCTAACACGTGGGAACCTTGAACTTCCCCAGATTTGTATCCGCAACACATTTGAGATGGAGGCACTGTTTCCAGTTATGTGACATCACTTTGCAATTCTAATCACTTGCATCTCATACGCCGCTTTGCATATCCTGTAACCATTGAATAGGAACACAACTACAGATACCCTTATTTGTGAGTAACTTTATTTAGAAACGCAATACAATTAGAAAAAAGAAATACAAAAACCAGAATGTAAGTAATATTATAAGACTCAAAAACAATTTATGAACAGAAAAATGAGAATAATAATAACACTCAAAATTTATTGAACTAATAATATACATGCCCTCAATAATCATCGAATTTAAAAATAAATTAGGTGCTGGTTCTTATTTATCAAATTTTTGAGCAATACAATTGTGTTTGGGTAATATTTCATGTAATTGATTCACTGCGATATCTTGACACAGTATAACACTAAATATTGTGATGTGACAAGACAGGTAAATGATTAAAGTTTTAAGGGTGTTACGGCAGTTGAAGTATTTTAAACATGAAATCTGTCTTCCTTCGCTAGCCGGGGAGTGGAGAGGCTTATACAACAGCGGTTTAATTTTGGTTGACTAATTTGTGGGACGCAACCATAAAAATGTTGCTTAAGAAGTGAAATGCATATTGAAGCACTTTTGGGAAAACATTCCGTTAATGGACTTCGCCTGCATGTCATCTTCTTCCAAACCAATGATGGTCCTGAGTCCAGGCAGTGGCAATAGTATGGTGCTTATTTTATTTTATGTCTTACCAATCGGACAACAAACTTCTTTTATATGGCTGGCCATTGGATAATTACCAAACATCAAAAATATATAAAAGCTGTGAGGGCTGGTGGAGTCGTGAAATGGGATCGTCCGACAGCTGGACAATGGTATCAACCCAGGAAGTTCTGCTCCGCTGGAGTTCACGGTTCAAAAGGGTCAAAAGCAAGCAGTGCAGGTGATAAGTTCAAGACTGGATGGCCTTGGCCGACACACGCATCCGACGGACACTCAGTCAAGGCATCACCCAGCGCCTCTTGTCTTGAGTTGTCAGCAGGACACATCTACCATGCAATAACTGTAGATTACAAAATCCCGCCCTTAACGACCGTCCAGCAAGGCTGAGCTCAATGTTTTAGCGATATGTTCACTTTAATTTGTAATATTTTAACCTCCTGCCATCACCGTTATTTCTTTTAACCTGGTTTCTGTTAAATTGTCAATAATTACTTCTGTTAATTAATAGTTTATGGGACTCGTTGGCAAAGATAGTCTATGTTCGTTGAAGAGATGCACCATATCGATAGAATCAGTAACATGTTACACAATAGAGCAGTCTATTATAAATAATTTACATCTATAATAAAAATTCATTTGCCCAATAACTCAATTAAATATCACTAAAGCTACTGCTTTTAATTCTGCACAACGCAGTTGCTTGGTACTTACAAAGGCTTATACACTTGCAAATATTTCTCTTAAATAAATAAATTTCCATTTATCCACTTATGAAAGAGATATAGAGATGAAATTGCTCAAGTCACCAGTCACATTATGCTATATTGTCTCCTGTCCGCCACGCGGAGCTAATGGAGACGCACTAATTACCAGACACGGTCACTGCAATGGCAACAACCAGAATGTTCTGGAAAGCTCTTTATAAGTTCAAAACTAACGGGATCTTAGCTTCAGGTGCCTCTCATAGTGCCAACCTCAGAATTTTAACCTGAGAGGTTCATCCACAGTATCTGTGCCTTATGGCGGTTTCTGTTGACAGGTCAAAGATAAACTTAAGTCTACCAGATACCTGCCCTGTTTTTGGCTGTCCACAATGGCTGACATCACAGACGCCTTGGCACCAACTATCTGAGACAACTGCTTACTGATATCTCTCTCACCTCATTAACATCAAATATTCCTATGTTAAAATTACCAGTAAATTTACACCTTATTACACTAAAATTACCAATATAGAATTTAAAATTACCAGTATACAATTGTCGCATGCAGTGTTATGTTAAAATTTCAAATAAATTTAATCATTTTTCTTTCTTTACATTCACAATAAACCGTTGAGGAACGCGTTCAATTGATTTTGATTCTTCTCATTTCTTTTCATAATCAAATAAGTGTTATAATTAGGTGTGAGGAATATTAATCTATCATAATATTACTAGCAATTAAATTAATACAACATGTAGCACAGTGTCTAGTGCATGGAAACTTTTAAGGTTAATTCTGTTAGTTTCATTTTGTAATGTTTCAATGTTGCCCACTCACTGATAAAAAGCAGTCAATATTATCAGACAAGCAATATGACTATAATTGAGCCCGTTGCGTATCTTCGTATTTCAAGAACTTATTCTGGAATATTTAAAGCCTCTAGCTAAATGTTGCATAGTACCGAAAAGTATTGTGACGTATCCAGAAATAAGAGTTTTATCGAATCTACTGTTTATCTACGAATGTGAAAGTAATACTCTTTTTAAGCAATGACTGATGGGAAATCAACGGAAGACGCTCCCCTACAACTGAGAGCCTGCTAATCTGTTACGGGCACCGCAAAACTATGACAACGTCACTCGATGTCATTTCCTATGCGAAACATTTTACTCCCGATCGTATGGAAAGTATTTAAACGGAATGCAGTTAGTTATAATGAAATAATACAGCGTGTTTTAGGAAAGCGTATCTTTGTTCTGATGTATGGAGTGAACAATTATATACAACAGCAATTGAATGATATAAAACCACTTGCGCCATGACTGGAAGAGCACTATAATATTTTTTCACTACAAAAAATAATAGCTAATTTTAATGGAGCTGGCAGGTAACAAAAAAAAATATTCATGTTTTTTCCCATAATTTAGTGTGAGCAGTGAGCAGTTCACACTCGCATAAATGTTGTTTGTTGGACCAAAGTACCGAATCACCACTATGACAGTGGAAAAATGATGCGCGCCCCATTTCAACATTCCAGCGAAGTTGACGTGGAAAGTCAAACAGAATTATTATCTCTCAGCTGCGTCATATCTGCAGGGGAGACCTCTCACTTCCACAGCGGCGAGTGCACTACTTTGCTTTGAGTTGTTACTGCCAACTATCCGTTTTACTCTCGCAATCCTACTTACTGTTAGTAAAATTCGATTGTCAGAGAACACTGCAGCTTGCTCGATGTTTGTTGCTTCACCTTCACATCTGTTACGATCGTAAATGTGGATTACCTATATTTTGACAGCAGACTTAATATTTTATACGCTTAGAGCAGTATCTTTTTTTATGGGTTTACGCCTCGTCGACGTCGACGGGCGGGATAGGATTGGGGACAAGGAATGGGAAGGAATTCAGCCATGGCCTTTTCCGTTCACACACCACGCTTGGTAGGAACGGTATCAAAGCCATATCGATCTTACAGATAGATGTTAAATAATACAAGAAAGAAGAATTGAAGAGCAGAAGAGACTCGGCGCAATTCGAAGGGAATTTGTTTAGAATCACATCGACCGTCACACCCATTCCGATCGCCTTTATAGCTGCAATGTTCATTTTTTTTAAAAAAATGGTTGAGTCGTATACACGACAGTTGGTATGTTTATGTAACAACCTCCGTGAGTGACGAGAAGAGAAATAAAATATACAACAAAGTGATTGTTTTTCCTAAAATGAATTTATTCGATATTAGCGTGAAAGAAGAGTGCCGCAGCGGCATAAGTATGATTGAGTTATGGCGATGGTACGAGAATTACGATATAAAACATAGGGTCTCTTTGGTGATGAGCGTGATGAATTTGAGGTTCAGACAAGTACATTCCAAAGTTGTTGATTATTAGTGTGTTGAAGGTGCAGTATACTTTAAGAGTGTCCTTCATGAAGTGAACGATTTTTGATTTGGTGGGGATATTGGATGTAATTACGACGCAATCACCATGTGTCCATTTCGCTACTGCATATAATTGTCAAATTTTTCATCACCTAACTCCAGAATGGATTGAAGTAGCTGATTCATCACTTCAGAATAAGATTTGTCTTGTGGAGCGCTATTATTGTGGTTAATAGAATTATTGTATTTTTCGTAATTTTCAGCTATCTAGACTTGTAATCTGTAAGGAAAGTGATTATTATTAACTATGTGCATTTATTATTAATGACTTCAGATCGGATGAGCCGTTAGGTCTTAAGCATACCATTCCCCTCGAAGTCAGAGGATCACAAGGTGCCGTCCACCGCCGCCTGTCATCAGAACGATAAGTCCGTGCATGGAGCATGAAGTAAACGGACTAACAGTCACTATTGTGCATTTACATTTAATGTACAGCTCATTCTCAACAATCAATTGCCACGGAACCAGGGACAAAAGTTCCTGACAGTACCTTTCTGAACAGAAGGAACTAAGTTGTAAGACATTTTCATGCCATAATTTGCGATCCCTTGCTCCAGACAATATTTCTGCATAGCGTACAGAGCATTCAGAATGTGTAGTCAGCACAGAGTATTGAAAGTAGGTAGAAACTTATTGTATAATGTGGCAAGGCATTTCCTCTATATAATTCACTAAGCAATACACTTGTTATTCTGAGATCACTTAATGCCATTATAAGTTTATTAGCCTCTTTCATTTTTCATCTGTATGTTATGTATTATATAAACTCCGATGATGACAACAGGATATGATTTATCGTTGCATCAAGGGAAACTAGCGTTCTAAAACCACATGAAAAAAATTCTTATATTGTAACAAGCCTAAACCTCAACTATTACGACAAACAAGATACTGAAAACACAGAGGTAATAAGTACAGTAAGATGTTATCGTTACCTGAGATAGCAGAACATGGATCCTTAAAAACAGAAATGCTGTAAGAGACCTATTCTAAGATAAGGCTGAGGTACCCTCACTCAATTATCTTTTTCACGTATGAGACTGGTCACACTGTTTACCACTCCCTTGGAAGATCAAATCTCAGTAGGCTTTATGCTGACTCCAGGGTCCTTGATCTGTCCTGCCATTTTCACTATCACGAGATATCTTGCTAAGGCCGCCTTTACACGATGCGAGTTGACTATAATGACTATAGACAGGAGCGTCGGTGGGGGGGAGAGGGGTCGGAGAATGAACTAGCATGCTAATAATAATTTGAAGACGGTCGTCTGTAATGACAGTTCTCTAGTCCTACGTTGTGATCTTCTTGAAAGTATGTCCACATTACAAAAAATAATTAATATTGTAGCTAATTTGTTAATTGCAACGTTGAACGATATGAAGGATAAAAAAATCAAAAAGCCGAACGCTTGAGATGTCTCAATGATCTATTTTTTTTATGAAGTTGTTAATTTGAAGAGCTGCTGTCAAATATTTCTGTCGATATACAGGGTGTTACAAAAAGGTACGGCCAAACTTTCAGGAAACATTCCTCACACACAAACAAAGAAAATATGTTAAGTGGACATGTGTCCGGAAACGCTTACTTTCCATGTTAGAGCTCATTTTAGTTTCGTTAGTATGTACTGTACTTAGTGTTGTAAAAAAAACGGTTTTTTTTTCTGGCTATGAAAAAAAACATGAAAAAAAAACTTTGAAAAAAAACATGTTTTTTTCTGGAACACGTTTTTTTTTCACAACTGCTAAATCTCAAATTTGTAAGGCTGTTATCGTTTAAAATGACTGTTTTAGAGTTTATTCTTAGTACTTATCTTAGTTTAAAATCTACTATATTTTTCTGATTCAGTAGGAAAAAAAATTACGAAAATATTGGCAAAATTGACTGAAATTTTCTTTATGAACGGGGATTTCCCGAAGAGACTAGGTTGCGCCAGAAGGAATCCCCATTCCCCATTGTTTGGTTTCATACTTGCTATTTGAAATAGTGCTGCCAGCCCTACAAAATTACCTACAGATCTTTTTAAAAAATTAGGAATTTAAAATTTATCCACGGTTTTTTGCCTCTTTTTATTACTTATTTGGCTTTCCTTACATTCGTATACTTGTTAACACTCAGAGTACAGTGGTACTGACTCATTAAATTGTCAGTAAGGGAGCGTGCATAAACCACGTAGCTCCATTTTGGCCTCCTGTGAACCCCCCCTCCCGTAGCACGTAGCTTTCTTCCGTTTTGATTCCAGAAGACATTTTGTACTGTATTCTCTTGTCAGTCTATTGTAAATTACATACGGATATAATTAACTGAGGGAAATAAATACTCACATGCTGTTGTGAGTTCAGTTCCTCATTTTAACTGTGAAAAATGTTACGAAAGGAAAGTTACGTGGCCTGGCTCGGAACCCCCCCCCCCCCTCTCCTACGTAGCCCAGCATTGCCTTCCAGCTAACCCCTCCTCCCTCTGGACCGAGCCACGTAGTTTGTGCACGGTCCCTAATTATGAATCGTTTCCTTGCAACCGTTGGTGTAAGCAAACGATTGAAAAGAAGTAAAGCTCCTATTTTGTATGATAACAGATTTTAATTCAAACTTAAAAGACCGTAATACAGAACTATCGGCGCAGTCTTTATGCACAGTGTGTACTTTGCTCACAATTTAAAATTGCAATCTCAAAATCTTTTGCGTACAATACAAGAACAACAAGTAAAAGAAAATTTAACTATTTCTGAAGTTATGGATATAAAGGAGACAGAAGAAGAGACAGAAAATTCCGACACCGATCGAACAAGTGTTGGTAGTGCTGATACTAGTGAATGTGGTACTGACATAGAGGATGAATAAAATTATATTACCTATATAGATACACTTATGAATCATTATGTGAGACATTATATGATTCAGTAAGACTTAAAACACACTTGTAAAATGGAAGTTCCTTAAATAAAACTATAATTTATCAAATATATTGTTTTCTGAAAAAAAAAAAAATTTAGAAAAAAAACACGGGTGCTATGTTTTTTTTCATGTTTTTTTTTTCACAAAGCTGAAAAAAAACATTTTGTTTTTTTTCTGTTTGCAACACTAACTGTACTTCCTCGATTCACCGCTCGTATTGTGGACGGCTGTGATACAATACGCCATTCTCCAGGGCTGCATCAGCGCATCAGGGATTCCATGCGACGGAGGGTGGATGCATGTATCCTCGCTAACGGAGGACATTTTGAACATTTCCTGTAACAAAGTGTTTGAACTCACGCTGGTACGTTCTTTTGCTGTGTGTTTCCATTCCATGTTTAATGTGATTTGAAGAGAAGTAATAAAATGAGCTCTAACATGGAAAGAAGCGTTTCCGGACACATGTCCAGATAACATATTTTCTTTGTTTGTGTGTGAGGAATGTTTCTTGAAAGTTTGGCCGTACCTTTTTGTAACACCCTGTATATAGTCTATATGACATGACACCGTTATGAGGCAATTTTTTTTATTAGTAGCATCTCTAAAACCCTTGTTCTTACAATTTTTATTCTTATAATACCATAGAATTTCTTCTCTTTCATGCAGTTGTAAAAATTGCAATACTTCTGCTTCTCTCCACTTATTCGGCTTATTAGTTGTCGACATTTTGTTGGTCGTGAACAGAGTCCACTATCCTCAGTATACTGACTGTCTTGAAACTGTCCTGAAGGAGGAGAGTGAAGCGCGCGCATTCAAGACAGTACACTGGTTGCAGCCTACTATCTTGGTGTAAACGAGTACTAAGCCAATAAAATGGCGCAATGCCATAGCGGGATATTCTAGGGTTGATACTTGAAAATGGTTGTCCATTGTCGACTAGTTAACTCTGGTGGTTTTATTGTAGCGAATAAGAAATAAGTTACGTGCTGCTGGGAGCGGTCTGCGGTCTGTGAGAGAGATTACGAATTGGTTATGCGACAACCTCAATTTAGAGTACAATGTGTATTGTATTTAGCAAAAAATTAAAGAATATCTCATATATAAGACTGATTTTGTCGTCGTCTTTCACAGATGAAATCGATGCCCAACAAACACTGAATGTAAGGTTTTAAAACGGCGTAGCTACAGAAGAAGATGTCTGGGCCTACCCAACACCTTTGGAAGAAAATGGGTTCCTTGTAGCCGTCTATGAGTCCTACCAGGAGACGCAGAACAGTTAGCCTAGCACATTCGTAACGAGATCAAAGTTGTAATTAGGTATCTTAAAAAATTACCACTAGAACACATCTGATTTTAAAAAATAATATAAGAAAGTAGAACAGTAAAATATGAATTTGCAGATATCCAAACCATGTTGATAATTTACTAAATAATCTCGTCCTGTCACATATTTTAATATACAAGCAATTCTTAGAAAAAGCGAGTAGTTCAGTGCTTCCTATAACCTGAAGTGAATTTCGTTATGCTGCTGACTGCTTCTTCCTTACCACTCTCTCTCACATTTTCGGGTCGGCTGTCTTTAATGAATTTTCTCATTGTTGGCAGCTCTGATTTTAAGTCCGCATGCCCTTTCTGACTTCAAGCATTGTATACCAACTGTCAGGTAGTATTACGTACTATTGGAGGAAGTGAAGAGTAGCCATCTATCTTCGAAACGTGTAACTAAGTTCTGTGTGTGATAAGTGTATTTTTTGTTTGTGAAATGTTTTAATGTGGAGGAGATTGGAGGCCGTCTCGGCATTCGCCTTGGCGATTGCTAAAAAACGGCCACAAAATAGCAGTCCGGACGTCCGTACGTGTGTCATGCGCTCGTTCCCGGTCCCGTTGTACCTCCCCGATCCAGTGTGCGATCACAGCGCTGTCGACTGCTTTCAATTAATATTTGTTACAGTCTTTGAGGTGGTGAATTATTGAGACCTTCGTCAATACCCTTAAACATCAGAGTTGCATTGAGTATACCGTTCTCATACGCCCAAAGTCCGCTGCTCCGATGCATCATCGCAGTCATCTATACTTTTGGGTGTATTTAATCTCAGCAAAATTATTTTGTGAGCATATATTCGTAAACAGCTTATAGGCAGATTTTTATTGTAAACCATTTTACAGCATAGGCAAAATTTCGTAAAGCAAAATGTTACGATTGACGTATACAAATATGAATAACGTTTGTTGTGTCAGAAATATTGCCAAAACTTCGAACAGATACAGCATAAAAAAAATGTCTTAAAGCGGGTATTACGTAACAACGTTAGTATTAAGTAAATCAAATTACACAGAAGTGTTTCAGGTCTTTTAAATTTGTTTCGACGGTAAATATTTAAATTAAATGAATGAAGAACGCGATTTACCTGCTAGAACTGATCCGAAAGCCTTTATGGCTCGCCCTGTTCGTGATCATTCAAGTTATATCTTATACACTGTGGAACAAAAAGCAGCGCCAGCAAACGTCGGTTAAGTTATAAGCTTTTTAACTTGTTTATACTACTTTTGTTTTCTTAGAGTTAGATGCAATCGGCAGGAAACATTAACCAATTAAATTCGGTTTTGGACCAATTTAATTCGGGGAACCATGTAACAGCTGTATCTCTAATGCCGCCTCTAAACCTATTATAGGCAACAGAAATTTTTCCTCTTTTAACAGTTTAGGAATAACTCTAGTGGGAATCCAAAGTTATATCAAAAACACCTGTTTTACTTCTCGTCGTAACCCGTACACTACATAGCACAATACTAGTGCATAAAATTTGACGTGCGGGTAATGATGGCACATACGGAAGAAGGAAAGTCGCAAGCAAAAATATGTTGTTATATTAATTTAATCATTTCTTAATTCTTTTCTTCATCTAATTCCGCTACTAAGGAGAAAAGTATTCTATAATGGGTCTGATATGGAGAAACTTATCTTTTAATTATGTTGCACAGTCATTTCTTATTTTATTATTATGAAGCTTTTATTATTGTTAGTAGTAGTAGTAATACTGATCAATTTCAAAGGAGCGCAAGCTGCGGTGGTAATTTCCACAGACATCAGATTCTATATTTCACGAATTTTTCTGCATTAAAAAAATCACTAAGCAATGAAAGCAAAATGTGAAAACTAATGTCCTCTGTGCAATAAAAGAGAAAGTCTGCGGTTACTTTGCAGTGACGTATGTAACGTGGGCAGATTATATTTAATGACCTACTGAGGTCACGGTGTTGAATTCGCTACCCCGACCAATCACCGCCTGAAATGCAACACCCGCTCATTTTGTCGAAGTCCTCTATATCTGCACGATATTGGACCTGAAGCCAAGCTCGTAAATTTTGCTTGCATATAAAATTATAGTATTGTATTAAAAGTCCTGCGTCTCTTTAGTCCCATACGTGGGAAAGAAATAGTGCGGCCTATCATTTAAATCAAGTTTCTGCGGATTAAAAATGTAATTAATTTAAATCTTCTAAGTTTTGAAAGACATGGAATACGTAGAACCCCTGCTAGAAATCACTGGTGTTGACTAACAAGGTGGAATGTGACGATACTGAACTATGGCTTAGTGACACTAATGATACCTTCTCTCTCTCTCTCTCTCTCTCTCTCTCTGTCTTTTTTTTTTTTTTTTTTTTTTTTTTTTTTTTTTTTTTTAAATCAGAGAACTTAAATTTATTATTTAAAAAAGTTGTCTAAGAATTAAATTCAAATCAAAGACCAAAGAGTTTGGTTATGATGATTTTAATGACTTCATGAACAATAATCGAATATCGGTAAGTTTCTACGATCACCAACGTCGACTGAATACCCGTACGTTATGATCAATCTTAATAGAGTTGTTCAGTGAAAAATTCAAATTTTGGCTGAAAGTAAAGAATTAATTTATAATCAGGTAGAGATGTTGTAATTCGAAATACAACTAAGAGAAAAACCGGCGCTTTAACAAAACAATATTCAGAATTTTGTCTTCTAGTTTCGAAATTAGTAGATCTATCAATATACCCATCTCCATGATTTTCACAAAATCCCGGAGACTCTAAATGACAATGTAATTATTCCTTCAGTCCAAGAAATTGACTAGCATAAATTTAAAAAAAAAAATCACCATTGTATTAAAGATTTGTAGGATATATCGAAACCTAGGACACTGGAGTAAATGGAAATAGCGAGATGGAATAAACTCAGGTTAATTCCAATTCAGCCTCCTTAAATAAATGGTATGCTGTCAAAATGCATCCTTGAAATTTATAAAACTTATTTTCAGTTTATGTACAAAAAACTTGGAATATATTTTTACGAACATAAATGATGAAAACTTTATGACAAATCATGACCTATAAACAACTAAATCATCTAATAAATCAATATGATTGTTGACATGAAACTTCTCGGTAAATACTTGACCGTTATGGGAGTGACCCTTTGCTATAAACTCATATCAGCGTAGTAATAACTCTAAAATAAAAGATTTGATGCTAAAATTTCTTCTAGTTTAGTACTTTCTGTGTAGTTTATTTTGGAGGAAAATCTGTAGCAAAATTTTCTAAATAACAATTTCTTAACAATCAAAAATACAATCTTGACAGACTGAAACAACGTAAATAAATATTTAAATAAGTAATTATTGTTAAATTTGCATTTTTGCATTAAATGTTACGCGCAAAAATTATATGAAATACTGTACGGATGTATCGAGAACATAATGATGAGATAAATTCTCCTTTTATTCTTTACATTGGGCTTATCATTTAAAAAAGTCATGTAAAAAGCGGAATAGGCACGTTCACAAATACTCTTTATTAATAATCGTAGGCTGTCACGGGATACAGAAAATAGGACTCTTGTTATAGGTTAAGCTACTTCGCGTCGTAGTCTGCAGTTAAACTGTCAACAAATCATTGTAATCATTTTGTGAAATATTTTTTATTAACGCCATAATAACATCACTATCTGTTAATAGCTTTCATCTAAATTCGACTTGTTCTCCAAATTTTTCAAGCACTTTGTCAATTCTCGCCAATGAATACACATCTCATATACAAAGTGCCGGTAATATTTACATGCAGAACATATTTTCGATTACTGCACTGCAAAGCTACTTTCACATTACAATCTTGGACAAGGTAATAAACAATAACTGAGAGCTATATTTCACTATACAATAAACAGATGAAAGTCTTAGGCTGCCAACAGAAGCTTCAGACTATGTTTGAGACCGGAAAGGAATGCGAAGATCATTGCATTTCCATTCCCCACTACGATATCGTTTTCTTACACAATATGAATGAAACATTTTACTAAAAAAGGCTTCAGTAAGCAAACCCGACATAGAACAATAACTGTTTAGCACCTGCTGTAATTCACATAAAATCTAAACAAGATAAATGTATAATAAAGTCACAATCCGACTTTTAGCGTCATTAAAATAACTGATAGTCCTGATCTTAAAATGAGTAATCGTTGCTACCTAAATAAGAAACTTGTTGATTCACTGCGCATAAACGTAACAATAAGCGATTTGTTTGAACAATAAAATTACTAAATCTATTAAAATGGTTACTGGTTTTGTGCCAGATCACTTTTAATGTTATTACGGTATAAATTAATGCGATATGTGAACAATACAGGCTATTACTCTAATGAGAGAATTGTCATTCAAATAATTTATTCACAGTAAACGAAATTTCAATAGAAAATAGAATTACAATCAAATTTGTTACAGATGTATGTGTTGTTATATTTAATACTTTATGAGTTAGACGAATGAACGCACTGTAACGTTCAGTCAGTAAAATGGTATAAAGCGCTGTTGAATAAAATTCGACTACAAGTTTTTTTGTGTCAGTTCATAGAATTATTTCAAAATTCATTTGATCCCATCGTCAACACTTTATTGTTCTTAGCAAAAATACCAGCCCATTTTTAGATTGACTTATATTAATGTCGCAAAATAATTAATTATGCATTATATAATTTTAATCATGAAGTTTTGAAAATAAAAATGAGTTGTTAGTTGAATACTTATTGATAGAAAAATTTGTTATTATAAATAAATAAATTACCATTCGGTTAGCAGAAATATGATTTCAAACCTAATTTACTATCAATGCAGAGTAGGGTAACATAACTTATAACTCATCTATTCAGTTTCCGCCACAGATAATAATATGCCATCTACAAAAACGTGGCAGTTCTAAATTGAAAGAGTTTTTATTCAAAACCCGTTATATTCTGTGAACGAATTTTCGTATTGCAAAATATGACATCTGTTACATCTAAAATGAAATGTTATATGTTTGTGGTTAAACATTTAAGTTTTTAACTAATCTGTAAACAACAGGGGATAATCTTTATATATAAAATCAATTATGCGTGAGTAAACCGCCAGGAAGATTTTTAGTTATCTTTCGTTCAGTTAGGTGGCGTTAAAGTTTAATATTTATGGGCTGATCTTGTTCATACTTGCAAAAATCAATTTAATATTTTCTGCCTAAGCTTTCTTGCAGCTCAAAAATCGTATGAGTGATATGTTCCGCTCTGAATTTCAATTATAGAGCGTACATCATAGGTTATGTATATTAACCAACCAGTCTGTTCGTACACACGCCGGGTAGCACAAATTCGAATGTTAACAATACTAAGTGTGCCTGTAGTCGTTAATAAACATATACTATTTCCCAATTGGTGGTAGTTTCAAGGAGAGATGGATACAAAAGATGCGCTAAAATGTGATAAAGACATAGGATGCAATATAAATTCATAATGAAAGGAGAATGTCACGCCACTAAGTAATTGTTATGTGCTCTATTGTCGTCAATTAATGATGATTTCCTTTAATTGCATCGTCTTACAATTCACAGGTTACTGTCGTTGGTCGCCAGATGGTTTTGCCTTCCACCAATCGATTAAATAGTTCTATGAAATGACAAAACCGAAGAAACACTTTTCACCCCGGTTTTATTTTGGCCGACAGTCAAAACCACACTAAAACAATTAGAACTAGTATAAAATTATTCACAATTATTTTGAAACACTCGGTAATGAAAATTAAATATATTTACAGAGTTTACACACAAAATTATCAACATAAACCAGTCCAAACCGTTGAGAATTGTTCTCCAAATATCGTGACTCTCATCAAATACAATTACAAACTTTTAATTAATGTTTCGTATATAATATTGTCCTTGATCGTTTATTTTTTTATTTTTTTATTTTTTTATTTATTTTTTACTGCTTTACGCCTCGTCGACAGCTTAGGTCTTTAGAGGCGGGATGGTACTGGGGCAAGGAACGGGAAGGAATTCGGCCATGGCCTTTTTGAAGGAAGCATCCCGGCATTCGCCTGGAGTGATTTGGGGAAACCATGGAAAACCCAAATCTGGATGCCCGGACCCGGATTCCTTGATCGTATTACAGATCACTTACACAGATCCTCTCCATAAAACAATGTTCGTTTACAATATATAGAAATACACAGTTAATCAACTCCCATATTGTCATACATAATTATTTTTTTTAAAAAAATATACTAGGCCTGGGTCTGAGGACTGTTACAAGAAAGCACAAAAAAAAACGAAAAAACCTCGGATGCTCATCTCCTTTTGCCTAATATTTATTCGTGATTTAGCAGCACAAATCTAAATACAAGGGGTGATCAAATGAAAAGGTACGAAACGATGTAAAAACGTAACAGTTAAATATTTGCATATTCCGCCATGGGAGAAGGTAGCGAGACATCTCGGGATGCGACTGGAGTCTCTGACTGGGATCGCAGCATGCGCGGGTGTCCGCATGCGCAGTAGAGAGCAGAGGCTCTTATCAAAAGCGGCGTCCAAATGATGCGGCAGTCCGTATGTGGACAGGATGGCGTTCGCTTTACAAAATTCGACGATTGAGGAGACACTCGGACGCCTACGCAGGTCCATCAAGAACAAAAGACCGGGGCTGCTCACGGAGGGTGTGGTTCTGCTCCATGATAACGCGCGTCCACTCGTCTCCAGAGTCACACACATGGAACTGGCCAAGTTCAAGTGGGAGACGTTGGACCATCCGCCCTACAGTCCGGACATGTCGCCCTGCGATTTCCATGTGTTTGGTCCACTGAAGAATTTTTTTTTTATCTGCTTAGCGTCTCTCTAACAGCGAGGTCTTTAGAGACGGGAAAGGATAAAGGGGGGGGGGCAAGGAATGGGAAGGAATTCGGCCATGGCCTTTCGAAGGAAGCATCCCGGCATTTGCCTGGAGTGATTTGGGAACTCATGGAAAACCTGGATGCCCCGACGGGGATTCGAACCGCCGTCCTCACGAATGCGAGGCCAGAACGCTAGCCGTTACACCACCACGTTCGGTAGTGAAGAAACACCTGAAAGGGAAGCGCATCAACTCGGACGACGTACTCAAAGACGCTGTGAAGGACTGGGTCTCGTCACGGCCACAGGAATTCTGGGAACAAGGAATCCTGCGGCTTGTTCATCAGTGGGATCGTTGTGCTCAGGCCTATGGGGTTTATTTTGAATAAAGTCTATATTTGAACCCACCGTGTCGTTTCGTACCTTTTCATTTGATCACCCCTTGTATCACGGAATGAAACCGCAAGCACAGCTAGCATCATTAGATTTTTAAAGAATTATTTGTAATGTTGTTTATCCCCGAGATTGTTCTCAAGTTGTACGAAATCGAACATTTTTAGTATAATCTCGAAACTTTGACGATGCTGACCTCGGTAGCGTAGGGGCTAGAGTATTGGCTCCGGGTACCGAAGGACGCCGGTTCGATTCCAGCCGAGGACACGGGCGTTTAAGTGTTGTGTCTGTGCTAATGTTATATCCGTCCTGTGGTGTCGATATTTAGTAGCAACTATTCAATAGAGAAAATGATACACTGGATGAGTCATGATCATATTGAGCTGGCTGTATGGCCTCAATAGCAGAACGCCATTAAAAATAAACTACGACGATGCCGTGACACCTTGTGATCTAAATTTTACATTCTTTGACTTCGATTAATGTGGATTACTTTAGTACGTAATTTCCTGCAAATAACTTGATTTGGTATTACGTAATAAGGAATCCGTCTTTATGACAAGAATGTTCTGTGGGACGAAATGTGTTGAATTTCTGATAAGGTCTACTGAGGCAACCTACACCACTGATGACAGACACAATATTTTCGCAGAAAGTGAGCTCTTGCACGCGAGGCCTGAGCTCATTTCACATGCACTGACTCCCTCCTGACAATGACGGATGGAGCGCGTGAAATGCGACTCGTCTCAGGTCCCAGGTTACTCCTATCCCATATCAGCCACTGAGTCAGCACTGGAAACGAATCTCGAGAGGGAAATATTTACGACTGCATCTGTCCCACCTGTTATCTGCAATCCAGGGGAGCAGATCACTTCTGCAGGCGCGCAGGCTACAGGAAAAAGTGTCAGCATACTTGGAGCTGCCATAAAAAAAGGGTTAATCACAAGAAGAAACATTTTTATTCACGAACTCGGTTTTATATTTTAATGTCACTATACTTATAAGATATTACGGATTTTATTAAAACGTTTGGTCGCATCTTTGTTTCAATTGGATGCGGCACCGTGATTGTGTCAGGGGATTCAGTGGTTCCACTCCTGGTGGTGGACTCGGCCGCATGGCAAGAGAGGTGGTGGTATACAACTCCTGATCACCGGATTGTGCATCAAGATCCTTATTTAAATCCCAAAGCTCTCCGCATTACGTATGTAGTGAGATTATACCACACTGTTGATTTGTCGTTTGGATGAGGACGTTAAGCTTAGCTAAGCTAAGCTATTTAGAATTTCGGAAGAGTAGGACCGAACGGACCAGGACCGAGTTTCACACTCTCCCTTCTTTCATCTCTCATCAACAAAACAAACATCACTTTCGCAGACGTTGTCATGGAAGGGTAAACTTCCCCCTGATAACCGCCTTCTCCCGGCCAAGGGCAAGGTGCTTGGAGAAGTTCAGAGAAGAAGACACTTTATGATATTTTACGAACTGTTACTGGATATATTTACTGAAACTTCAGTGTAAGTCTCTTCAAATTAGACTTATTTCTAATACCAGTGTCCTTAATGTTAACAGTGATGTGATTGGAAAGTAGTTTAAGGTGTATACTAGTGTTTAATACAACGTCAGGTTAGAGTAATTTCCGGCTTTTCATCCCTGGTAAAACAGAGCACTCAGATGAAAGGCACTGTTTTTAGTCATAGCGATGAATTTCTTAATAATTGTTGCTAATGGTAAACGTAAAACCAAACATCACTTGTCGGAATAGGTTTGGGTTGAAGGTTTCATGACGTTACTGAAGAAATTTCTTTACCGTAGAATCAAAACGAAGGAGGAATATGAATAGCTACAGAGGGAAAAAGACTGAATATGTGTTTAGGTAGGTCAACATATAACGAAGATTAATGGCAAATAGGGGTATTTTATTAAGTGCATTGAAAATTTTGGTCTAATTCGTTAATCAGATGGCTTAGAAGGATTTCATTGTCCTACTAACTGGACATGGTGTTGACGGGATGTACTAAAGATGTGAAGGAAAAGACACAAGAAATGTTCATCAGACCACTAGTTTCTGTATGGTGTGGTGGTATGAAGCCCACATTATGTTTATTAAATACATAAATTGAATGTAACGCAAAGTGCTGCTGCTAGTTTTGTATGTGAAACGTACCGCAGATCAGATCAGTGATTGTTAAGGTAACTGTAACTGGACTGAAAGTTACTGCAAGACAGGAAGTGGAGAAAGGCCTACTGGGAGTGTATAAGGAATACATTGGTGATGAGGCCTAACCGAAAGAGAAGAGACGATCTTGATCTTAAGCTAGCAGTTGATCCAAGGAATGACAGAGTGCAAAAATGCATGTCTGTAGGTAACTGGAAGGACTGAGATTAATGACATTGATATATAATAAACATCTTATCTCAAACACTGAGAGAATTAAAAGCAAACATTTATGAAATGCAAGAGAAGTTGGTTATGAAAATTTCAACCGGTGCATATGTAAATAATAATAGTAATTAGGATAAAGTTTTAGATTACTGAAAAGAAAGTTCGGTTTTCGCTAGAGAAAGTTTTCGGTACGGAAATTTTTTATGAGCACTGCATGGCATACACAGGAGGCCACTAAGCACTGCAGGATTTTATTTCATGGAGCTGAAATTTAAATGCCATTCAAATGAAAAAATTAATCATAATCACGTTATCATTCTTCTTCTTCTTAAGATGCCATGCCCGCCTCCTCGCGCAGGCGATCGCTGTGGAAGATGTACCACTCTTGGGAAGATGAACAAGGATTGTTTGCAGTTGCCTTCCACAGTGTGTGTTTGTATGTGTCGGTGTCTGTGATAGTGTGTGTGTTTAGTGTGTTGTTTGTGTTGTATGAAATGACAGATGATAAGGGAGAAGGTGAAACCAGGTACCGATCCATTTAGGTCTACTCTTCCAAATGACGCCGTGGGGACCGCCCAGGCTTAACGTTGCCATCCGATGGACGGATCACCATCAACAGTACAGCATGACGTCACTCCATACGCACTGCGGAGAGGTTTGGGATTTAACCCAAGGCTTTGACTCTCAATCTGGCGACTAAGAATTGTTCACCGCCATCTTTCCAATCCCGCCGACCAAGTCCTGGTGATGAAATTTTCTTCCACTATTAGGACTCGAACTAGCTAACCCCGTGTCAGTGCCAGACACCAGCACGTTACCTCAATCGACAGAGCCAACGGGACGGGCTAAGATATCAGTATTAAAATAAACTAGAATATTTTTATTTTTTAACTTATTGTTGCATGGCATATTATTGGAGATAATCCAGTAGTGGGTAGAACAGTTTTCCATCATACACTGTGTAACAGCCCTAATACCTGTATTTTGAATAGTATTGGACTGTGTGAAATATTTCTAGTGAGCTAAAGTTTGCTTGAAAGTGATTTGATATGTTTATTTTGTAAATTCTTGTAAATAAGTGTATATAGACTTTGTTTTAGGTAAGAAAATTATTTAAAGATCATTTAATATGTTTAAGAACCGAATGATGCAAGAGAATTTATTAAAAGTTTGTAATTCCATGTATTACTGTAATTTACGATGTCTACAGGACAATTTTCCACCATTTGAAAGGATTTCTGTAAATAATTTTGTATTTAAGTATCTATAATTACCATTTCTGATCACTTTGTAATGTTATTAATTAATTTTGTATCAATTCCGATTGTTTTTAATATGTTTGATTGTTTGAGTGAATGTTAATGATCGAGAAATATCGGGCGGATGCCTTTGAAGAATTCTCGTAATTTCGATAGACTCTATATAAACAGATCGCCTGGACAGAGAAGTCAGTTTGCATTAAGTATTAATTCAGTGTTACAGAGACATTCATGCAAGTTTTCATTCAGTTTTCGATCTTTGGATTGTAACAACTATGCTTGTGAATATCACTGACTTGTTGATTTGTTCTAAATAAACGAACATCTTCACATAACCTTGTCTTTTGGTGGACTTTTAATTAATGCAGTAATAAAACCACCCAAAGAACCTTAACATGGCGACCGTTGACATGACGAGAAGTTCTTAAACATCTGTGGGATGTTTATCTTCTAAAAAGAATCTGCAGAAAATTGCGACGGATTATCGGCGATAAGCGAACATAACCTGAGAGGAAATTTCGACCGGCGACGACACGGATTTGACGGCCTAAGGCGGAGATTTTTCATCGGCAATCGGCTGTAATCTTCCGACGTCGAGTGGATTTCCTTCGGCCTCAAAATCGTCTTCCTACAGTGAATTGTGAAAAGTGTGGTTAAGTGTTTGAAGTCAGTGTGGTGTTTAATGGTTAAATAAGTGCTTCTAAGTGAAATTTAATGTGATACAAAATTGAGGAAGAATTGTAAGTACTGCATTGAATATTCAAGTGATTTATTTTGCATGCTATTGTGTGGCAGATTGGAAAGATTTTAATTTTTCTTAATTTTGTTTTTTATGTTGATTTTGCTAATTACTAAAAATGGCTGATAATCAGAACCTGCAAGCATTTTTAGAATCTTTTGTAGCCAAATTTGACGCTAAATTTTCTGAATTTAGAAATGAGTTAATAAGTGATAATGACAGCAAATTTTCTGAAATTAAGTCTCAGTTTTCCGAAATTGATGACAAATTTGATAATACATTTTCCAAATTGGATAACAAATTTTCTGAATTTAAAAATGAGTTAAATCTTGACAACAAATTTTCAGAATTTAAAACTGAGTTAAATCTTGATAGCAAATTTTCTGAAATTAATTCTCAGTTTGCTGTAATCAATGATCAGTTTGCTCAACTGCAACAAAACAATGATAAAACATTCTCTGATTTGACTAAATGTTTTGATGTTAAAATCGCAGAGCAATTTCAGGGTTTTAGCTCTCAATTCAAGGAAGATATTAACAATTTAGATTCTAAATTGGGGAAGGTAGTAATAGAATGTAAAGAGAAATTTGAAAAGGTTACAAAATTTTGTGAACAGAATAAGGCTGAATGTGAAAATTTAATTTATAAAGAAGTCAGTGAAAATTGTGATAAGATGAGGGAGGAATATGTTGCTTTATTCCAAGCTAATGATGTTAAAGCTACTGAGTTGAGACAGGAAGTGGTTGGTTTAGGGAAAAATATTAATACATTGGTAAATCATCAGGAACAACTTACCCAGGGATTGGAGACAACCCAATCTAACGTTAATCAGTTAGAGAAAAGGGTTACTGGGTTGCAGATTCAATTAAGTCAGGTTCCCTTAACAGGTAGTCCAAATTTCAGTGTCGATGTAAAAGAAGAATTTGAATTCTATGATGATAGTGGGAGGCTTCACCCTATTGAATTTATAGATAATTTTGAAAGATCAGATTATTTTAATTTATTACCCGATAGTAAGAAAATTGCACTTGTGGGTAAACATCTAAAATCTTATGCTAGGGCATGGGGTGATAGACAAGCTAGGGAAGTGACTGACTACAAGCTGTTTAAAGAAAACTTTTTGAAACATTTTTGGTCGACGAGCAGGCAGATTCAAGAAAAGAGGGAGTTAATGACTGGTAGGCCCTATAAACCTGGTAGGGAAACTCAACATGACTTTTTTCATAAATGTTGGATCCGTTGTAAGTATTTAGACCATCCTTATGGAGAGGAGGAATTTATTGATTTGATAGGAGCTAGGCTACCTCAGCAAACAAGAAATTTAATTGCCACTTTGGATGTAGTAAATGTGGATAGAGTTTCTGAATTGTTGAGACGCTTGGATGCCCAGGAGTCATTCAATGAACAACATTACCACCATCAACACCATAGGAGGGGCAGCAGGAGTCCCCCTAGAAGGGGTAATGGGTCAAGGGATGGTAGATCCAGGGGATGGGATCGTGATAATTACGCAAGAAGGCATGATAATGGGGAAGTGAGAGAACAGAACCCTCAATCTGAAAGGGAAAGGCAGCATGGGGGGCAGACAAACTAAAGACCACCCCTGTGATGGGCCCCGCAGTGGTGGACAAGAATGTGGGTCCAGGTACCAACTGCTATAGCGTTAATACCATTTTTATGAATAATCCCCGAGAAGATTTATTGGAAGAGGTGGGGGTAGCAGCAAGTGAATTTCAGGATAAGGTTATGATAGATGTAATTAATAATGTTGATGATTTAAAGACTGATAATAAGATAAAGTGGGAAGTGGGCCACCATAGTACCTTATCACTAGAATCAGTGTGCGAAAGTAATAATTTTCATGTAGAAGATTTTCGAAATGGTCACTGCCTAATTACAAAAAGGGGTGCCGAATTTATAGTGCATACTACAGTGTGGCTATCGGAAACTTGTAAGATCCAGAATGGCATAGTTGGGACTATGTGTGCTAGTATAGGTGGTAATGAAGTTTGTAGAAGTGCTGAAATCGAGGAGTTTCTCAAATATCTTGAAGATGAAGGTGATACAGTGGTGTGGATAGGAGACCCAGATGAGGAGGAGAATTGTAAGTCAAAGTATTTGTCTTCTGAAGAGAGAGAGGTTGAAAAGCCATATGTACCAATCCCTAAGTTAGAAAAATGTCCTAATTTTGACCTAGCTGATACGTTATTTAGCTCTTTATTTGGTGTAGATGATGACATTGAAGAAATGGGTGGGAGTAAGGATTTATCTGAACCAGTTTCTTATCTGGAAAATTGTACAGAATGTGACTTAGATGACACTATGTTTTGTACCCTCTTTGATGTGGAAGCTGATAGTGAAGTAGTAGTTGCTGAGAAAAATAATTATTTGGTGGATGAAGTCAGTAAGCCAGATGTTAAAACAGTTTTAGGTACTGATTCATGTAATTTGGTAAGTTTAAGTAGCAATCAGATGATGAAGAGTGGGGTTGGGAGTAATGATGGACTAAACTGTAGTAGTGAGAATAATAAATTTGTATTAACAGTTGAGTCAACAGCATTGCTTTTAAGTGACAATCAATTTGCTAAAACAGAACCATTGTATGTCTCAGCTGTTGCGTGGTGGTACCAAAGTCTGTTGTCTGAGATGATTGGAAGTTTGTGTTTCTGTATGTATATAATGAAGCTTTGTGAAAATAGAAATGTAATATTAAATGTGTATACAAAAGTTGAAGAAAACTGGAAGGTTAGGAAAAAGTAACTTACATGGTTCTGGGTTTCCAGGGAAATCCAGGAACCCACTTATGAGAATTAATTGAAATGCATGGTTTGGGGAGGGGTCCCTACATGTAAATATCTAATTTTGTAAATAAGTTTTTGAATTGATGCATTTAAATAGTTTGTGTGAGTACTTAAGTTCAGATGCAGATGTAAGCATTTCAATGTATAATTTGTGACAGTTTTGTGTAGAGACTTTTGGTATTTTCATGATGTTGTGACTTTCTATATTTTGATGACAAAATATCAGCTGTAAAATGTAAATAGACTGTTGTCATAAACAAGCAGACATCAAGTGTGTAATTTAGAGTGAAAATAATTGTAACTTAAGGTGATGGCATTGAACGTTTGTTGTGTAAAAACAGTAAATGATAAAATGATTGGATCTAAGAAAAGACAATTATTGTAAACAAAATCAGTGTCATGGACTATGTGCAGATGTTGTATGAAGAATTGTATTTGTTCATTGTAAAAGTCATTATGGTTGATTGATTGTAATCTGTTCGTGTCTGCATTATGTGTACATTCAACCTGCTTAGATTCGTGACGGATTCAATCAATTTTATCTGTGTAAAATTAAGTGAATCCTGGGGAGGGGGTTGTAACAGCCCTAATACCTGTATTTTGAATAGTATTGGACTGTGTGAAATATTTGTAGTGAGCCAAAGTTTGCTTGAAAGTGATATGATATGTTTATTTTGTAAATTCTTGTAAATAAGTGTATATAGACTTTGTTTTAGGCAAGAAAATTATTTAAAGATCATTTAATATGTTTAAGAACCGAATGATGCAAGAGAATTTATTAAAAGTTTGTAATTCCATGTATTACTGTAATTTACGATGTCTACAGGACAATTTTCCACCATTTGAAAGGATTTCTGTAAATAATTTTGTATTTAAGTATCTATAATTACCATTTCTGATCACTTTGTAATGTTATTAATTAAGTTTGTATCAATTCCGATTGTTTTTAATATGTTTGATTGTTTGAGTGATTGTTAATGATCGAGAAATATCGGGCGGATGCCTTTGAAGAATTCTCGTAATTTCGATAGACTCTATATAAACAGATCGCCTGGACAGAGAAGTCAGTTTGCATTAAGTATTAATTCAGTGTTACAGAGACATTCATGCAAGTTTTCATTCAGTTTTCGATCTTTGGATTGTAACAACTATGCTTGTGAATATCACTGACTTGTTGATTTGTTCTAAATAAACGAACATCTTCACATAACCTTGTCTTTTGGTGGACTTTTAATTAATGCAGTAATAAAACCACCAAAGAACCTTAACAACTGTCTTTAGTCTCTGCATACTTACATATTCGGTTATCACAATTACGGTCAGGTCGATAGATACGGAAAGAAAGTTTATTATGACACAAGCAACACTCGTTCACCCTCCCGGCTCAATGTAGTATACTCTGAATAAACTGAGAAAACTGGTCTTAGTTAAAGCAGTGGTCGACTTAAAGCTTTTTTTTTTCAGGAAAAAATTCCTCAAAGCATATTTAGTAATGCGTTGAGATTTTCTGGTGAAAAGCAAGCTTAAGCGGATGAAGAAATCAGAAGCGTGTCTATTAGAGCCAAGTGACATGTAATCATGGACCGTCTTAATTACTCTTTTTTCTTTCTTTCGAAGTCGTAGAACAAATTAATTCCAAAGCTCATTTGTGAAAAACAGATGCTCGATTAAAAAGATTAATTCCCTGTTAATTTTATTGTGCCACTTACTGAAGGACCCTGACAATTAAAAATGTGGAAGCTATTAAGGATTGTGGAGTAAAACGTCTAAAGGGAAGTTGGAACAGCACACTGTACATTCAGTTGCCTACAAACACACGGACACTGCGGAGGGTTCTCTTCCGCGTTCATTTGACAATAAACTTAGACAAGAAAATGGATTCTGTACAATTAAATAAGTATCGACATTTACTGAGACAAAGTAATATCAGATGAAAAATGTTTTCTCGGTCACTAAGAACAGAGTACTTACTGTGGTTCAATCCCCGTCATGCAAACTGAATACATTCTAAATAAACTAAGAATGAAATAATTAAAAAATAACTTGTTTAGTCCTAATTCAGAACTAACAAAACTGCCGACGTTTTGAAAAGTTTCCATCCTCACTTGATTAACATAATTATTTTTGTTAATCTGTAAGTCCTACTCGATTGCAGAATGTCTAGATGCTCAATATTATCCGAGCAAAAATGTCTATTTTCCGCTAGTCACTGAAACTATTACGCAATTCCATCATGAGTTTGGCCTGACCAAGCTACAGTGGGAATTTTTTCCCTTGTAGACATCACCAGCTTAATAAGTAGACCTGTGGACGTATATTTTCTAGGGAAAAATTCCGGTTCCCTGGAAATAGAAAACTCCAATCTCCCAGCTTGTACTCAGCATACACTGATGAGCCAAAACATTATGGCCAATGCCCACCGTGCGACTGAATGCCGTCTGGCGACGTTGTGAGAACGCCATGCGGTAAGAAAAGTATAAACGCGGAACCGAGACGCATTGTGGCTTTTTTTTTTATGGCTTTCGGCAATTAAGCCATTTAGCCAGCTCAATGTGTTTATGATATCTCATGCAGTGAATTAGTTTGTTTCTCCAGTACGTTTATGATTCTTAAGTATAGACACCACAGGACGGACAGACATTCACACAGACACACAACACTTAAACATTCTTGCCCGCGGCCGGATTCGAACCGGCGACCTTCGGCACGCGGAACTAGTGCTCTAGCCCCTACGCTACCGAAGCCGGCTATTGTACCTTATTCTAGCGACGATACATATTGTGGGAAATGGGGAAATCCAACGGCATAAGTAAATTTGACAAACGGTGGAGTGTTATGGCCCGGCGTCTGGGAATGAGTGTTCGGAAACGGCGATGCTGGTCGACTGTTCGCCTGACACTTTAGTGAGAATCTATAGTTTGTGGTTGAATTGGGCGATAATGTGGTGGACGTACACGCCTCATCACAGGAATCACGTTTTTTTATTACATCAGGTCGACTGTCGTGACGCCTTCGTCCAGGCTATTGGCTGATGGAAACAGGCACTGCACCACAGATGCAGTCCTGTAGGGGCCAGTAAGATGTTGGGGGACATTCACCTAGATTAACTTTCAAACTGAATTTCACTTTCATTTATGAACACGTTGAAATAATTGCCCCCACAGGACTATTTTAATTAATCAGTCGTCATGGTGTCAATTTAAAAAGGCAGCTGAAATACAAAACAATTTAAACTGAAATTCTTTCACTGTTTGATGTAAACTATTCAGTATGTCCATTGATAGTTTATTCCAACCTCTGGCTTTCTAACAAAAAAACTAGAAACTTTCACATTCACTTCTGCCTTTAAATTCCCTTCCACTTGATACTTCTCACAACATTCACGAGATCTATTCTCACTCACTACAGATACATGCCTTACGCAATACCACCACCTCCTTCACCCTCCTATCTTTCGATAACATCGATCCCAGCTGCTTTATCATATCAGTTACTGACTGTGTTCTGCTATAATTTCCACAAACCTACCTTTTCTGTGCTCTGCGCAGCATATGCGTACGAAATCTTAAAAAAAATCTGAAGTAGTTCCTTTGTATTTCACATGTTTACTAGTTTAGTGTAAAGCAGTCATTAGAAGATGAAACAAAAGTTCGAAAAACAGTGCTTGTAATTCAAGAGCAGCACATATTGCAACTTATTTGTTGAAACCTGAGGAAACGTGACGTAACCTTTGCACTTTTTATTACAAATTACGAAATGCCTATACTGTACTATGGAATGGATGGTGTAATGTACCCTTGATTCGGTCCCGTATAGCGATCAGCGAATGTGCAGCTATAAGGGCCACGTGGATTAATGGAGCAGTCTCTTCCCGCTGAGTCAGGAATTCTGTAACCATAAGTTGGTGTATTCGATGTGTTACAGTGAAAAAGCAAATTCATTTTTTTTATATATAAAAACTCTAGTTAATAGATAAACGTGTGTTTTTTTTATTACGCTCACTTTGCTGGAAATAATAAATTCATTTTACTTTTGAAATATTTGCTAATGACCAAAATGTCCATACTTCGGAAAAAAACATTTAGTTCGTATATTTTTGTGTTCTTTACACCTATTTAAAATTAGAGTACTACCAAACCACATCAATTTAATATGAGTAAAAGAAAAACCATTACTTTTTCTTAAATCAAACTAATGTCCGACCATAACGGCATGGAGTTAACCGCAAAGGCTACTTGCTTTGCGTTGGCCATTTTACTTTCCAGTGCAGCTACAGCGGATGTTGTGCAGGCGCGTGTTGTTCCAATCATTGTCAATCCCTCAGTAAGTTTTTTTATTTGTAAATAACAGGCTATTGTTTTTAATCAGTTATTATTTTACTGGTGTTTTTGGCCCTGTTTGGTAGGTGATTTTATATATTTTGTTATTTGCTGTTGAACATGTGTTTTCAATAGTTTTTCTCCAAATCGTCAGTACCTTAACTGGCACGTCTTTCCCGTGAATATGACTAGAGCCAGACAGAGTGGTCAGGGACCGACGTTCACTTACACTAATTGGAGATATTTTTTAATAGTGTGACATTTACTTATCTTATAACAACATGTCACCTAAAAGAAAGCCAAAATTGTCAAAAGAGGAAACAGCCATAAACAACTCAGCTGTTGTAGAAGGACATTCAGAGAAAATTAAAAAAGTGATCAAGTTTTATTGACTAGCTACAACGTGAAGAAAGACTGAAGAATCTAAGAAAAAGGGAGATGACACAGCAAAAATGTGTTAAAGATATGACTCTTCATGATTTTTTTTAGTGGAAAAGCTTTTATTTGATTGTAGAAGGAATCAAACAGCTAATAATGTCTGTAATAATAGGAAAAATATATTAGACTAAAAGATATAATCAGTAAGGCAAAGAAAACACTCATGCATAATTGATATACTTTAGACAATACTGAACATAAATGACTGATTATACAAAGAAAGCAAATATATTTCACAATATTTTTTATTGATAAATAGGTATGTGATTGTTTCAAAACGTGCCACAAATAAAAGCGAAACTACGTGTATTCATCTTATTTTATGTCAGTGCCAATATTTTTCATTGGTCCCCAACCATATCAATCAGTCTCTAGATACCTAAATTCACAAAATCCTAATTTCTTCATAGAATACTACATAAATTGACTGTCCTTTTAGCGTATGATATAATAAATTAATTACCCGATTACATACACTAATCAGGAATCCAAAAGCATCTAAAATATAGTTTAATCAAATTATTTCTAAATGTTGCCCTAATTTTGTGGAATTACCGTTATATATATTTGGCTTTGTTAGAGGAAATAGCAGAAGAACAGGCATGAGAAGAAATTTGCAAGTTTCTGAAGACATTTCAAGGGAGCAATTCTGTTCTGTTACTAAGAAAGACTTTTCGGGCTATTTGCTGGCCACCATCACTTTTTGTTCTGAGGTCTGGTGGCGTGTGGTGACTTCAGTTCAACTGCGCCCGACGAACACAGCACGAAGACATCTCGATTGCGGCAACACTTCCAGCGCCCATATCTGTATGACTGCTCCGCAAACAACTGGTGATCCAGGGCGTAACGACTGAGAATCTCATGCTCTAAATATTCACTCCATGACATTGTATTTGCTCCAACTTTCACAATTATTTTTACTCTCGAGTCAAAAACATCAAGCACACTTTTAAAAATTGTACAAATGAACAACTCTGATCACATTTCGCCGAGTATTTTGCAACCTCAACTGCATTCAGTGTTACTCGAAACAGATTATCTGCGTTGCAGTATGTTGGGCATATAGGGCACTGGACTATTTGCTTTATGGATTTTCCCTACCAAATTCACACTTAATATTGTTAGCATCAATACAAACCGTTTTCATGAGATTAGTCTTGTACCTGCCCATTCCTGTAACAAATCTATTCAACGACCTCCCAAACTTCCAGTCCTCTGCGTGACCAGATGACAAGCACACTGCAACTGCCAGTGGTCCCAGGATGTTAGCGCTTTATTATTCCACAACTGCACTTTTGTCTTTTCAAGTGCCCAAATTATTTCGCGCAATGATCTCCGTAAGATTTTTCTGGCCTTGAGTCCCAAGGCTGGTGGAGCATGGCCATGCAGCTGACGAGCGCTTTGACGTTCTACTTTTTTCCTTTCCCTGTTGACAACCTCATCTCTTCGGATACTGGGTGGTGCTATCCCTGAAAGCCTACAGGTATTATTGAGGGCTACATCCCCCTGTTTGGTATGAGATGATGAGTACCAAACTGGGCATACATATTGTGTAAGAGAGCAAGAAATGGCAACTGTACGGATAGTTTGACTGCACTCACTGTATGGAATCAGTTTACGAAGAAAGTTATTTCTTGTGGAGATTTTCAATGTTAAGTTCATGCAGTTCTGATAAGTGAGGTTCTGTCGAATGTAACTCGCAGGTATTTTGGGCTGATACACATCTCAAGTTCGACACCTCACCACATTGCCTTTGAGTTACGCTGGGGTTTCTTAACTTTTCGATGAAGGGCATAAACCTAAGTTTTTACTTTGGAAATAACCGTATTTGTTAAATATGATTGCCATTGTTAAATTCAGCTTAGAATTGTGAATAAGTTCATGTATTGTTAGCTATATCATGATTAATTTTTTTTGATTCATTCAGATCGAAATATCAATCTGACTATCCCAGTATTAAAATAACAATAAATAATTTTATTAATAATTAATTCGTAACATACGAACTGTGTCATTACAATGCTTACATGAAGGCAAGTGGAGTGTAAAGACGAAAAGGGTTGAAACGTAAAGTTCTTTAGCTCCTTAATTAAGATATTCACTCGGTGAACAGTTGTATCTTTGAAAAATAGCAAAGCAAAGATTGGAAGTAAATACATCGGTAATCACATAACTCTCTGCAGCTACGCAGAAATAATGTAGTAAATGTATCATAGATATCTCTGTAGGTGATTAATCTTAACCCCTCCCCATTCACTATCAGGTGGTTGCTTGTTTGAGTACAGTTGTGTTGTTTTCCAGTCACGGTGCCAACCAGCACCGTTGTAGCGCGGATCAGGACGTAGCAGATGGCTGTTCGATTTTGCCTCGTGGAGCTCCGTGTGTGATGCGACCACTGAGCGACAAAGCCAGATAGTATTGCGCAGCCGAACACGATGCCCTCTCGAGACAGCCCCAATACCTTGTCGTCACAACAATCCCGCCTATCTCTCTACACGCTGAGGCAGCAAGCGGGGGTGGCGGGGGCGGCCGGCGGGGGTGGGAGGCGTCCCGGCCCCGTGTCGGAGGTGGCGTCGGCGGCAGTAGTCGCCGGGACGGCCCGCCGACCAGTAGCAGCCGGGGGCGGCACAGCAGGCAGCAGGCAGCATGCAGGTAACACAGCGAGGCGAGGGGGTCTCACTGGAGCACAGGGGGCAGCATGCAGGTAACACAGCGAGGTGAGGGGGTCCCACTGTAGCACAGGGGGCAGCATGCAGGTAACACAGCGAGGCGAGGGGCCTCCCTGTAGCACAGGGGGCCAACAGTCCAACACAAATGTAAACATCACAACATAGATAAACAAAGTTTCATTATAAAACATTGAATTTTACAATTTTATATTTTAAGACATATATCAGTTATTGAATGACAGCAGTTCGTATGCTTTGCATTTTGAAAATTGAATAGCTTATTAAACGGCCACTGGAAGCAGGAATCACCAATTGAAACGTCACTTGTAGCTACCGTAAAGTATCAGCAGAAGTGTTTGAAGGATGTGCGAGTGTATAGTTTATAAATAGATAAAAACTGGGAATGCTGGTAGCAGCAAAAATCATAACAAAAACTTGATATTCAAACGTTATTAGTAACTAAACTGTTAACAGAAGCGTTTCAGTTGTATATAGCCTTTCCAGGAATGGATTTGTAAAATAATATATCTTGTATTATGTTAGTTTCTGTAAAACATCAAACCTATGCAATTAAACGTGTATTTTTGTCTGCCTTATATGCTTGTTCGGCAAAATTCTAAGCACACAGTCGAGAAACTAGAAAAAAAAAAATATTTTGCGTGATTAATTACTTTGTTAATTTTTTGAATTTTCAGTTATTAATACCAATATTTTTTATTTTTAGACAAATGCAAAAACTATTTGACTGGTTAGAAGGTAAATACACTATTAATGAAGATAGCGGTGAAGTTACTGATGCGGAAACATGAGACTACAAGAAACAGGAAAAGAAAAGGTAGGAATTCCAAGACGGGAAAATACGGTAATCACATCGATCATTAGGATTCACAAGTGTTATAGAACGGCCTGAAAAAACACAAAGTGTTTGTTTTGTAAGAAAGTTCTCGCACCAGGGAGGATGAAACCAGGCAAATTAAAACGTCACTTTGAAATTTGAATATAAGAACTGATTCAAACAAATTTATGTAAGTTTATTAAACATACCTACCACTAAAAAAAATGATTTATGTCCCACAAATTACGTTGTTGGCGTCGTATCAAGTTTCTTACAAAATCGCAAAATGCAAAATCTTGTGAAGAAGGAGAAATTCTAGTATTGCCTGCAGCTATTGTCATGGTAAAAATAATGATCGTCGAATCGTATACATAACAGCTGCGACACATACAGTTTGCCGATAAAACGGTTTAACTGAAAGATCGCTGATGTATTTAAGAATTTTTGGTTTCTTGAGTGTGCATATAGAATATCGCCCTACAAGCAGATGAGGTAAATGATGTCGCCAAAAATACACATTTAATTGCATAGTTTCGACATGTCACAGAAAGTTATATAATACAAGATATATTATTGCAAATCCATTCCTGGAAAGGCTGCATCTAAGATTTTTTTTTTATTACTAAAAGTGACACTTTCTTAGAAGAGAACCACATAGATTTAAGTAACTCCTCTGGAGTCTGTAACGACGGAACACAATGTCAGGAGCCAAGGCAGGTCTTCAAGCATTAGTTAAGAAGAAAGCGCCCAAAGTGCTTCTCAGAGCAGCGCTAGTGTCATAAAATGTGAGGTAGAAACTTAAAAGCATTTTTGCGAAAGAAACTACTTGAAAGTTAGTTTGTTTCCAAAGCTGTGTAAAGATGTGGAAACTAATTAATTATATCTCACTTTCAAACTGTTGTTAAGTATGGTGACGCAATCTCGTGCAAAAGTAATTCAAAGGGTGGAATTATAATTAAGAGGAAATTTTGTTCAGGAATGTCAGTTTAATGTTAAACATGCGTATTTGGTTGAAATGTATGAAAAAATTGAGAGTTTTTAATTATTCAGTGCGATAAGTACAAATGCATTCACTAATTCATAAAGAGAGAGAAAAAGCATTCATAAATAAACTGTAATTGTGAAAAATAAATTTACAACAGAACAGTTCGAAACGTTTTCACATTTAATTTTTTTTTGTTTTTCACTGAAATTTTTATTTTTTTTATTTTTCCTTGGTCGATTTCGAGTTCATTAGAGGTGGGAAGGACTGAGGGCAAGGAACTGTAAGGAATTAGGATATGGCCTTTTGAAGGAACCGTCAGTGCCTTCGTTTGGAGTGATTTTGTGAAACCATGGAAATCTCAAATCTGGATGGTTGGAGGAGGATTCGAACCCGCGTCCTCCAGGATGAGAGGCCAGACCGCTACCGTTCATCCACCACGCTCTTTGCGTTTAAGTTAAAGTTGAATCTAATAAAAATCTGTTTATTGAACACCTGAATGCGTTTTTGACATTATTTCAAATTAATTCTTGATTTAACAAAGTTTGCTTTGATACAGAAATGGTTTGTCGATCAGCAAGTAGTTGAATTTTTATTGATAACTGTAGAAAAAGAAAAGTTACTGGTATCATTATGCAATATATCACTGAAGTAATAATCCCACAGTGACTCTGCGGTTAACGTTTAACATTTCGTTGAATCGAAGCGAAGAATGTTTTTTCAAGCATTGAGAAGCAAATACTGCTATCAATCGTAGAATCATAGTTGTACGGTTATCCGCGTTAATTGCAATGATATCCAAATATCGAGTCCGTTTAGAAAAAGAGCTACTTTTCTGAATGACACCTAGATTTGGCATTCTAATAAACCAGACGATCCATCGCATCAAATTAATTTAAAACTGATTAATATATCTCTGCATTATTGTTAAACGATATTATCATTATCTCAATGAGGTTTTTTCATCTTTTGTAGTTTAAATTTTACATAATTTTGAAGAGTCTGCGTTTCATATATTTGATGAAATGAAAGAGATCATGATTTTTTTTTTTTTTAAGCGAGGCGTAGGAACGTCTAATTTACGATATGTTGACCTAGTTTAAGACATCAATTTTCAGAAATAAGTAACTTTTCGACGCTGCCTGGTCTCTATGGTATAGAGACAGTTACTCGTGCAGAAATTATCCAAGTTTTTGTTAATGTGTACTGCCGTATGCTAATGCAAAATGTTTAAAGTGATATTCGCCATAAAACTGAAATTTCTGTGACCTCGGAAAAGATATTGAAACAATGGACAGAACTTGGATACGTAATATTAGATTGATGAGCTCCCCCGGTGTCAGACCCGAAAACTTTTCATACAGTGCATACACTGGGAAAGTTTCCATTCTTTCATCAACTTGGAATTTGTTTGTTTGTATACTACCTTTGAAACGTTCATCATCTGTGTAATTCCTTCTGCGGATTGATGTCAGATTAGACATATTTACATCATTTCACCCAGACTGTAAGAATCTAACACTGCTACTAGTACTGTTGCTTATGTTATTTGCTTTTCCATGTCATGTAGTTAATATTATTTCCCATTGAATTTAATTTTTTTTTAATCATGTTTGATAATCTTTTACCTCCATATTTTGTTCATAACCTTGAATTTGAACTTAAATGCAGCCTGCTGTTCATGCAGATTATTTTCTTTTTCCTGTTTTACCGCAATTAATAAATTGAAAACCAACACATCCTATCATCTCATCCATTGTTTGCGTTGCAATTTTATTGGCTTGCTTAGTTGCTACTTTGTATTTATCAACCGGAAAATGGATTCGGTCGATTGTGGAAATATTTGGGTTCGCTATCTCGCATATTCAATTAAATTAATTTTTCCGTGTTTTATAAAAATCGTTGGTTCTTTCAGGTATCGTTCAATTTAGCTATGCGTGTGCAGCTGACAATAAATTACGACCACGCCGTGTAAAACCTTTCTCAAGTAATTAACCTAATCATGTCGAGAAAAAAAAATGAATGTTGGCAACATAAATGTTGAAACAATGCAATACCTCTTAAGAGCTTCTCAGAACTTTCACTATCCATTATACAATTTTTAATATGGTTGTGTGTCCCATATTCTATTGGAAAATATTCACGCTACATTTAAATTTTTCTAAAAGATCTTGTGCATAACTGAATGGTTTTAAAGTTTCTTTCAGATGATAAAGTATGAAGAAACGTATTTTTTTTTTTCGTATTTGAAGGTTTGTGTGGTGCGTGTTGTACTTGGTATATTTTCGTGCTGGGTATTTAGTTGCGATACGGAATCGTGTTGGCGAGCGCAGCATCTGTTGCAGTGATGTTATTCTGACGTGGTGAAGTGCGTGATGTCTGGCCGTACTACCAGAGCCAACCATTTGTGGTAACAACAGCAATGTCCCGCACCCGATGGTACGGAACCAAACAGCAGCTGATCGTCTCTCCAACGGGCCCTGACCAGATCTGTTTCAGCTAGCTGCCCTACTCTGCGGGCACAGTAATTTAGAAAGGAAACACAAAACAAGAAGTGGCGATATTGTAATGAGGTGACAAGGAGACTACCATCAGGATTAAGGAACGGTCATGGCTGCCACAGTATTTCACTTGGACCTCAGTTAACGCACGCGATGGGCATTCGGAAGAAGGTGTGTTAATTCCCTGACGCGGCCTCCAAATTCCTGTTTTCTACTGTTTCTCAAAGTCTCTCCAGGTGACGCCAAATTCAAGAGGTCATGATCGAATTCCTTCCCGTTGTTTTCTAAGTGGCCTATCCTGGCTCTGGTGGGGTCGACTAGCCGTAAAGCACTAAATATAAAAAAACAGAGTTATCTAACGCAAAGCTCTGTTGTTTGTCGATAGAGAGAAATCGAACACTGAGCTATAAACATACGTCACTTTAATACCCTGTCTGAATTGACCACTGAGGGCTATTGTCAAGGAGGCAGAATGTCTTAGTTGCTTGTGGAAGGGTTCGACCAACCTGCAGCGAATAGTTATCACGACGTCCTCTGCCGTCCTCTAGATTCTTCCGCCGCTCCTTACAATCTTCTGCTGTTATTACTTAGAAACTTCCTGACACCACTGCGATTTAGTCTACCAGTCGCAGAACTGGTTGGAATGCGGGAAAATCTTGCGGAAAAGAATCAGCGCCGCGAACATGTAATTCCCATTTATTGTCCATAATGTTATGTAAGATATGGCCGAGGAGTGGGTCCACTTCGCATTCAAATAGTGGAAATTTCCCAGGCAGACGACTGAAGTTAAATTTAGGCAGCGGGAGAACCGTGCGAGAGCCGATGTGAAGCATACGATGTTTCCAAGCCAAGAGAGCTCGCAAAACGTGCCGATCGTCCTCACAACCTAAGATTCGACTCAGCGAAGTTCGAAAATTGCCGATTCACGTCAGCGAATTCCGCGGCCACAAAACAACTGGAGAGCGGACAGCAGCCCGGCCTGTACCTCGGCTTCATGAATTCAACTTTGAATAAAGTTAATAATTTTGAACTCTCACATTATGTATTAAGGATTGAAGACTTCATATTTTTTTCGCAGCCTAAATTTAAGCTGCTGTTTGCGTAGATGTGGCTAAACTTGTTCTATTCCAGAGTGAACTGGTTGTAGTGTCACTCCGTCATGCAACTGGTAACATAACACAGCTCTTTAGTCAAATTTAGTGCAATATACATTGAAAAGTTTATGCAAATAAAAAAATGGGTTGCTTTACTACGGTTAAATCTCTTCATAAAAATCTGTAATAGAATCGCAACTGCAACCATTCAGTCACCACATAAAGATTGACAACTATAGAAAGATTAAAATTCCATTCAAAAATTGTTCAAAACCGCAATCTCCGTATACATTTCTGTAGTTTGGTTAGCACTTCTTTTCCTCATTATTAATATGATATGGTTCTCCATTCTTTCCTATTATTTGACGGCCCACATACTCAAGCTACGTGTCCAATAATACGCATCATAAGCTCCAGTATTTCTAACGTTATCTTTATTTTCTTTTTCCTTAGTGGTACCTATATGCCTCGTTGACTTCTAGGTCGTTATCGCCAAAAGGGAATTGAGGTCAAGCAGCTAGAAGGAACTTTTCCATGGTTTTTGAAGCAACCACCCAGAGATTCGAGTGATTTCGTGATGGACAGACGAGGATTTGAACTCGCGACCTCCCGAACACCAGGCTCGGACGTGTTCTCTTACTCACCGGACTCGGCGTGTTCTTCCTTTGTTCTTTATACCTTTCGTTCTACAAACTACCTCCTTCTATTCTTTAAACTTTTCATTCTATAATCTATTTACAAATTAAACAAATTTTTCTTTCCAAAGTTGGTTCAGTAGTTAAGGCGTCTGACTGGGGATCGGAAGGTATCTGGTTCGAATCCCGGTCTCGGCTGGGATTTTCAAATGTCCGTAACCCTACGTTCACCTCTGGCAAGGCTTGCTTTGTGTATATGAAGTACGCCAGAACACGTCCGTGGTTTGGATTGGGTTCCTATGCCCGGTAGGATTACCGGGTTATGTTACCTTAGGACAGTCATGACAAGAGACAGCACTCGGCTGCCGTATTGTTCTAGGATATTCAGGCCAACAGCACCGCACGCATACACTTTCACTTTATTTTCAAAGTATCCGAACTTTGTTCTTTAACTATTCATTTATTTCAGCAACCGTGTGCGCTGCAAGATGGGAAACTTCTTCCCCACGGTTCTTGCCTTTCTCATGATCGACCTTCGCTTCTAATCATGATGTAGGCCTTCCTTTGCCTATAAGTTTTAAAATTACATAATAGTAACAAAATTCTTATGCAACTTCTACTACATGCTGTTTTAATTTTAAAAACAATTATTTCTTTTTGCACTTCTCTACCTGAAGATGTAAATATAGATTTTTGCGATATTTTAAACGTAGTAATATTATGTTTTTACTTAAATCTGTGTATTGATACGAAATTACAGACAAACAGTCTTTCGTGGACCCGTGTAAACAGAAATGAAGCTTGCTACTACATGTTATCGGGTGGTGCATGGTATTTTTTCAGTAATCATCGACAAATAGTCTGAGCTAGTAGATTTTCGTGATACACTTTGAAACATGAAATAAGATATTCTATTACATATTACGTATTATGTTTGAGTATCTACTAGAAATTGCTTGTAGGGAATAAATAACCAGACAGCAAACGAAAGGGGGAAATTTTCTTAATAAATAACGAAGCGCTATTTTTTTATATAATACTGGAAAATATGAATATTTAAATATATTTAAATTAAAAAATGGCAAATGGGTTTTTAAGTGATAAATACTGAGCTCACATCTAAATATTATTTTTCGACGGAGTACGAATTTCAACAATACAATGAAACAATTAACGTGCCTAATAGGTGAATTAATAAGAAGTTTAAATATTAAATCACCATGTATTTAAGTTCTATTTGTTAATGTTACGAATCACTGTGCTTGCTTGATTTTTAGTTGTTACTTTTAAATATTTTCCTCAAGAGACTTTAACTCCAAAACGTGTAATATCAAGCGAAATTTTTACCACTGTCTTAAAAGATTTCCGTCAAGAAAATGAATGACATCACAATCCAAGCACCAACCAAAAATATTCTACAGACGTTTTACACTTTCACAATTAACCACATAGACAACACTTTTGTGTGGACAATATGTGTTACGTATATTTAAAACAAGCATTTACCTACAGCTATACCCGCGCGAACCTTGTGTTTCAGCAGAAATGTTAGCGTCTCAACTGGCGGACAAATATCAACATTAGACTTTACCTGAGCGTACTTTGAGTAAAATAAAAAGCTTTTACAATATGAAAATCCTATAAAACTGACTAAAACCAGGAATAGTATCTCCAAAATTATACATGTGTTAGAACTGTAAATTCTTCAGTTTCACGTATCATAATTTACTAAAGCAGTGCTCATAATTCACAGTCATAAAGAAAAATAACAGCTATAAGTAGGAAAAGTAAATATGATGCCAAAAACAACGAATTATGACACAAAAAATAATTTAAGTTATGTTGTTATTAATTAAAGATAGATTTCTTCAGACACAGCATAACAAAACTTTTTTTCTTTTCCAAATAACGCCCATCCAGAAAATAACACGCTGTATCTTTGATAGAGTGTATTATATCGCCAAGATCGTCTACATTTAGTGAAATCATGAACGAATAATATCTTTAAAAAACTAATATTGTGATTCGAAATTAAATATGCAGTTTTTAGGCTTAATCTTAATGGTCGAAAGACGCTGGTCAGATTTTAAGTTAAATTCTATACTTTTTAGTCGAATTGAATGTATCTGTTTGTGATAGCGTGAATCATCTCCGACCGAATCTTTGGCGCATGTCTGTTCTGTTTACGAGCAACTTATCACTCCTGATCACGTATAGACGCATGAAAATAGCATATTTTAAGCTGGTCCATAAGGTTTCAAAATTATAAATCGGTTCAGTAGTTTTTGCAAGATGCAGATTCAGAGAAACAGACATGATTCACTTACTGATTAATGTCTGCAGAGATGTGCACATGTGTTCATTAACGATCTTTGTGTTGTCGAAACAAGTTAGAAAATAATTAATGCAATGTTGTTGCAGGCCATTTTCCCAGCAGTTGTTTAGTTAATTAAAGATGAAGGGATAACGCCATTTCAACTGCTTATTTTGTATTTTGTTTTATTATCGTACGCGTTTCACCTATCATCGAGGCATCATCAGCGACGAAGTTGCTTTAACTTTACACATAGTTTTTGCGTAATTTCGTAACTTATGTTTTTCGTAATTCTAAACATATAACTTTTTTGCTTGTATGATATTGTACTTGCTGTTTACATTGACTGATTATTGTTTGTAGATGCGCATCTCAGCTTTTTTTTCAATGCATATTTGGATTAGATCATAATAGTAACAGCTTTTGCAACCTGGTGACTATAAAACGAGCACTATCTCCCTAGTCTATTGTCTACTGTGGCCATCTTGTTTGTATTCGTCGTGTCTCGTTTTTGGCAGCGCCTGTTTTTAAATCCCTTGAATGAGTAATGTTTCTCATAGTCTGTTTTTGGTTTATGCGTAATGTGTGGTTTTAGCAGATTTTTTGTGTTTATTTTATTTACGTACAACTATGTGCAAACTTTAACGCCGATTCGTCGCTGAGTGGCGAAACGCGTATGACAATAAAACAAAATAAAAAACAGTTGCGTTGGCGTTATCTCTTCAGCAAGTAAAACTTGGTAACCAAATTATTTCAAATGTTTTTCATGTAATCTGCGTGACGGGAATGGAAATCAGTGAAGGATTTTGCGAGACATTAAGAAAATCCCAAATATAAACACATTTTAAACGCATCCTAACAGTACCCAATATTTACTGAAAACTGAAATCGTTGCACCCTGTATAATATGGGACGTTGAAGGGGATTAAGATAGGAACAGATGCTAAAATAATGATACAGTAAAATTACAATAAATTTCAGAAACGCTATCTTTTAGCTTCTTTCCAAACTTCATTAGTGTACAGAGTGGGATAAGACATATTAAGAAAAATTATTTATTGGTTTATCATCACTGTCCCAACTGTCTTGCGTGGTAGGTAAAGAGAAGATAACAATGAGACAAACAAATAGTCAATGAGAAAGATAAGTGTCAGTATACTCTGACAGTAATACAGGGGATGTGAATGCAATTACTGTCATGTTCTACTTTCGGAGTTTTGTGAACGATGGACGGATGTCTGTTAGTGGGGCTGGAGTGATTTGGTATTTCCTAACATTGTGGGAATTACTATAAACCAAAAAATATGCATCATCTTGCCCCTGCAGTATAGTTAGACTTTTTTGTACTATGGCTTTATACCTCGCCGACGGCGAGGAGGACAGGATGGGGCAAGGATCTCCATTGCCTTTTGAAGTGCTGAAGGGATTTCGGAAAGCCATACAAAAACTGAAATCTGGATGGGCGGACGGGGTTTCGATCAGGCGTCCTGTTGAATGCAAAGCCAGGGTGTTACTCAGTCACCACGCTCGTAAGTAAGATGGGGCAAAAGTGACCTTTGTATGTATGTTCGCTAGGACCACGTTAAGCCTTCTTTTTTTAGCTTTAATTTTGCTGTGGATGTGTTACAACTAGGGCTGTGAGCCCTAGAGGGGACCTACAGTTTAACGTGGAATCCGAACCACGGAACGTCCTAACGTAGCTCATATGATCAAATACAACTCTCAAAACTCCTGCGCCAACCGGGATTCGAACCAGGGACTGGAACAGCGAACGTTCTGAAAGCAAGGGCCATAACCAACGGAATAGTTTAAAGATTTTGTTAATCTTTATAACATATTTTGCAAGTAAGGTTGGAGGATTCCTGTGTTAAGATTTCTCCGTTTCTTCAAGCAAAATTGTTTTAAAAACATTACTTTTATTGTAATAATAGAGTTCCTTTACATTTCATGTTCCGGAAGTATATGAGAGTATGTGAAGCGTTTGGTATTATTTATATCTTTCAGCCGGTAACAGAAAATGATTATTTGGGTAGTTCGCCCACTAAGTGACAGAGGATCAAATTTCTGCGCAATCAATTTCGATTGTAGCTACCATTACGTGAACCGATAATCCTATCTGGTAAACGAATTACTACAGGTAAATTACAATTTCAGGAAAAATTCTGGCCGGGATACGAACCCAGGACATTCCAGTCGGCAATCAGGCGCCTTACCTCGTGAGCCGTCACCATGCTAGCTTTCAGATTATAATTATTAATGGAGACTCCACCTGAGAAAGGACGTCACGTTATCTACCTGGCTTGATGTAACACCTCAGTTGCTCCCACCCTGGTCTAATTATGTCTTCTGCATAGATCGCGTGTAACAAGACTGCAATATCAAACACGCCCGGCACATAAGGTTCTCTTTTGAAGAGCCACCGTAGCCAACAAAAACACGACAGTCCGTTACCTCGCTCAAGGTATAGCGTCCGTGGTGGTATTTGCATTTCGCAGGGTAGCACACCTCGTTGGATTCCCAGCGTACAAAATTAGCAGTCTTAATTAAACGCTTTACGCACCCTCTCTTTATGAGGAGAATACTGAAAATTCGTGAAAATGAGATACCGGAAAACTTATGTGCAAACCATAAGTAGCAGTGAAATGATTTTTGTTGAGGCTAGATTACATTCATCTTCTAGAATAGTCTAGTATTAGCACATACGTCATGTTCATAGCTCCTAAAATGGGGAAAAACGTATCTTTATAATTTCGTCATGTCCGTTTAACTACTTTTACGTCACAGTCACTAATTTGACCGATTATGTGCTGATTATCATGAATTCTTGATGGAGGATATATCCTACTGAAAAATTGATATGTAGGGGGGAAGGGGGATAATTAGGGTAGCTCCGATCGCTACTAAAAACGTGAAACGATCTTTGTCACGTATCCCACAGAATATTGCCTCCCTCAGCTGCCTTGTCCATTTCATCCGAAATATCTTTCACGTATTCTAGGTCAGATTCACTGGGAAAAAATGATTTACAAATTATTTTATTTCCTCAATAACATTTTTAATTTGTGTCACGTTTTTCATGATCTACCTCTGAGGCCACGTCAATCAGCCCATAATTTTGAACCTATTTATCTCCTCTTTACCATGAATCTATACTGCTATGACAATTTGGTATGCTTTATGACTCCAGATTCAAGTTACATAATATTTCAAAGTATTGTACCGGGATAAACACCCTATCTTCAATACATTTGTAACAATAATATCCATACCAGTATTTTTTTTCTTACCTACCTAGTTCCCTGAGTATCTTTCTTCTAATTTACTAATCGACTTAATTCTACGCGTATAGAGAAGAACCGACTGCGTTTTTTATCTGCCATCTAACGGTTTGATTCAACCATATGCTTAAAATTTCCACATTTTTCCTTATTCTTGTTAACTTCTTCCCCATCCTTATTCTTAATTGTCTGAATATCTTATTTTACCCTCATGTTTTCTAACATAACTATAGAAATTAATAAAATGTATGTAAGGCAAGTACACTTCCCATTTTCGAAGTCTTTAAACAGATTATTTAATAATAATTATGCGTTTTCCCGTAATATATGCATCCTGAGTATCTCTATTCAATCACACATAACAGTCACTGTTAAATTGTAGGAGCAAACATAAATAATTTATTTTAAAAACTCTGCTTTTTGCCTTTATAGTCGACACTCTGATTTAGACATGCTGATAAAGTCTACGCATTTTGTATCTGAAGTCGACACACTTTCGATAATCCTAAAATACCACCAGAGTGAGAAATGAACACGACCTTTTTAAGGGAGATCGAGAAGAATGTTGTCAGTAGGGTCCCTGCCTACGTGGGAGGTATGCCGGACCCAGATGGGGTCCCTTGGGTGACAACCGAGCCGAGTTCCTACAAGTCGTGAGCCCCTTGGGGATACTGCACACTCAAAGAAGCAGCAATATGGTAACTCCCTTCGTTAAAAAGGATACCAGGTATCGCTTCAAACAGTGTAACAAGGTCTTATGCACTATCGGGCTATGACATAATATACGTAACTACGCATGTACCGAACAGCGACACCAACGGAAGTTTTTACATTTTGAGCGTAGAGTACATAAGAAACTTATTATTGCTAATAGCATGAAGGTTTGTTCAGCTTTTGTGTTGAGCTTAATTTACATACCTCTGTCGATTTAAGGAACACAAAAAAATTTACCTAAATTTGAACTCAGAAATTCTCAACAGTCAAAACATTCTTCTCGTTAAAACTATGAAAGCACACGCTTATTTATTTAACAGTGGTCGCATTTGCATATTAACGTTCAGTATAAAGTGAAGTTATACTAAATAAGAATTAAAATAGTCCGCGACATTACAGATTCACTAGCAGTATTCATCGTGCCAACAGTGATAATCACACATTCTACAACTTTAATAATAATATTACGTATGGTTGTATTGACCTGGTGACAGGATTTTTATTGGCTGCGCAATTCACCTCTGTCGTACCCCCTTAACCTAACCCAGTAATACTAACCGGGTTTAGCAGACCTACAGTTTTACGTGGAATCCGAATCACGGAAATGTGCTGGCGTACTTCCAATTACACAGCAATCTGTAACAGAGATGAAGGCCGGGTTAAGGGCCTATGAAACTCCCCGCCAAGACAGGGATTCGAATAGGGGACCTTTCGATCTCTAGCCAGACGCCTTAAACCACTGAGCTACCTGACCCCTCAGTCTACTATTGTTCACCGTTGGCAGACGAGTCAATTGCACCGAAAACTTGAACACGTTCGGATTGATGCGTAATCTGACAATGTTGGTGGCATTATGTACACGGTTTCTCAAATTCGAACCTGATATAATTTTATGTCGACTATAGGTGCACTGTCGTCTTAATTTTCCACTTATACGCTATACACTGAAACAGGAAGCGTGTCCAACGTTTGTATTTCGAGGATGTCTCCTCCAAAGCCTGCAGAGTTCTATAATGGCCTCGTCATATATCATCAAGGGATTTCGGTTAAGTCCATTCCCGAACTTAACCGCCGTCAACGCTGTTAAAATAATGGCGCTTCCAGTTCCATGTCCTTAGTCTTTTTCCAACTCGAGACAGATATTAATAGACTATCCGGAACTTACAAATTACTACTTACTATTATATGACGTACTTGAAACACAGGTACATGAATTTTATGTACAGACATTTATACTTTTAAAAATACGGCAAATACTTTTCTTTAACATTAAAAAAGCAGAGTATTACCACTGTTGATGTTTATCAAAGTAAAAAATTAATTTTTATAACCGAAAACCAATTTACGAAGTTTTTATTCATTAAAATCAATCAGCCATCAAGTAATATTTTAAAAAAAACATAGATTTTGTTTACGATCAAATTTCTTTGATTACGATTGTTTAATTGAAGCGTATAGTGTGTAGACTACGCATCTTGCCGGCTACATTCAACACCCACTCATCATATGTAAATGGAGACTTTCCCGGCGTATTGATTCAATAAAAGTTTCTCGGGAGTCCAGCCGGATGGTGTCATAAAACGACGACGTTTCGACAACCTGCTCGGTTGTCTTCATCAGGTCTATTTTGGTTATTTTTGTGATTTTGAGAAGAAATAACCAAAATAGACCTGATGAAGACAACCGAGCAGGTTGTCGAAACGTCGTCGTTTTATGACACCATCCGGCTGGACTCCCGAGAAACTTTTATTGACCCACTCATCATGTTCGTTTACAGATATATTTATCAATAGTTAATAACAATAACCCTAATCATAATCGCCAAAAGACAGCGCATGGACCACAGTTTACCAGTATTTCAATATGGTGTTTGGTATTAGTGTCAACTATCTTTTTTTTTTTTTTGCTGTCGTCAGTCTTTAGACTGGTTTGATGCAATCCTCCATCCCTTCCTATCCTGTGCTAACCTCTTCATTTCTACATACCCCTTACAACCCACGTCCTCAATTATCTGCTTCATATATTCTAATCTCTGTCTACCTCTACAGTTCTTACCTTCACTGTTCCCTCCACTAACAAATTAACCAATCCAGCATGTCTCAAAATATGACCTACCAGCCTGTCTCTTCTTCCTGTAAGCTTCTTCCATAAACTTCTTTTCTCACCCATCATTTCCAAAACTCGTTCATTTCTTACTTTGTCTGTCCACCTAATTTTCAGCATTCTTCTGTAGCACCACATTTCAAATGCTTCAAGTTTCTTTCTTTCCGGTATTCCTAAAGTCCATGTTTCGCTACCGTAAAGTGCTGTGCTCCACACATAGAGTTTTAAAAGTTCTTTCTAATTCCTAGATCAATATTTGAAACTAAAAGGTTTCTCTTTTTCATGAAGGCTCTTTTTGCTAGTGCTATTCTGCTTTTAACATCATTCCTGCTTCGGCCATCGGTTGTAATTTTGCTTCCCAAGTAACAGAACTCACTCACTTCTCCTATTGCATCAGATCCTATTTTTATATTTAATCTGCTAGTATTGGTATCATTTCTGCTACATTTCATCACTTTTGTCTTACTTTGATTTATATTCAGTCCAAAATCTTCCTTCAGTATTTTGTTCATGCCATTCAATAACTTCTCAATATCCTCAGCCCTCTCTGCTAACAGACAATGTCGTCAGCAAATCGTAGCATACTGATTTTTTCTCCCTGAAAACTTATGCCACATGGAAATTTTTCTTTGACTTTCTTCATTGCTTCTTCTACATACAAGTTGAATATTAACGGGGATAGACTACAACCTTGTCTCACACCCTTTTTAACTGATGCATGTCTCTCGTGATTCTCTACTTTTATTATAGCCACTTGATTCTTATATAGTTTATAGAGTATTCTTCTATCTCGATACTTTAGACCTGACTTCTTTAAAATTTTGAACATCTTGTCCCACCTAACATTATCAAAAGCTTTTTCTAAATCAACAAATGCCATAAAAGTATCTTTGTTTTTCTTGATCCGCCCTTCAAGTATTAATCTTAAAGACAGAATTGCTTCCCTTGTACCGCGATTTTTCCTAAACCCAAACTGATCTTCACCTACTATCTCTTCTACTACCCTTTCCATCCTTCTGTATATTATTCTGGTCAGTAATTTTGACATTTGTTTGGCTTGTGCTTTCTTTGGAAGTGTGAAGATGATATTTTTATTAAAATCAGTTGGAATTTCTCCTGTTTCATAACTTTTTGATATCAGCTTGAATAATCTTTCGATTCCTTCCTCTCCTAGAGATTTAAGAAGTTCTGCAGGGATCTCATCAATTCCAACTGCCTTATTTGCTTTCAAGTCATTCAGAGCTTTATTAAATTCTGTCCTCAAAACAGGATCTCCTAAGTCATCAATGTCGACATCGCCTTCCTTTTCCAATACACTATTGTTCAAGTCGTCCCCATCATACAGTTTCTCAATGTATTCCTTCCATCGGTTAGCTCTATCTTCTGAGCTTAAAAGAGGTTTCCCATCGGCAGCTTTAATGTTCATACCTCTTTTCTTCATTTCTCCAAAATTCTGTTTGATCTTTCTATATGCAACATCTACTTTTCCTACGACCATTTCCTTTTCTACTTCTTCACACTTTTCTTGTAGCCATTTTTCTTTTGCTATTTTGCATTTCCTATTTATTTGATTTCTAAATTGCCTGTACTGCTCTCTTCCTGCTTCATCCTGAGCATTTTTGTACCTTCTCCTCTGATCCATCAGCTCAAAATTTCTTCTGTGATCCAAGGTTTTCGGGCAGCTTGTTCCCTAAAGCCTAATGTTTCTTTGCCAGCTTTCATTATTTCGGTCTTTAATGCATTCCATTCGTCCTCGGTTGAGCTCCTTTCACAGTTACTTCTTAGACCTAAGTCTACCATTTCTGCAAATTTTTCTCTTGTATAGATTGTTTCAGTT